>JACBWW010000034.1:5527971-5824610 GCA_020086605.1 Lanius collurio | reverse complement strand
GAGCAGGTATAAGATAGCTATCTTATACATGTTGTAAAGATTCCCTTCGTTACAACACAAGGTACATTAATTCTGACTTAAACTGTGGAGTGTTTATTGCGCAGTTATTGCTTACTTTTTTGGGGGTTTTTTTCCTACTTTGAGCTCTTTCAAGTGCATTTTGTCCACATCACTGTTTTAACTGGGTTGCTCCCTTCAGATTAGTCTAGGGTTTATTCTTTGTTGGTCAAGTGCCTTGTCTTTTACTTACAAGAGAAATCCCCCTGCAGTATTAAAGCCTCTTGGGTTGTTTGTGGTGAGACCAAATTCATGAGATGCTTAGCGAATGAAGTAGCTTTTTTTTCTCCAGATCTAGGCTTTCAACAAATACTTTTATTTCTGTTTGATTATTACAGAGTCATATTTGTGAAGAGAATAGAACTGTTTGAGAGATGCTGATACATGAGAAGCATTTGACATCATTCACCTCCTTTGTTGGCATTTTTGTCCTCAGAAAAATTTCAGCATGGATTGACCTCTTATTGTTGTTTTAGCAAGTATTTTTGGGCTGAAAACTGACATTCTGATACAGCTCCAAGTGTTTGTGAATAGGTATTGTAGAGGGCTCTTCTTGTTTGCAAGGAAGTAAAATACACTACAGGCCTTTAATAGAATTCTCTGTCCTTCCCCCAGGACAGCTCTGCTTGCAGGCAATTTCCAAGGCTTATGACATGAAGTTTCTTGGACCCTTTGATGAATTATTTTTGATCTTTTATGACACTTGTATGTATGTGTGTTAAAATGCTCAGGGTGTGAGGTTCTGGTATTCCTTTTAAGAAATGAGCTTTTAAATGGTTTATAGCCAAAACCGAGGTTTTAAACTGGTTTGTTATGATCATTTCTCTTAAACAGCACAGTTGTCATGCCCATAATTTTATTTGTATAGGGAAACAAGCATTGCTTTATTCTTTGCTCTGTGCTGGTCTTTCTTCCTATGAATGGATGGTTCAGCCTCACAAAAAATAAGCAACTTAAGACTCTTTTCCCTTCTTACTCAGTAACTGAAGGGAGAGTTAGTGGGAACTCTTGAGTCAGGTTCTGATTCTGAGCTGGGAATGAGCCTTGATGCCTTGCAGGAACAGCATGCTTTGTAAAAATTAAAATATTAAGACTGTGCCTGTGTATTTAGAGGGAGGTAACAGTGTCAATATAGAAGTTGGAGGACCTTCCAAGTTTCTTAATTCAAGAGTCTACTCCATTAGAAAAGTTATTTTTATCTCCAGTCTGGAAGAAGGTATTTAATTTATTTGTTATACCTGAAGATGGAGTACCTAAGTCTAAAAAAACCTGCAAACGTTAAATTTAGGCATCCAGGACTTGAGATTAAAATTAAGTTGCATATGTTGTACTTGATTTTGTTGAGTTTTTTTCCCCACGGTCCCCATCCAATTTGAAAGTTATTATATTTAAGTCAAATGAATAAGGTGCTTTAATGCCAAGAACACCAATTCTTGAAATAGACATTTTAAAAAGTATTGCAAAAATTTTAAACAGAAATTAAAAAAAAAAAGCACAAAATACCTTAGCACAAAGCAAACAAAAAAAAAATAAAGGACTCAAGAAAACATGTGGCCAGTACTCATGTGTTCTTACTTGCTCTTAGCTTTATTTTCAGGACATCATTGTTGTCTTCTCAATTTCATGTTTGAACTGAAACTACTCAAATTTGGGCCAAAGGGAGGTGTTTTCTGGCTTACACTGCAAATGAGATCAAAGGAGCATCTCTCTGAACTGGGGGTGAGGAGCAGGAATTTACCCAGGTGCTGCTTTCAGCACAGAAGGTGCAGCTTGCTGGGGAGGTGGCAGGTGTGGTGGCAGAGCCCTCTGCCATGGTGTGCCCAAGCAGCTGTGGTGGCACTTTGGGGGATCTGCTCCAGGTTTATAAGTAATAGGGATTTTTACAGTGAGATAGCTGGGGTTAGAGAGTGTGGGTGCTGTTTGCACGGAGCTAAAGTCTTATTTTGTAGTTTGCTTGGGAAGCCACTTCTGCCAATTTATCTTAATGCAAATTTCTGCTCAAAAGTACTTCTTTTTGGTAGTGCTGAGGTGGACCTTGCAGCAGTGTCCTTCTCAGGAGTGTTCCTGGCTGGGAGGTTGTGTCCCTGGAGAGCTGGGTTTGGCATTATCCAAAGTCACCACAGGTCACTTAAAGTTCAGTTTCAACCTGTCCCCCAGTGCAGTGTAAGTACTGAGAAAGCTTTGATGCAGAATCCCACCCCTGATCAAGCCTTGCTGATCCTTAGAAGAACTTTATTTCCTGAAACTGAGCTTGGAGGGGGGTGTGGTGATGGGGATGGTGTTTGGTCCCTGGACACTAACTTTTATTGTAAGTAATCAAGGTTAAAATGTTTGTGTGACGTGTTGTCCTCTCACATTTTGCTTCCCGTGAGTGCCAAGTGGAAAATTCCCATGTGCATTTCAGTAACATGTCTGGATAGGCCAGTCTGGTGCTTGGGGCATCCAAGAATTGTGGGGCTACAAGTGAATGGGAGCTGTTGGTGTAAATCCTGTGAGGACTTGTGTGGAAACTTGCCCAAGGACAGTTGATGATTATCTGAGTATTTTTTTTTGAGTTGAGACTCAGGAAAAACAGATCTGACTGTAAAATACAGGAGTAAAGCTGTCACCTTTCTTTAACCACTCATAATGATAAATCATGCATTACTCTGCTTTGTGACACTTGGGTAATTATTTTGCTTGTTTATCAATTAGCTTTGTTTTCATCAAAATACACTTGAAGATTGGAGTATTCCACATCCTTTCATCTCAGATTATATTTTTATTAGACAATCAGTCTTGCCTTCAACTGGTTACTAATGAAATAACTGAGCTACAGCTATAGGCTATGAAGTTATTTTTGTTTTAAACCTCCATCAGGTACTTATTATTATACAGTGTTCATGCTCCAGAGGTATATTTGCTTTCCAGAAGGGGAGGAATACCTGGGAAGTATTCATTATTTTTCATTCATATCCAATTTGGTGGGCAGGAACAGATGTGTGCGTGTGTACAACCACTTGGGGTCTGTCTCGATGGTTTGTTGTTGATTTTTTTTGGTTTTACACCCAGATCGTTCTGGAACTTGTCGTCTTGGAGATGGGAACCATCTTCGTCTTGATCTCTGGTACCTGTTGGATTTCTTTTCTCTTTTCTGTAATATTTGGGAATTAGCAGATTGTGCTTAAGTCTTGGGCTGTCTTTGAAAATCTACAAATCCCTGTCTTTGGACCATTCCTTTCTGGGATTATACTCTAGTCTTAGTCAACTGCTCGTGCTAGAAATTTGCAGGAAGCTTATGTGTATTTAAATTTTTTTATACAGCTACAAAAAGGGAAAAAAAAGCCCCAACCCTTACTGGAGTGTGTTTTTCACCTTTTAGATCATTCCCCAGTTCATTTTGTCCCCTGTAGCTCTGGTAAGTGATGTGGTCTTGCTCTTAAAATCAAAATCTCAGGATTAAACTACATGGGAAAGCTGTTATGCCACTTTTAGCCTTACTTTAGGCCCAGAATCTACTCAGAGCTAGTTCAAAGTAGGCAATCCAAAATACAAGTCTCAGAGCAACAGACAACAATTTAATTTGAGGGGAAACCAACCTGGAAATGTCAAAACAGCAGCTATTAATTAACAGACTGAAAGAGCTGGATGTTTTTGGCATGTGTGGTGTTGCTGCAGTTATTTTAATGGAGCTGCATAAGAGCAAAGCATGATGAAAGCAAGTATTTTTACTTTATTCCAAGTTATATTTCACACTGCAGAAACAAACCTGTGTTAGTTTCCTTTGTGATTGTGTTTGTGTGGCTTGTTAAAATGTACTTATTTGCTATAGGATGAAGTCAGAAACAGAACAAAGAAATTCATTGAGTGCTTCTGGGTGTCATGTGATGGTGTGACCAGGGAGAGCTTGTACCAAGCTGAAGCCAGCTGGAGTGAAAGGCAAAGCATCTCCCCAATAATTATTGAAGTTGAAAGAAAATCCCAGTAAAGTGGGTTTAAGTTTAAAACTAATGTTGTTTCAGGTCCTGAGGCAGCTTGTTCATGAGGGAAAATTCAGGCTTTGGTGATGGTATCAAGTAAGTACAGGCACCAACGAATGAAGCTCACAGCCAAGTGCACTGCAATTTCTTCCAGCCCCTTCTTCAGAGGGTCATTTTATCAAAGGAGATGCAGTCACTAATTAAAGTGTTGAAAATCAGAGTCAGGTTTTTTCTTTTCTCCTTTTTCCTTTTTTTTAGCACTTAATTCAGCCACTATTTCAGCCTGTCTTTTGATGCCAGCGTGAGAGCCAAGACTTTGTGGGCAGCTTTGACCCTTCAGTGGAGGCATCTTTGTCTCCTTCAGCTGCTGTGGCACTTGTGCCTCATGGCTCTCTGCAGGTAGGAAGTTTGTTTTTATTTCCAGCACTTAGTCCTGTGGTGAGTTATTCTGTTCCTGGGCTCCTCAGGGCACTGTGGTCACACAGCAGGAGCAGGGCTGCTAAATCACCTCTTCAGCAGCACTGGTGTCCCCAGCAAAGGAGGAGTAACCTGATGGCTTCTCTCTGTTACTCCCCCCAGCCCTGGATATCACAGCAATATTTCTGCTGCTTTCTGGTGCCAAATGGTGGCAGCCCTTCAAGAAACTTGCTGTTTAGGGTCTGGGTACTTGGATGAAAGGCCTCCAGAAGCTGAAGGGACTTTATCAAGGGCCTTGAATGTTGTTGCCAAAACGCCGTGTCTTGTGTGAGTTCCCGGTAGCTGTGAAGGGAGATGTGCAATTTGTCAGGCAAGGTTCTCACGTTGTGTTGGATGAAGCAGACAAATCTCCCCCCCAGGAGTGCTGTGTCTGGCTGCAGACAGATGGCTCTGAGCTGTGTGCAGTCAGCAGTTGGCTTTCCAAGGTGCTGGGGGTGGGATAACCACGGGCAAGAGCAGCAGAGCTGTATAATGGGGAGCGCCAATGCGGGGCCATCTGAGCCGTGGCACACGGTGCCAGGTTGCCCTCAGTGGAAGGCACCCAGGTTTGGGAGCAGTGTTTAAGCTGTTGGCTTTGCTAATTCTCACTATGTGAAGTATCACAAATCATAGGAATCTTGGAATGCCGTGTTTGAGATGCCCACTGTAAAACAGGACAAAAAGGACTGGCTGTTCTTGCTCTAGTTGCTTTTATTTGGGTTATTGAAATGAGTCAAGAATGTCTTTTGGTTTGTTTTGACTACCCTACCTGGTAGGTCTACAGAGGTTAATGTTTCACAGGTTTTAAAATCTTGATGGGACTCACTTCCATGCACTTGGGCTGAACTTAGGAAATGGATACTTGTACAGTAGTAACCTTCAATCAAGTTTATATTCTTTTACTGCTTATTGTTTGTTCGGTTTTAGTGCATAGAGTGTTAAGGAATGTAGTTAAGGAGTGGAAGGTGCCTTTGCCCTGTTGTAACTTAGCTCAGGTTATGAAAATATTGAATTAGACTTGAATCCTTTACTCTCAGGTAAATCAGATGTTGGCGGATATAGTCAAAACTGCAGCATTATGATTCCAAAGCATGCAGGCCTTGCTTGGATTTATGAGGGACTTGATTAAAAGATCAAATTATTACTATTAATAGATTTGGAAATCCAGAGTAGTTTTAGAATATAATCACTTCATATAGATAATATTTGTAGATATTTTACCTCTGTAGATATGATCAGTCTTTTCAGAATTTTGTCAAATTTTTCTATAACTGTGAGGACTCACAGAGCACTTCTTTCTGAAAGCCAGTGGCGAAGTGTTACCAGGAGTGTTATGTTTTGGCCACTTGCTGTAAAGTCATCTTACTAGGACAGAATGCATTGCATGAGAGTTGTGGTCCCGTGTAACTTGTGAAAGATCTGTCTACTAGTGTGCCTATTGAAAATATTTAGTTTTTGAACTGGAAAACGTGTATTTTGATCAAATGCCTTTTCTGCCTACCTGTGGAGTGAGGGTCTTCTAAAACCCTTTTCCTACCATGGTGGAATAGAAAAGCTTAGGTAAAACCCTTCAGTGTTTGATAAAACCTGTTGCACGTACAGTGAGTTGTTACAAAAAGTGGTTTCATAAATTGCATATCCTTTTGACTCCCTCTTAACAGCACCTTTGTTGTTTGCATAGCTGACACAGTAAGCCTGACAGAGGTTTGAAGTGACGTTGCAATGCCTATAAATCTTTCATCTGTGGCTGAGATGTTTTGGTACTCGTTGAAATGCTTCAGTCATTGGATGGATGTTTTTTGGGAGCCTGTACAAAGCAAATTAAAAAGCCTGCTCTTGTTGATACACGTGTCTTGCTAATTTCTTAATTTATTCATTTAGTTGAAAAAGCCTGTGGTTGAAAGCCAAATCACAGTCCTCATCTAAAACATTGCAACACAGTATAGCAATCACAGCACACACTGTGCCTCAGCAATTAGTAACAGGATGTGTGATAGGAAAACTTAAGGACATTAATCCAAAGGTTGTACAATACCTGTTAGCAGAGTCTCTTCCCAGATAATTTCCTGGTTTGTTGCTCTGCAGCTTTGCCTGTTCCTGCATTTCTGATGGGTTTTTGCCTGCTTTTCAGCGCATGGGTTGCTTAGTACCAACTGCTTCCTAATCTTAAACTGCAGTTTGGTGCCTCAACTCAGCTTGTGGGCCTGATGTACTGTAATGCTCCTAAAGGATTAGGTAGTAGTATTTTGTGTTGCTTGTGGGATATGTACAGCACAGCAAACAGTATTATGGCTTAAGAGCATGTTTTATAATTCCCAGCTTAAAGGGGTTAGGAGGCAAGTGGTGCTTTTAGCTTGAAGATCATGCTCTTCCTTGGTGTTAGCTGTTATGCCACAAATTAAAACCTTCGTGTCTCTGTGCCTGAATTATTTTCTGAGATGTGCTGTCAGACATAATTTGGTCAGTGTGTTTCATCACATAGGTAGCATTTCTGAGTGCTTGGCAAAAAAATGCTGATGTGAACTGCTATTCAATCTTAAAATGCTTAGGGGGAATGTGAAAAAATACCGATATCTTCAAGAATGTGTAGAATGAAAGAGGTTTGTTTCTTTTTTTACTCTGGTCACTCCTCCACAGTTTTGAATGAATGCACTTCCTTCATATCTGTGTGTATATGTACTTTGTCTTTAAGGTCAGGTGCATGTATGTGGCTGACACAGCTAAGATTTGGGTTAAGTATATGAATTTTCTTAGCTTAGAATCATCCTGTACTCAGTATTAGTGAAACCTTTTGTTTGTCTTGAAAGATTTTCTTTGTATTTCAGCATTACACTTAATTTCAAGTGCCTTCTGTGAGTCATTCCTGGCTATCTTGGCCTTGATAAAAGGCTTTGCTTACAGGGCCTTTGGTCATGCAACCTGGCTTGTAGGGCTTGGCTCTGTGTTTGTAGAACTGAGGTGTTCACAAGCCTCTGGAGGCCGGGTCCCATGTTATACCTGTAAACGTGTTTGTAGTAGTGGCTAAAGCAAACAGAATTGCACATGAAGTAGGTTTGTGTCAGTGGGGCTCTGAGTGGCAGGGCTGGAGCAGCAGTGAATTGGGTTATGCCAGGCATCAGTCTGAGATCAGTGGTCATTTCTTTCCCTGTTTTACTGCTTCCTTTCTATATCGTGCAGTAGTAAACCACAGTCAGCAGCTGCTTATGGTGGTTTTTTGGTTTGTTCCCAGAGGCAGTTTGTAGTGCTCTCAGTGACCAGTTTTTCAGCTTCTCTCATCGTTTCTCTTGCTGTGCTTTTAACCACATTGTCTCTTCCTTCAGCTACAGTACATCTGATCTTAAGAGAAATAAACACCCTGTGTTCATCTGTGGTGAACACTGCAGTTGGACATGGTAGGGTGGGATTGGCTCCTGATGTGGCACTGCCCTATTCATGGCTCCCATTTTTCATCTCAGGTAGAGGCATGAACAGGTGGGATAACTGAGGTCAAATTTGCCTTAGTGGGAGAAAAGCAACTGGCTCTGGAGCCTGGCATGGGTGGTTGCTGTAGGTAAGCGAAAACTGATGAAGCTCCCTCTACCTATGTGGAAACTGCATCAGATTTGCAACTTTTAGTATAAGCTTAGTTGCTGATTAAATATGTCTTTCTTTAAAAAAGGAATTAACTTGTTTCTGCCTTTTTTGTCTCGTGGGTTCAGCCACTAATATGGAATTTTGGAGAGTCTATAGCTCCAAGAGAAGAGTTTCTTCTAAAACACTGTGTTTTTTGTAGTGATCTGTAGTAAAGGGAGGGGAACAATACTGAGAGCAAGATGAAGGAATCAATCTGCATGTAAGTACTACAACTGTGGCAGTTGGTAATACACAGAGTTTGCTGAAATGCATGAAAATCCCACATTTTGCCTTTTTAAAAAAAATAATATTTCTGTGATGCGCACATTTCCTTTCAGGCATGGTAATTTCATTACCAGTTAGTTCCCAGACTTGGGTTTGTGGAGGTGGCAGCCTGTTCCTTTAACCTGTGCTGTCTCTGTGAAATTGTAATGAGTAATTTGAGCCCTTTGGGTAAGGTGAGAGTGATCAGCAGCTCAGACAGAGATTGCTCCTTTGCTGTCAGGAGAGTGCTGCTGTTTGGGATGAAGGGCACCTTTCCTGGCAGAAGTCCTGCTCAAACTGCCCAGGTAAACTCAACAAACCTTAGCAAATTTAAAGCAAGGCTGAAAGGAAGGGCAGAACTTAAAAAAGCTTATTGCATTGCTGAACTCAAGCTCTGTAAAACTTCTTTGCTGCTTTAGAAGTCAGAAGTGTTCTTGGTTAGTGAATAAAAAGGGCTTTTTATATCCTTGCCTGTGAGTGCCTAAGAATGGTTTAATCTGTTGAGTAGTGATAAACTCGGGAGCTGTTTGCACTTGGGCTGGGCTGGATGGCAATGATTGAGAGGCTCTTCTGATCTGCATCTCTACGGTGGAGGAGAACATGGACAATGGTATTGCTGGCTTGAAAACAGCTCTTTCTGAGCTTCAGAAATAGAAGGTAGGCAGCCAGTGGTGTAAAGCAGAAAAAACCCTCCAACATGCCAAAAAGTTCTATTAGCGGTGATTAGCAGATTATTAAGGATTGGCAGCAAATCTAAATGTAGTCTTGGGTACGGGTTCCAGGACTGTAATTGACTGTTACACTAATTATTAATTGGAATTTATCTAAAATAATTTAAGATTGGTATTTATATAAATTAAATTAGATCTTAATGTTTAAATTATTATTCTATAAGCCGACTAGCACTACGCTTACTTCAATGACATTCAGTTTATTTCCCTATTGTCCAACCTTCAAGTATCAGAGCTTTGTGAGGAAGGGGGGAAGGATCCTCTCTACTATTTTTTTTTTTTCTGAAAGTCATTCTTTTCTGTGTAGTCACACTTACTGTTGTAGGTCCTCCTTGGCCCTCTAGACGAATGGAGAAAATACTTAAATTAAAAAAAAATCACGATTTAGAAGTGTTTTGGTCAGCTGAAAGCATCTCTCCTACAGTCTGACTGTCAGGAGTGTGCTTGATTTTCTGTAACCCTTTAAAACTCATGCTTTCTCTTTCATTTGAAAACCCCCACTATAGGTCATTAACTTTGAGTGAGTAGCTGTTGGAGTAGGTTTAATGTTTAACTTCTTGGTATGTCTTTAACTTTTTCCTGCTGTGCTCCAATAGGAGAGCTCTTTACAATCAGGTTTCACTACTATAAAACCACTCTGCATCTGCTTCTTCTCTGTGTCCTTGTTTTTAGGGCTTTTTGGCTGAAAGGAATGGCTTCAATTCAGTGATGTTTTAGGGGATGTTGTTTGGCTGGGGGTTATGTTATGCTTTGGGGTTTTTTTAAATTTTAGCAAATTTGGATTTTCCTTTTCACCCTCTGTGATAAAAGGATGTTACATGCCAGCTTGGATGCCGAAACAATCGTACTTAATGAAGGCAAATCCTAAGAAGGACTTAACATAGAGGTATGGAATGGTTTTCTATTAACTATCCTGGAGACATGCATTGTTCTGTCTTGGGGCTTTTCTCTTTTCTGTCAGGACACCTGACAATTCTTTTTCATGCTCCTGGTGTGCAGAAATAAAAAGCAGTTGCATTGGACATTGATCCTTTTTATTTATTTTGGCGAGTGATTTGTTCTGGGAGTTTATTGCAGAAGTGTGACTGGGCAGTCTCACAGTAGGAAGAATCCCTGAGCTCTGGTTGTAGTTAGCTGGCTTCCTGCTGAGCACCACCGTGGTGTGTTCCTGACCCTCTTAAAGCCTCCTGTGCCTGGGCACTGCTTGCTGCTTTTGGAGATGAGCTGAATGGGAAATTCCCACTGGAATAGGCAGGTCTGTCCTGGTGGAAATACTTGTGGTGTGGTGGGAGCTCATTGCTGAGGGCAGATGGAGTGGGGGTGTATCTGGCAGAGGGCCTGGAGCTGAGCTTGGGTGGTTGGGTGTTGATGCCCTGCTCGTGGCCCTGGGCACCCACCTATTTCCTGATCCCAGTCTGCCAAATAGGGAATTATGCTCAGGATGAATTGGCTTACAGAATGCTGTTACCTATTGCCCTTGTTCCTACTAAATTCAAACCTGAGCTCCCTGCTTCTGTCTGGGCAGGGCATGAAATGATGAGGCTGCAGGTTCCTGCCAGAAGTTCAGTAGAAGGTCAATGCGATGTTTCCCACTAAAAATGTCACTTAATCGGTGTCTCTCTAGTAGCATCATGTGTTTAATATCTCTGTGGCTTGGCAGGTCCTGTACATATATTTTCCAGCTCCCATGGAAGGTAGTTATTTTGAAAAGGGGAGTTGCATAATAGTTTTTTGCCAAGTGAGTGTTGTTTTACCAGTTTGGAAGGTAGCACAAGGGATAGACTGCCAGGGTGGTGTGTTGTCATCTCTTGACACTGATACACTCTGAGAGGTTAAAAAATAATGTTTGATAAATGGTTTTGGTTATATTGCCAGATTTTCATGTTAGTATTTGTAATAACTTTGCAAGGAAAAGAATGTCCAACGTGATTCCTGTTAAAAACTTGGCTGCCAGGTAAGTGTGGGGAGAGGAAGCAGTGGGGAAACGCTGCTGCCATCCTAGGGAAGGACAGCTGCAGTTCCCATGGCTTTTGGTGGCATGTGTGTCACCCCAGCCATGGAAAATATGCCTTAGGGCTGAGGATTGTATCTTCTGTGCTCTGGGCCTTGGATCAGGAGATGCAAGTAGAGCCAGCCTGTGGCAATGTATTGGATCACCATGAGCCCTTAGGCTCCTGTAACCTTTGATTTCTGCTGCTGATAGAAACAGAACTGAGTTACCCAGGCCTGCACCTCCATTCATGGTTTTGTAATATTGCCCTTGTTGACAGGAGCTGTAACTCAATACCGTGGGAATGCTTCTAGCATGGGGAGATGGAATCAATAATGGTATTTTTCCAAGTTTGATTTATCATTTTTCTTGATGTTTCATTGGCCGACCATTTTTTAGTTAGTTATTTCTAACACCTCTCTTAGCCAAGGAATGTTGCCCTCTAGGAGGGTCCTGTTCAGGATAACTGAGCATGCGCCAGGGCAGGGATTCTCCCTCTGTACTTGGTGCTTTGAGACCACACCTCAAGTGCTGTGTCCACTTCTTGGTCTCTCACCTCATGAATAATATGGGGATGCTGGCGCACATCCCAACAAGGGCAGTGAAGCTGGTGAAGGATCTGGAGAATGAGTCCTGTGAGGAGTAACTGAGGAACCTGTGGGTGTTGAGCCTGCAGAAAAAGAAGCTTAGGGGAGACCTGATGGCTGTGTATAACTACCTGAAAGGGACACTTGCTATAGAGTAATATAACTTAAAAAGCCCCTTTAATTTATTACATAGTAAGTGCATAGGAATGTAGGAATTTATAATAGCTATCTAAAATGAGATGCTCTCTTTGTGAGCTGGTAACTCATGTAGCATTAACTAAAAAAAAGTCCTGAGCAATCTGTTGTTGCAGGGTTATATGACTGTACTGCAGGGAGATAACAAGGACTGAGTAGCAGTGTTATCTGTTCTTATTTATAAAGGACACTGCAACAGACTTGGTGTCCACGTGGATTGGTTTGGCATGAGGAAAGAGCAGATTGTTTGGTTTGGCTTGTATTCATTTCTCTGTCCTAGGAGGGTGATGGTGACTGAGGAGTTTCTGACATGTCCTCACTGTGCTTCTAAGGCACTTTGCTTTCTTTTGCTGCATACAGCATTTTAAATCGCCAAACCACGTGTAAAAAGTATTTTCCCTTTCCCCAGCAATGTGCTGCTGTCAGGAGCTGTGCGTTTAGCATGGCAGGGGGGTTTTCAGCTTAGGTAGAGCTGGTGTTCAAGTGGGTGTTTAAGTGCTGGTTTAAGTAGATTCAGAATCAAGTACCTGTTCAAGTGCTTCAGTGGAAATTGCAACGTTCATGTGTGCAGTACTAACTCCTGTTACTGCACTTGTTCTTGTAAGCGGAGTGTCTTTTTTGCAAGTTCAGAGTTGGTTCTTATTCAATGCTAGCGTCTTCCTGCCTGGTTTTTGCCTTTCCACTCCTGTGTGTCTGATCAGCGTTGATACTAAAGAAACACGTGGCATGAATTTGTGTCCTTTTAGGAGAAAAAAAGCCCTCTATCTTCTCTATCCCTTTAGCTTATATGAAAACCAAACCCCAGAAAATGTTATGCTAAAATCAGAGTAGAGAGCTGCAGCTTGAAGGAGAATGACTTGAAGCCTGTGGGCAGCTGTCAGACAAGACCTCATAGTGAAAATGCTCATAACCATGCTAACAAAAGGGTCATGTGCTTAAACTGCGAAATGTAGTCCTGCTGGGATGTAATGCTCTTCTTTCTCCCTTCAGCTATGAAGCCGTACGCTCCAGCCTTCATTCTCCTGTGGAGTGCTGTCGGGATAGCAAGGGCTGCCAAAATTGTTGTTGTGCCGCCAATTATGTTTGAAAGCCATCTTTATATTTTCAAGACTCTGGCTTCAGCCTTGCATGACCAAGGTCACCAGACAGTGTTCCTGCTCTCTGAGGGCAGAGAGATTCCTCCATCTAATCACTACAGACTTCAGCGCTACCCAGGGATCTTTAACAGCAGCACCTCGGATGATTTCCTGCAGTCCAAGATGAGGAGTATCTTCTCGGGGAGACTGACTGCCCTCGAACTGTTCGATATCCTGGACCACTACTCCAAGAACTGCGACATGATGGTGGGCAACCGAAACCTCATGCGTGCCCTCAAACAGGAAAAATTTGACCTGCTCCTGGTAGATCCCAATGAGATGTGTGGATTTGTTATAGCCCATCTTTTAGGGGTTAAATACGCCGTGTTTTCCACTGGCCTCTGGTATCCAGCAGAAGTGGGCGCTCCAGCTCCCCTCTCCTATGTTCCAGAATTTAACTCGCTGCTCACAGATCACATGAACCTATTTGAGAGGATTAAAAACACTGTTGTTTATCTTATTTCAAGATTTGGAGTCAGTTTTTTGGTTCTGCCAAAATATGAAAGGATAATGCAGAAACACAAGGTTTTTCCAGAAAGGTCCATGTATGACTTAGTCCATGGATCCAGCCTGTGGATGCTTTGTACTGATGTAGCACTGGAGTTTCCGAGACCTACGCTCCCCAATGTTGTTTATGTGGGAGGAATCCTAACGAAGCCGGCCAGCCCTCTGCCAGAAGTAAGGTTTGCTGAGTTTTGCCGTAATTTCTCTGGTTTCTGCTTGACCTCATGTGATGAATGACAGTTTTTAAGCAGTGATTTTCAGCTAGGACCTCTTCTGTTGTTGCTTGGTGGAGCACACCCTGGAAGTCACTTGGTGGTAGTGAGGGGGCCTCTTGGTCACAAATTCCACAAAATGAATCTTTTGTGGATGCAGGAAGTATTCCTCTTTTGAGCGAGATGCTTAATAGTGCACTAGTGGTGAAAGACAGTGCACTCTGTCTTGGAAATCACATCAGTAGCTTCTCACCAAACATGGTTTTAAATGGGAACAAGGGGGAAGGGATGAATGCTTATGCTTAAGGAAGCCTGCTGGGAGTTATACTAGGTCATTTCAAGGTATTGGTGTTCTTATGGTATTTGCTTTTATGCCTCCCTTAGGTTTGGTAGTGTCTTTAAGACTACGTGTATATAAGCATGAAAAAACTGTAGAGAGTGACAGATGGAGGTCAGAGTTGACGTAAATGACGCAGTGGCTGCACCCAGATATGAATTTTTACTGTGCACGTGCAGGCCATCAGGTACTGAACTTCAGTCTGAAACAGTGGCAGTGACTGGACTGACTCCAGAAATCCTGGCTGTACAGATTAATTATTAAGTTTGATTACTTCAGTGATCTTTGATATGTTACACCTAAGAATGCCTCTGTTGAGCAATACAGTGGTGTGTGACAGGCAGAACAGTCTCACAGAAAACCATGTCATTTACTCTTCGGTTTGTGTGTGCATAAACAAATAGATCTTGAATTGGAGGTCATTGTTAATAGATGCTTTTGTCTGGATGATACAAAGGTATAGGTAGACCTGTGGTGGTCAACGATTTTGCTTCTTAAAATACCTCTTTGAGCTTTAGCTTTTTGTGTGACAAGTGCTGTTGTCTGTTCTCCAGGGTATCATCAGGGATTACTGTAGCAGTGGTGTTTCTAACTGGTTCTTTCCATGTGTGTGTTGGTGTGCTTGTGTTAAAGGGTCAGCTATCCTGAGGAAGCAGACTCAAGGTTCCCTAGAGTTGTCTAAAAGTTCATCCCTGTTCCCTCCAGGAAAAGTTTGCTGGCTGGATTGATTTTTTTCTACGTTTTCCAGGCTGATGTTCTCTTTTTCTGTAAGAGAAAAAAGGTATTTGCACAATCAATTTGGGCAGTAGGGTAACGTTGTCTGTTTAATGTCTTTTCATGTTTGGTGTAACGGGAGTGATGGAGACCTTGGAAAAGACCTGTAGGTTGATTTCATGGTGGCAAATACTTATTAGAGTGGGAGAAAGAAACTACCTATAATTATCTGTGAGCTGAGACTGTTTACCTCCTTTGCAGTTGTGTTCAAAGCATTAGTTTTCACTGAATGTGAGAGAGGGACCAAGTGAGCATGTTCATCTTTTATCCTGTGATTTGTCCATGCCTAAGCTGTCACACATAGCCCTGTGGTGTGTATTGTAGGTAAATTACTGGGCAATCAGTTTGTATTTGCTGAGCAGTTGGATGACATTCACAGCTGACCCTCTGTCCTGGCAGGTGCAAACTGCGAGTGCTGTGGCTCTTCTCTGCTCTTGCTGCGTCTCCAAGGTAGCAGCCTTGGCTGATTTATTTTCTGCAGCTTCTAGTGTGGTGCATTAAGAGGACCCAGAAGCAGAGATACTTCATGTTTCTGCACTGGGCTCGAACTGGTGATGCTTCAGGAGCTCTCTCTCAAGTTAATTTTCTTGTCCAGGGGCAATGATTAGAAAAGGCAAGTGTGTAGCTGGACATAGTAACTAAAATTTGCCCACGAAAGCTGTTATTACAACTCTTTCAGGTCTCTTGAATTCACCAAAACTGCTAATAAGTAGCCTAGTAGTCCACTTTGTCTGCTAGAGAAGTATTAGGAAAAAAGATCATCAGGGATGTTCTTTCAAGTCCAAAATACCTGATCAGACTACCTGGGTACCTCAGTAGTGGCCCCCCTGTGTTGTCAACAGTTTTTTCCTTCCCCCCCTCACCAAAAATAAGCAAATACTTTTTTTTAACCATAATAGAATGCCTACACATAAGTTCTAGCTTTCTGATCATCTTAAGAGGCAGATAGTAACAATTGAGCAGTCAATGAGGAGATAAAGGTCAAGATCTTTTAAGGTGTTCCAGGGTGGCCCTTCTTCATTCCAGGAGATGGAGTAGCTCTTTATTTGTGGCTGCTCAGATTCTGCGCCTGTTCCTTGAACTTCTTGAAAGAAAAGTTAGAAAACCACAGCTTTAAAGGTAGCACGTAGCAGTGGGTGCTGTATATTCATGGCATGTAGTAGCAGTGTGTGTGGAGGGGAAACAAACCTGACCCAGCTTTGTTGGTCATCTGTGTTAATATTATATATGTTATATATATAAATATGTAAACTGGCGCAGCTTTGCTGTCCCTTTTGCATTAATATTTGGATCCTGGGGCACATCCTCCCTACTGGTCCTGCAGTTAGCTTGTGTCAAACATGATTTTGAGCTGCTGCTGAGCTCTGTACGCTGCAACTGCCGGCTGTGGCACACAAACCAAGCGTGTTTTTGGCTTGCTCGGATGCCTCGGGAAGGCTCCGATCCTCCAGCCCGCTCTCCCTCCCAGGCAGTGCCCCGGTGTCGGTCTGCGCTTGGCGCAGTGTCCCTCGGGAAGTCGCAGTGATCGGCGTGCCAAGGAGGGGGAGCCAGCGGGGAGAGCAGCGGGTCCTTGGGAGGTCACCGCTCCGCCTGGCGCCCTGCGGTGCCTGGCGGCTCCCTCCTGAGCGCGGCAGGGTCAGCCTTACCTGTGCAGGCAGTGGCTGCAGTGCTTGGGGATGGCACATGGCCCCTTCCAATCCCTGCTGCGGTCGGATGAAGCCGAGCATCCCCTGTCACGCTGCTCTGCCGCGGCGGGAGGGCTGATGGTCGCTTTGTAAAGCTCTGCGTAGGCAATTCCATTTGTCCTCTGACAGGCAGAGTGACATTTTAACTGGTTAAACTGGGTTTAGAAGGTACTTCTTGCATAAAGGGTGCTGCGCTGCTCAGTAAAAGACAAGGAGATAGATAAGGTGACTATCCCACGTGCATGTCAGATTTTATTCACTGCTGCGTGATGGGTGCAGAGTCCAGGATTTGTGTACTTAACTCATAAAACTATAGGTTGAATTATATAGAGGACAGTGTGAACAGAATTAGCCTTGAGAGATGAAAAGCTAGAGGTGGACCGGCTGTCAAGTCCTTGAGGTCATCAGTGACTTAAACTATCAAGGGTATGGTGTTCCCTGGCAGTATTTTCCAGATAACTGTCATTGGCCATTAGGAAAATCAAAGGTTCCTCTGCCTCTTCCTCACTACAGTTCTCCAGAGGGATCTGAATGGAGCTGGCATTTTAAAGGAATACCCTTTTAAGCAACAAGAGGAAAACCTCTGCCCTGGCGTTTATGCCTTGTGATGAGGTTGATGCATACTAGGCATTTATCAGCCTGATAAGATACTGAATCAGGGCAGGAAGCCGAGGGGTGCTACCAGCAGCTGCCTTGGGAAGTAGTCCATGAGTGAATTGAATTTATGCTGCGGAGGAGGATGTTCTCATTTTGGAGTACTAAGTTGTCTTTTCAGCCACAGCTGTCAACAGATAATTGCAGGAACTTCCTTGCTTCTCCCTGAACATATCTTATCTGAGCTTATTATACAGATAGAAGTCTATGTAGCAAATTGATGGTTTTTGAAATATCTTCACTAGAAAGTGTTTTGGTTTTTGGTTCCCCCCTGCCCCCCCCTCCTCATGAGCCTTGCTGGCAGTTGTATATTTACTAGATGTGTTAGCTGATAATGATATTTATCTTGAAAATGGCGTGGAAGAATCAAGAGATGTTTTATTCCTTAAACCTGGCTTTTCTCCTTTGTTCAGATTCAAGGACACCTCTCTAAGCTCTTGCAGGCTGTAGCAGTAGATTTTGGCGCATGGCGTAGCACTGTCATTTTAGTATTATCTTCTAAGTCCAGGGTGTAGTTCTTACAGACCTGTTTGGGCAGTGAACTTCTGGTGATGTGAAGCAATTCTAGAGCTTTTCTAAAATGCATGGGATTGTCAGCTGGGGAGGCAGAAAGTCTTTTAAGGATGATAGAGGTCGTGCAGCACTGTGTAAATTCTGTACTGAGCTGTATGATTGTGTACTTTAGCTCTGAAATATATTTTAGACAGAGTTTCTTCCCTCCACAATTTGATGTTTTGATCCACAGGGAAGTATTAGCTAAGCTCTCCAGGTACCCACAGTCCTAAAACTGCACTCTCCAGTCTCGGCTGCTCCAGTAGGACTGGGCTGGTGAACCATGTCTGTTCCTGCTGTACTGCTGCATTTTAAATTTGAGGAGAAATGTGACTCAGCATCTGCCTGCAAGACACAGGGAAAAGGACATGGGGCTGCTTTTGGAGCCTGGTTAAGTATCTGTAGTTAAACTTGGGAGGAAGGTAGGTGCACATGCCAGACATAAAGCTGGTGTCCCATGAGTTGCAGAGCAGCAACAAACCTTCAGCAAGCCTGTGCTGTCCATCAAAAAGCAAGTTTACTTGGTTCACAGATTATGGTCTGGAGTGGTTATTTGTGGACTTCAAGCAGTTGTTTGTATTGGGAATGGAAAATGAAAGTTCCAGACCTCAGATGTTGGATAGATCAGATGGTGAAAGCTAAAAGCAACAGAAGTGACTTTGTTCTATTTGTTCATATAGAAAAAACTCCAACCTTAATAAGCTACTACTGTAAACAAACTTTGTGATTTTAAATATTCTAATTTATCATATTCATATTGGGACTTGCAAATTAACAAGGCTTATTCACTTGGGTAAAATGCAGTATTTTAACTGAGCATCACTTCCAAATTCTGAGGAGAGACCTCAGTAGAGGACCAGTAATGACCTAGTGTTCTTTCCATGTTTCTCCCTTTGTAACATGAACCAGAAGATAGGAATTTATTTTAAAGGGCTTTTTTTCCTGAGGTATTTGCAACATCCCTGGTTTTGGCTACCATGCTCCTATAATTTGGCAAGTTGGGATGTGCTCAAAACTTGTCATTTACAAGCAGCAAGCCTTATTATTATTACCGACTTGGGGAAAAGAAAAAAAGGTCTTTAATCAAGAGAGCTTTTCAGATGTCCTAGTTGCTTAAAGGTGAAGTGGATCATTTTTTTATGGCTAATACCTTGCTTTGGGGGATGAGGTGTCTGGAGCAAGGGCTTTGTGAGGAGGCATCTCCCTGAACCTTCCCTGGCTTTTCACGGGGGGAATTCTGCAGGCAGTGTGTTCTGCAGCTCCCCCTGACTGAGAGGAGTCAGGGTGAAGGATGTGGGTCATCAACAGGCTCAGAAACCAGCTGGTCTTAAGCTTTTCATGGGAATGGTGATGAATGATGTCTTGTTTATATAAATATAATATAAAAATACATGTATATTTTATTTGTATATGTGCACTTTACGTGTATTTATGAATCTTTAAAAGAAGACGAGAGAGGGTAAACTTCAGGAAGAAAGAGGCTATTTGATCTGAAGGGGAAAATGAATAAGAAATTGCAATTATTAGATTAAAGGATTTAAAGCTGCGGGTTAGAATCCTATCGGAATTTTAACAGAGAACACATGTCATACTACGACAATGACAGACCAAATTTCCCACCTAAACGACATTATCATGTGGATTTATGGGTGGGGTATATGTCAGTATCTGTAATACAGAGGTCTGTATTTAAGATTCAGCTTCTTGTCCATTTTCTTCTTAACTGTATTATCTGCAATATAATTTGACCCCATGTTCTGTAGACAGAGTAAGCACAACTAGTCTCTGTTCTTAGTAGTGTTTTCTCTTTACTCCTGTAGAGTTTTTTGCTCTATAGGGAGCCAGTGAGACTATAGGAGGGTTGGTAAAACCTTGGTTTGCATTTTCATTTGATCATCAACTTTCCTGTGCACACGTGCAAGTTCATGCTCAGGAAGGTGGTTTTTTAGGGTATTTTTTAACAAAATATTGCTTGTGGGGTAATGCCAGCAAGGTTTTTTAATGGAACCCTGGATCTGAGGATCCCTCTGCTGCACCTGCTACTTGCTGCAGTGATTTTAATAACCTCTCCTGAAGGGCAAGCTCCTTGTTTTGCACTCCTCCCATTCATTTGAAAGGCAAGGTTGCTTTCCCAGGGTGCTTGCCAGAGGTCTGGTGAGTAATGGATTTTTGCATCAGGGAAGTCCTTGCGTGGCACTTTGCTGGTTGACCTCTAGCTCTGGGTAGAGCATGTTCCTGGAGCTTCACTGGATCTGCTGCAGCTCTAGAGGGGGCTCAGCTATGGGAGCCAAGACAAGGGCTTGGGGGGCTGCATTTCCTTCCTCTGATTTTGAGTTAGAATTTTCTTCCTCTCTAACATTAAATGGACTTAAACGTTCTGTCCATGTTAGATGCTAGATGGGAAAAGGCAGTAGAATCGGGGATAAGAAAATACAACATTTTAGGCACGGGAAAGCTTTGTAAAGCTTTGAAGACTTTTTTTGTAATACACCCAGTGTATTTTGAGAAGGCAGGTACACAGTGTATATATAAACACCAAATAATTAGTGAGAGATATGAAAGGAAAAAGTCGTCTGTCTTTCAGCAAGGCTGAGTCTGTCTCTGAAGAACTTAACAGCATTGTTAGATTAATAGGTGGTGACTGTACCCAATACTGCTTGGGGTTCTGATAGGAAGCAGTTCACATCTTTAGAATTTGTTTCCCAACTGGTAGGGTGGCTTTAGCCAGCAAGAAGAGAGAGGTTTAGTCTAATGCCATAATGTGATTATGCTTCTTTAACGGGCCCGAGGTATTGTTTTTGGAGTTACCTTACTCTGTGCCAATATGAATTTAAAATTACTAAAAACAGTGCAAATATTACCTGCAGGCACTTTCTGTATGGTAGGTCTTGTTAATAAAGCCTGGGGAAGAGAACAGTTAACTTATGCAGAGGGAAATGGGGGCTCGGGAGGATCCTGTCCTCAGTGGGAGCTGTGTGGCTGCTCTTAATTGAACTAAGAACTTAATTAAGACAGATTATATGGAAAGGAGCAAGCCCTGATAAAATGGGAGAATCACTTTTGCCTGGTAGCCGTAGTTTTTAAAGAGCAGGAGTTCAGTCAGTGGAAAATAACCTTCAGAGCGTGACCGAGGTGCCGGGCGATGCGGAGCCAGCAGAAGCAGCTGGGTGTGTGGAGTCAGGGAGGCTGACTCCATCCTCTGCCTCTTGCCCTCGGTGTTCACTGTGATGTTCTGTGTCCTTTGCTGCTCTGAGCAAATAAAACCTCCTATTTTTGGTTCAAGACTGACTTAAAAATTCATGGCAAGTAAATACCAGCAGCTTACTTTGCCTGAAGTGATAGTTTGTCTGGGTTTGCTGTGGAATGAGGGGGTTTTATAACCTTTAGGTTATGAGATATGATCCTGTTTGTTTTGTGATCGTAAAGGTTGTCTGAGGGAACCTGTATGACCTTAGACCACGTGTTCTGATATGCTGTGGTAGTAAAATCTGAAATAAAGATGTTTTAATACAGAATTTAAATATGTCACATGAAAGAAATACTATTTAGAGGACAGCAGAAACGCTTGGACACTCATAATGGTCTCTATACCTTTCTGTTTATTTATCAGTGAGTATCTCCATTCTAAAGATAGCTTAATGTGGCTTCTTATTTTATAATAGATCTGGTTTTGTCTGCTTTAAGCAGCATTTTGTCGGAGAAGTTGCTTAGGATGCCTGTGCTCTGCCTTGGGGAAAGGGTGGTTTGCAACCATATTCAAAGAACAGGCGTTTGTGCTATTGCCCATTTGAGTTGAGCAGCTGAACAGGGAAAGCTTCGGATATTACACCCGGTTATGTTTGTATTTGTGCACTTTGTTTATCTGAAACAAAGCTCAGTATTAGGCACCACTGGTTACTGCCAGCTGGGCCCTCACTCCCTGCTCACAGCTGTGTGTTCAGCGCTGGGGCCTGCAGAGAATGGCTAATTAGAAAACTGGGAAGAACAAAGCCCACACAGTGGGGCTGGCACAATAGCATTCCTGTCTCACATTGGTCAAAAGATGGATTTTATTTCTTTTTTCCTCCTCCCCCTCGCTCCTACAGTACAGCACAGATCAATAAGTGCTTCTTCTCCCTATGCAAGCACAGAGTCCTGTACTATTTCTCTGAAGGGGCTTGAATTTGCACAGAACTTACATGGAAACAAGCAGAGACCTGGCAGGGTTGGGCACAGTGCTCTAATGAGAGGTCCTTGAAGTTTTCTGTACATTAGAATGCATTGTGTATTTTTTTTAAATAACTTTGGTGAAAAAGGTTAATAATATAGGTGTTAGGTGATACTTGGATTATTTACTATTTTTCAACAATTTAAGGGACAATTTAACTTAGTTATAATGTATGTATTAGGTGATCCTTTGTTAAGAATGTATATAAGGCTGTAAGTGGAGGAAATGCCAAGTTGAGCTAGAAAATGTCATTCACAGTTCAGTTCAGAATGTCCGTGTGCTGTATTAGATTTGCCAGGCCCACACTTCTAATGTATGTGACGTACATGAGCTCTGCGAGCATCTGATCTAATTCTTTTATAGAATTCCTACTGGAAGTTTTGCTGTGAAGTTCATCGAGATTTGGGGGTTATAATTCTTTAAGGTTTGATTGCTGGTTTGGAAGGGAAAAGCGAAATCCCTGTTTCCAAGTCACTGCTGGGTTTTTTAAAGTTGGCAGTGTGGCCTCAACGAGGCAATGTTCTCCCTTGCCTCTGCTCAGATTTACAAAATAAAATCCTTGCCTCTGTTTAAAGAAAAACTGAAAATTACTTTTATTTGGGGGTGACAGAAAGGATTAGGTGCTTTTTTCCAGTCACTGAGAGAGAACCATTTGAACAAATGTATGTCTTCATGATGCATATTTAAAGTTGGAATTAACTTCTCTATTCAGTGCTTGGTTGAAGTTTGAACCAGAATTTGAGGAAGGCTCAAAGCAGCTCATCATCTAACAAACTCCTTCCCCCGACTTTTTTTCCTGTACGTTAGGCTTCCAAAATGGTAATTTCCTTTCCTTGTGTTAAAAGAAAATCATCCTGAACGTACAGGAAACCTGAAAATCCTTTTAAGTGGGCAAAACGAGGTCGCTGTGCTGCAAGCGGGGAGCTGTGAAGTGCTGCCCGATCAGGGAATGCTGATTTTAATGAGGGCAGCTCTAATGACTCATCCTGACTCAGTGCCTTTTCATACAGAGCGTAATTAGATCGCCTGGGCAGAATGTGCTGGAGGTCAAAAGTGTAAGTGGATTTAAGGGGAAGAAAGGGGCGAGTTCATGGGGGATGAGCTTGGGTGTCTCTGAGGGTTTTTAGTGGGTGGCCATTCATTGAGGCTGCTGTGGGGAGTGTTTGGGCTACTACGGCCCTAGAAAGGTAGAAAAGTGGCTGAAGGCTGCTGAAATTTTAGGCAAACCAAATCGTCCTGTGGCATCAGTGTGTGCTTGTCCAATGTTCAGGTTCTGTGAGCTTTGCTCCAATTTTCCCTTTTGTGCATGTTAGGAGTGCACCTGTAAGGATTAAAGGACATGCACAGCCGTAGTGATGGTGCTGTTGAAGTGTTCATTCCCTTTCAGGGATGTGCCAAGAGCACAGCAGGCTCTTTATCTGCTGTGGGTATCACGGCTACACCTTGTAGACTACACAAAGAACAGGCAAAGTACAAGAGAATACTGAGGCTTTGTGCCATGGCCCGGCTAATTGTACCAGGACATTCAGATCTGTCTTAAAACCCGAGGCCTGGGAATGCCACTCGCTTGGATTCAGTTTCACTTGATCTTATGTTCAGAAATTCTTTGCTAAAAAGCTGTCACAGCAATAATTATAACAAGTTTGAGGAACCTGAGAATAATGGCCTCATCCAGATCACTAACTCGGGGAGCTCTATGAGGAGGCAGTGTAAGCTCCCTGTTTTCCATTGCCTAATTTTTACCCAACTCCCCACATTTTTAATGATCCCATTTAATCAAGGCTGTGTAATGTCAGGAGTGACACAGATGTTTGCAGGAAGAACCCTCATCCTGACAAGTCTGTAGTTGGTTTTCTGCAGCCCATGCTCAGTAGTGATGTCCAGCACCCCTCTGGGGAAGCAGATTGGAAAGGGACTGCAGGTCAGAAGGCAGGTAAGCACTTCCTCTTGCTAACAGCACCATGTAAAGCATAAGTAAAATCTGGGGTAGGAAAGAACCTTTTTCAGTTGATGTCAAAATACAGCAAGCTGAGATGAAACTCTGGATCCTCCTGAGGATGATGGCACTGGGCAGTTTTAACCCTGTCTATGGAATTAATCATGTTCTTTCTAATTTAGCTTTCTGAAAGAAACTCAAAGGATAACTTCAGGTTCCTCTGCTTCAGCCAGGCATCATTCAGCTCTGGTCTGGATATTAAGGTTCTGTTGATTCAAACTGTTGTATTTTGTATTCCAGTTATTTTAAAAATATAATCTCGTTTAATATGACAACTCCCATGCTTTGAGCCTGATGTCAGGATCTTGTCTTGCCTGTCAGGATTTTAAATTCACCTTTGTCCGTGTTATGTCCCACTGAAGCGGTGGGATCATCTTCAAGAGGGAGGATTACAGAGGCTTGGCTGTGAAACCACCATAACACAGAGCAGGTTGCTTTGCTGTTGCACAACAAAACACAAAAATCTGTAGGTGACATAATAAAGTTCTGGTTTTTTGTTTTTCCTCTACATAAAATTGTAAGTACTTAGCAGCTATTTTTTATTATGCATGGGGATTTTTTGAATGCTGTTTTAGAAATTCCATTTATAACCATGTATTTGTATCTCCTCTCTGCTTATCTAATGAAGTATAATTGTTACTGTGTGACTACATCAGATCTGTGAAGTCTCACAGAATTTCTCATGAAGCACAGAGGAGCAGTGGCCTTGGGAGCCAGTTCTCAGTGAGAAAAGGCTCATCTCCAGCAGCAGAAACCACGTGTCTGGCCAGGGAGGAGTAGTCACAGGTAGGCCCTTTTGATGCCAGGATGATGCAGGATTATTCTGCATCGCTTTCCAGGGATCAAGTTGAGGCTGAGTAGCCCACTGCACAGATTCTCCTCTATAAAAGTGCAAGTGACACTTGCTCTTCACCCTGTTTCCCCCACCACTCCACATTTCTGGCTGCATCCTGTCATATAAGCAGTCTATTTAGTCCAGTTTATTTAGTCTTTCCCTCTGGTCTGAGGGCCTGGGATTGCCAAAGGCCATACCAATGAAGTCTAAAATGAAGAAAGCAGGAAGCACCTTGAACTCTTTGACACCAGGTCCCTTGCCCTGTTCAGGTTTGACTTTCCAAACCCCATCCCTGCAAGCTCAGGCAAGGGCTGGTTAATCCGCCTGTCCCTGATTCTGACTCATATGGTGCTTTTTCTTTTTACATCTGAGGCTTACCAGGAGTGTCTTTTTATCTTCCCTGCTATGTTTGCTAGCTTCCTGCTCATCAGCATGGACCATGCTAGGGCTTGGAGGAAGTGGTGCTGGAACATGAACCAGCTCTCCTGAACCTCTCTTTCTAGATCTGTGTCCTCTGTAATTCTTCAAAGCAGGCCTCTGAAGAGGCTGGAATGGGCTCTCTTGAAGCCCAGGAGATGCTGCTTTTGTCTGCCACGTTGCCTCAGTATCCTGAACTCCATCTCATGGTCACTGCAGGCAAGGCTGCCCTGGCCTTTGCATCCCAGACAGGGTCTGCCCCGTTTGTGTTTTTGAGAGCCAGCACAAATACCTTGTTTGTGGCTTTCTGAGCCACCTGTATTATCCGGGAGGCATCATCAAGAAGGCATTCTGGAAACCTCCAGTAATCTGCCCCTCTGGCTGAGTGAGTGCCCTCTGAAGACCAGAGCCTGTGAATTTTGGCCTCTTCAGAATGCTGTGTCCTAGAGCCCTCAAAATGTTTTTTCTCTTGAGCTTTAATTAGCTTATGGGAAGTACTTCCAGATGCAACTAGTTGAAGCACTACAGTGACTATAATATAATGACACTTGCAGTATGCCTTAGGTCCTGAAGGAAGATTCAAGGATGAGCTTTAAATAAATCACAGAACTACTTGGAAACTTTGGTGTCAGAAGTTCAGCCCCTAATAAATGATTCAGCTTCGAGGCAGGTCACAGCTGCTTCCCCTCCTTTGCCTTCTCCTTCTCCCTTCACATAAATCAAAGAAAGGAAAAGAGTGCACTGGAACAGGACGGACAGTGGATTTTCAAGAAAATGGCAATCTTTTTTGCTTTATTCCAGAGAGCAGTGCACAACCCCCCAGTCCAATGTGCTGGATTTTGTGCTCGGATACGACAGCACGGCATTACTCCATTACTGTCTGCCCTCCTATTTATTACCAGGACAAGAGGCACATTGTGAGCACGGCTCTTCATTTTCTCTTTGCTCATTTCCTATTGCTGTACTAGTGTTGAGCAGGCTTGTGCTTAAAGTTGACGAGACCAGAATTAAACCATATCCTGAGAAACAGAAGATATTCTTCATCTAGCTGATATGCCAGTGGTAGGAATTTTTTTTTGTTTCCACTGCCAACAGTTGTGTTAGGAAAAACCCAGAATTTAAATCTATGCTTTAAAAAGTAAAGGGTACATTTTCTTTACTCCTTGAGCGGTAGAAACTGACAGTGTTTATGGAAGCTCTGGCTTCTTTCAAGTTGTGTTTATTCTTTTTATTTAAATGAAAGTAAAGCAACGCTTTTGAAGCTTTCCTAGAGACTGGAAATGACACAGCTGAGTCCCAGGCTTCGTTCACACTTGTGTGCAGGGCTTCCAAGCCGATAATAGGAGATGGATCTATTTATGCTTTGCTGAGTTAAAATGTAGCCTGGTAACTTGTGAATGGGTGTCAACTGATCAGTTAAGGAGGGATGAGTTGTCTTAAGCCGCTGGTGGTTAATACTGAAGCCTAAACAAACACGGAAGGGCTTTGCTGTTTGTGGCCTGTGCCCTGGATTCTGAATCACGAGCCATTGTTCTCGGTGACTTCTAGCATGTTTGGGATTTGTGCAACTTGGCTTCTGAAGCAACAAAGTCACTGACAGCTACTCTTTCTAAGCTATCTTTCCCTACTGTTCCTGTGCTTGACCTCTGCAGTGCTCAGTGTGACCTTTGCTTCCCACAGGATCTCCAGGCGTGGGTGAACGGTGCTCACGAGAACGGCTTTGTCCTCGTCTCCTTCGGCGCTGGAGTGAAGTACCTGTCGGAAGACATCGCCAATAAGCTGGCACACGCCCTGGCCAGGCTGCCCCAGAGGGTTATCTGGAGGTAAGGGCAGTTTTGGAGGAACTTGGGGTGGGTTGGAGCATGCTTGTTTCCTGCTGGAGTGGATTACAGAAGCTGTAATTGAGATTACCTGGGTGGCACAGATATGACACTCCTGAAAAACACTTGGCATGAAAATTTTGAAATATTCTGGTAACAAGGAGAAGCAGTTGTTGTGGCAGAATAAGGCACGGGTTATACTCCTAGGCTGAGTTTATATCCTTGGAAGGATTGGGGACAGTGAAAACAGGCTAAAATTACAACATTTAGGACATACTGTCACTATTTTTGGTGAAGAAACTACCACAGGGCTCAAGAATGAATCCTGATGATGAACATTCTCCATTTTCTGTCTTCTTCCCCCTTTTCCATTTTTTTATGTGTAAACACAGGCTTTCATTACTGATTTTCCCATTTGGTTGTTCTTCTGTGAGAAACTCAAGGAAGAGAAATTTTCAGGAGTCAGAATCAGTAAAAAGCATTCGCAGTTCTAAAAATATCTTGAGTGGTGCTCTCAACTCCCTGTAAAAATCCAAAGAGTGTTTAGTCAGCTCTGCTGCTCATCAAGCATTGCTGATATAATTTGGAGTTCATGTGAACCATTTTTTCCCAGATAATCAGTGCCTTAGATCTCATGGGAGTGTCTCACAACCCTGCCACACTCTTGGCGTTGTATTAACAGTGTTGGTGGCCTGTTCCCCACCATCTCTTCAGGAGTGTCCTCACTGCTGTGTGTAGTTCAAGGAGCAAACTCCACTAATGAACAAGAAAATGGGAAATTTCCAGGCTTTGGCACTGAAGCTGTTGAAGGTTACATCGGTTTTTGTTTGGGCTAGAGTTAGTTACTGTTTTATTTTGAGCCCCACAACACTGCTTGCCTTCCAGTTTGTAATCCCAATTTATTTTACTGTTTTTCTTCTCTCCTTTTATTATGTTTTTCCTGGAATATTTATCTTTAGAAAGCATCCCCTTTTTGTAGTAAATAAATTGACAAGATTTTTCTTGAGGATAGCTGTTTTTAATGCAAACCCAACAATTTCATTTGAAGCCTTCTATAAAAAGTTACGTATTTGTTCATCAGTCAGATGCGACTTGGAGTTTTTTGGGCATGTGGGGTTGGTTTTTTTTCCTCAGATCACAGACCTGTGTGTTGGCCAGAAATGTGTTGAGTACTGCCTGACAGTCTAATGTCACAATGCTAAATCAAGGAATTTTTGTAGCTCTTTATGCCTGTCTGGTTAGGGAGGACGAACCAGTAATGTAGTTATCTGCTTTTATGTAACTTAGCATCAGTAACTTTGTCTTTTTTTTTTTCAGTACACAGAAGTATAAGCCAGTTGTAGTGATGTATGTCTTTCTTAATTGGAAATGTGTAGGTGATTCTTTCTGAAGTTACAGTTTCAGTCCTCTCTAATGAACAAAACAGTGCTGTAGTGATTTTGGAGGGTTTGATAACTTTCCATTTGGTGTTACTGGTTTAGGTTTTCAGGAAACAAACCAAGGAACTTAGGCAACAATACCAAGCTGATCGAATGGTTACCACAAAATGACCTCCTTGGTGAGTATCTGTTTCCATTATTTATTGCTTATTCTCACTTGAGTTCAGTTTGTTCTTTCAAATATATTCTACTGAATTAGCACTTGTTATAAAGCCAGGATCATTTCTGTCATGGAATTCATGGAGCAAGGCAGAATTGAACACCTCTCTGTTCATTGTCTTTCTCTGATAAGAATTCTGTGTTTTCCTTAAGCTCAAACTCTGTTCAAGGAGGAAAAACTGGGCTATGTTCACATAGCATCAGAATAAGCTTTAGGAGTCTGTAAATACTGTTTTATACAGTTACTGTTGTCCAAGAAAGGCCTACCAGAACTTGGGCACTTACTGCAAGTTGATAATCTTTCTGTTGAACTGAGGCTGCTCCAGGTTCTCAGGGGGAGATGAAACCTGATGTTTTATTTTTTTTTTCCTTCCCTGTCAAAGGATGCCAGAGCCCCTTTCAGATCTGAGAGACCACAGAGTATCTGACTGTTTCTGGCTGACCTTGGATGTTAATGTGTTCCCCAAACAGCTCTGATGGGAGCTGATGAGTGCATTAACCGTGTGTGTGTGTGAGCTGGAGAATTTCCCATAATGTAGTGATTGGGCAAACGACTCCTAAAGCAGGCAGATTTGTTTTGGTTACAGGATTGCTCTGAGGCAGGCTGCTTTTTCCATTACATGAAGCTGTTGCTCTCATTGTCGTGTCTTGCTGACCTCAAGTAAGGCATGTGAAGCTTTGGCGAGAGTGTGACATCAGTTTTCCTGCCATTAAGAAAGCTGTATTTCGTACAAAACCGTGGTCCCTCTCACTCAGGTGTGCTGCTGAAGCTGCTGGAGTTACCACCTGCAGCTGCTCGGGAGTAGGCAATGCATATTAATCACTCCATTAATCATTTTACACGACTCATACACATGAGAGTTTTCTTTGCTTTGGCTGCTCCCTCTCAATGTGTAAGGAAATAATTTAACGCATGAGGAATTTCAGCAGAGTGGGTTTGGGGAGAACTTCAGAACAAGCTGCAGTAATTTTTACCTGCCCGAGTTGCAGCCATAGAAACGTGGTGATCAACTTGTACTGGGGTGCTTCAGTAACTTAATATAAAGGAGATAAAAGTGCGTTTTGTAACCTTTATGCCTCTTGTGGTTCCAGGTCACTCTAATATTAAAGCTTTCCTCAGTCACGGAGGCTTGAACAGCATTTTTGAAACCATGTACCACGGGGTCCCGGTGGTGGGCATTCCCCTCTTTGGAGACCATTACGATACCATGACCCGTGTGCAGGCCAAAGGCATGGGAATACTGCTCAACTGGAAGACCATGACTGAGAGTGAATTGTATGAAGCCCTAGTAAAAGTTATTAATGATCCCAGGTATGGACTGAGCGATTGTTTGGGTATGAATGTGGGTATGAAACGTTTGTGCAGTGGAAGCAACCTGCGTTGCGTTCTTAGTGTGTGCAGTTGAGGCAAGTCTGGACGTTGGTCCTGTTTCCCAAGATTGCCCAATGGCTGAGGTTTCAGTGTGGGGGCTGGGCTCGTTGCTCAGCACCAGAAGTCAGTTGTCTCACTTGCTCTTTGTAGCAGTTGCCATATGGAGGGCACAGAGGTTATGGAGACAAACCTGTCCTGACTTATTTCATATTGCAGACCTTTATGTCTGTCTTGATTACTCCACGTGAGCAGTCTGGCTGTGGTGCTGCCTGCAGGGCCTGGAGCGAGATACATGTACATGGTTTGGGTTGTAGCTAAAAGGGGGAGGTATCCAGAAAGAGTGACTTTAAGTTCTGTGATTTTATTATAAAATAATAATATTTAAAGTGTTATTTCCTGTTCTGGCCAGTGTACCTGTCATCTCCACATAAAAAACAGAGTTAACTGGTAATATGTTTTATTGGGCTAAGCCTGATTTTGCAGCGTGGTGCTGTTGATGCTTTTTGCTTTCACGGTGCCAAGTCTTTCTGGGAAAGGAGAATCCTGTCAGGAGCAAGTAGCAGAGAGGAGGAATGTTGATAGCGACCTTGATAACATCAGTTGCATCACCTTTCCCTTGTGCAATTATACTTGGTGTAGAGGCAAGTCCTGTGTAAATAACCTGTTGACCCTGCAGGCAGGGAAGGAAGAGTGGACAGGATCACCTGCTGGGGTGAAAAACCAAAAGTTTTGGGTGAAACTTCGGACCTGGCGGAAATGGTTTATTACAAAATCAAACTGAGGTTTCTTGCTGTTCTCCAGTAATTCAGTTGCACAACAACCCGAGATGACAGCTTTTCCTTTCTCATTTGCTTGCCTCCCCCCAGCTACCGGCAGCGGGCGCAGAGGCTGTCGGAGATCCACAAGGACCAGCCTGGGCACCCCGTGAACCGGACTGTGTACTGGATCAATTACATCCTGCGCCACAACGGAGCCCAGCATCTACGTGCCGCTGTTTACAGCATCTCCCTGTTTCAGTATTTCTTACTGGATATTGCCTTGGTCCTACTAGTGGGTGCTGCCTTACTTTACTATGTTTTGGCCAGGATGACAAAATTAATCTGCAAGCAGAGCAAACATCTGTGGTCAAATGACAAACATAGCGCTGTTAATGGACACTACCAGAATGGGATCCCCAATGGCAAGTATAGAAGAAACGGCCACATTAAGCATGAAAAAAAGGTGAAATGAGCCAACGGCCCCGTGTAAAGTAGTAATGAATCAGATCAGTAATCCAATTTTATCGCTGTAACTTAGTCTAACAACTACTTAAAACCTCAATAAGCAGTTCTAACACTCCCCTTCAGTATGTAATATTACGTGACAAAATTCTACGGAACTAAGAGAAGTCTTTAAAAAAAAAAAAAAGGCAAGCACAACCTAAAAAAATACTTTATTCTTAATACTGATGCAGAGAGGTTATTTTGGCACTGAAGTTTTTAGAAGCCTTAATTCTCTAAAGTTCTATACAGTGACCGTATTTATGAATTTTCAGTTTTTAAAAGCTCAGTGTGTGTGTCCCAAATGCAGAGAGGTTTTCTTTTATTTGCAGAGGTGTTCTCCTTTTATTTTTTTATTAATATAGCCATCTTTTTAGCTGAGAGAACTCTCTAGTGCTAGTTCTGTGTTTCCTTTGAAGGTTCAACCTGTTGTTTAAGAATGCTGTTTTAAAACACAAATGATTTCCCCCAGTCTTTATGCAAGAAATAGCAAGTTGTGGACTGAGAGCACAGACGTTAAAAAAAAAACAAACCAAAAGAAATAATCTTAATGAGCACTGAAGAAAAATGGCAAAAAAATGTACTTGTTTTACTGATAAAGCTGCATGACTCTTCTGCTCGCTACCAGTACTTTGGAGAAAAGGGTCCTGAGCAAGTCTACAGTGTGTCCTAACTTTGAGACAAAATTTTATTTGTCGCCTTTCTCTGCATACAGAATTTATGCCACGAAAATATTAGGGAGTCTTATTTCCGTTCCAAATACAGCTGTGTGGGAAGCAGATTTGCTTAATTAAGAAAAATAAGAGGAACAACAGCAAAAACAACAACAAAAAAAGAACTTTTAAAAACCTAGCCCTGCGCTTAGTGCGGAAGGTTTTGTAATGGCTCAGAGCTGTGCAGACTCAAACCACTCCTTGGGGTTTGTTTCAAGGGAATGACCCCCACACAGCACTCCCGCCGTGCCCCCAGAGTTGAATGTCTTTCCTGTTAATTCTCATTAAGTTCTTTCTGAATCGCAATGTTGTAGATGTTCTCTTTCAATGGTTGTATCTGGTACAAACAGAAATATTACCTTCTATTAGTCTGGGCCATGCAATCCATGTTCCACGTAGTTGCCAATAGGAATTCTGCGCCGTGGGCGGTGTCCAGCTGTCCTGCCCGGGGCTGGTGGCATGTGTGGGTGAGGCCTGGCCACCCGGCGTGCAGAGGTGGCCCCGTGTCCCCCTGCCTCCAACAATCTCCTTCAATCATTGTCGCCGACACGGGACGCTGGCAGTGGTGTGTGCTCCGAGGGCGGGAGTGCCGGGCGTGGAATCATTGCTGCCCTGCTGAACCAAAGTTGGCAACTATGAGTTTTATTTCCATGTCATTCTGTTTACTTGGGATTTGCACTACACACGTTGTGAGTGTATGCTTTATTTATTTGTAGTTCAAGGTCCCGTGGCTGAAAGAGAAAGGAGGGAAGCCCCTTTTGCCTTGTGTCGCTCACTAACTTGGGAGAGGTTGGGATGATGACGGGATGCTGAGCTCATCTTCATACACAGTGATGCAAAATTTCACCACCATTCCATCAGGAGCCTCGGTCCTACAGCAATAAATAACAGTGCAGATATGTTTCTAATACGCAGGGCAGCTACTTGTGCTGCTCTCTGAATACTTGAAGAAAAAATGGTATTATAAATATAAGCCTCTTAGCTATACCTTTTTACAATCTTGCAGCCCGTGGCAACTACAGGAGCACACAGAGGCCATGAATGGTGGGATGGTGAGAAGACTTAGAGTGTATGAATGACTTGGTTTAAAATGTGGGGGGTTTTTGGCATTAAAGAAGGTACAAAAGCACTGACCGGATGATTAAGCATAATTTAATCTCCACTGTGATAAAACTTAAGCAATAAACATGGATTTAATAGAGAAACGCTGTTGTTGGAAGTATGTTTTTGTTCAATTGTATGCTGGTTGCCTCAAAGCACCTATTGTGTGCATGTATAAAAATGTGGATGCTTATTAGGATACAGAGTTTTTCTTCTCAGTATTTACTGTGGCACATGCTATATATTTGAAATCAAAAATATTGCTGTTTTTTGTGAGCGTAGGTTGATTTCCTGGAGGAGCTTTGATTCAGTTGAAGATAAAATAGTTAGATTTCTTACTTAGATTTCAATTTTTTTGCAGTTGGTGGATATACCTGGTACAGTGGCTTTTGTTTTCCTGTACGTGGTAAATTCATCACGTCAGAAGCAGGGCTGAAAGGTTTTTCACAGTGATGTTAGATGAGATGATGGATTTCTTGAGTAGTCTCTGTAGGTACAAACATGCTGCAATTCTTTTGCAAGAAGAGGCAGTTACTGCATTAATTGTATTGCCAGATTCCTGATGAGTCTGATCCACCGCATTTCTAGAAATACCTGTTGTGTTTCAACTTTATCTTAGGTTCAAGCATGAGCTGTTATTGTAATCTCAATCCCCTCTTTGTCACAGCAAGCAAGTTGTTCCTGTGTTTCAGTCACAGAATCTAGCAGTGATTGCTGTTGGTGCCCAGCCGGTGTTGAAATCAGCCAGATGGCTGAAGAGATATTTTAAAAAGTGTTTAAAAACATGTGTAACTCCAGACTGCATCCCAGTACTGGGTCTGAGGCTTTAGTCACCCACCCCTCTGATCAATATTAGTTATCATGCATTGAACAGAGAAGATACCTGAAAGAAACTGAGTTCATCTCCCAAGACAGTGCTCTGCCACTGATTGGAAAATACTACAGTTGAGCCTTACTTATCCTAATAAAAATTACACCTTTTAAAAGTTACAAACCTGATTTATTTACAAATGTGTGTGTGTTCTCAAAAAAAAAAGCCAGCACATGCTGAATCCCATTCCACTGTAATGTAATGAAACACCATGTTGTGCTTTCCTGGTAATGGAACAAAAATTGGTTAGAAAAGATTGTGTTCCTCATATATTGAAGGAGATGGAAGGTTGAACAGTATTTAGGGAAGTCGTGGAAATTCCTATTCTGGAATTTACTCTTGGCATAGGGGATAAAGCCATCCTGGTGTTTAGGTACATGAGGCTTACATTATTGAGGTACTGTGCAGTAGGTTAAGGAACTGAACAGGAATACCAAACCTTCCTTGAGTTCTTACTGAGCTGATTCAGGAATTGCTCCTTAAAAGAACAGCATGGGCTGGGATTGAGGAATCAGGTGTGTCAGATGGTTTTTTGAGGCACAGACACCAACCAGCCTTGCATGGGATTAGGAGTGCTGTGCAAAACAGAATCACTGAGTTACAGAGCACGATGGCCCTGCTTGAAGCATGAGTTGACTCCCTAATGTCAGTATAATTATATTTTAATGAAAAAGGAGTGTAAGAACTGGTGGGGAAGGATTACTAAGGCAAGAAAAGACAGACTCTGCCTTTTGCAGATGTGCACCAAGATTTTTGGCAGCTCAATACTCTTAATGGAGGGAACACCTCTAGACACTTTCAATTCAGACTAAGAGACTGAAATAATCTCATTTTGTACATCTTTGTAATGATAGTAGTGGAGACAGAGTTGTTTTACTGTACATCTGTTCATCTTGTTTCCCCTGTGATTCTGTTGTGTAGTGATCAAATTTTACCAGAGTTTTATATTACTATAAATTTTTTATTACATTCCTACATATTTAAGGATCACTTAGGATAAGCTAACAGTCAAAATTTTAATTCGGTAGCTACAGGTGTAGTTTGTTAGGGAAAAAGGTCTTGCTACATGTCATAAAGTGGGGAGGTTACTTAGGAGGAGTGTAGCTTATACACACATATACACAAATATAGACAGTGTTGTCCTTTTAGAGACTCTTGGAAAACAAATGGGTGAAGCTGGGATTGGGAAATCCCAGAGGGCTGGAGGTGAAAATGAGATGTTTCTTTCGACATGAGGAAGAGTTCCTTGTCCCACTGCTCCTGACCCAGTGTTGCAGTGGCTGGGCTGTGCAGTGTAATGATTAACTGGGGACAGATACAAGGAGCAGTTTGTGTGTGCTGGTGTTGCAGTGCAGGATTAGAGCAGGTGTTTGAAACCAGAAGGGGCCAAGGTCAGAAGGATGCTTGGCATTAAGGGGCTGGTTGGACAGGAGCTGCAGTTGGCATAGAGACGTTCAGCATCCTCATGGATGTCTCTGTATTTTGTGCTTCCCAAAGCTCACCTGGTCTTTTTCCAAGCTCACTGCAGCAAGATGCACTGAATTCCTGTGAGAGCCTGATGGGAAGAAGTTGTTCTCATTCCAAACACAAACAACTCGTTTGCTTCTTGAAATGGAGCAGCAGACACGTGATAATCTCACATAGGGGCTTTGAGTAAATTCCCATCTTCTGCTCCTGTGAGATTTCGAGCAAGGATAAGAGTTTTCAGCTCCAGGAGTTTTCCCACTGAGGAACACTTAATAGAGACAGCAAATAGATATGTAGAGAAAATAGAGTTCTGTAAGGAATTAACACATTTGCCTGTATTTGTAAGAGGCTCTACTCTCTTGTGCCCTGCCTTTCTACACTTTTATGCTTTTCTCTCAATGTTTCTGTATCTTCCCCTTTTGGTGCATCAGCCTTTTTCGGCAGCATGTGCAGTTTCTGGTCGTGGCACGTGTTGATTTGCCACTTTCCCAAAGCCCCCGTGGCATTTTCCTGCCTTCCTGGTTCTGCTTTCCAGGATAACTCACCTGGGGATGCTGTAACTCTGCCAGAAGCTGTTCCAAAGCTCCATCCCAGTTCTGGTATGGAGAGCTCCCGTGTATCCAGTATGTCCTGCCTCGGCTCTGTTGGCTCTCGGGTGGAGGCAGCCTCGCCCCAGGGAATGTTTCCAAGCCGAGATTTAGTTTGAGCATTGGATTTCACTGCAGATAAGACCTTTCAACGCTTCAAGCCTCACCCATGAGCTTCTTGCTGAAAGAAATGTTTATTTAGCTTTTCCTTTTTGTTTTGCCTCTGCAGCCTCTGGTCTGGGAAAAGGGGCAGTGTTGGGTCATTTGGTGGTGCTGAGAAAAGCGTGACAAGGAGACGCCTGAATTAAAATCTTCATTACTTTTACTGGAAAAATGTGCTGCAGTTCAGGTTTTTTTAGATGAAATGATAAGAACGTGGAGTGTGATTGATGGTTAGGTACAGCAAAGGGAACAGTTTTTTCCCTGATCCTATTGCTCTTGTTACTCAGGTACCAGAGCTTTATCCATTCTTTTTTAAGGACTCAATTCCGCTGGCCGCTCCTCCTGCCGTGGACTGCAAATGACTCCTCGTTTTAGCACACACATCTCCTTTTTGTGGAGCTGCACTACAAAGAAACCCGGTGAGAACATCCAGGTTAAAAATAACCCAATGGGAATAAACCCGAGGTCATTCCCTATTTGTTTGTCTCTTTCAGAGCGGCTTCACAAAGCAGACCGAGCAGCGAAGACGCCAGGGGGTAAGGAGTGACATGTAATGAGGGGCAGGACTGTGAGAATCCATGCTTTTCCCAAAAAGGCAAATGAATCCACACCTGTGTAGGACACTTAGGATTCCTGAAAGATTAATTGGCCTCTTTAATTTTATTTTTCTTTGGGGTTTGTGTTTGAAGTGTGCCTGTAATGGATGTAAAGAGAAGAGCATCTCAGGGTAACAGTAGGAAACATTCCAGTCTGTCCATGGGAGCCTGATGGGATTGCTGTACAAAATTCAGGGGAAGGGGGAGAGTTTAAGAAAAGTTTTTAGTTAAGAAGGTTAAAAGTCAGATTACAGGTAGAACAACTTTTTGGAAGTAACAAATTTTCATCTCAAATCATATAAGAGCGACTTTAGGACAGGTTATCATTCCTAGACCCATGACCAACTTCCTTGCTACTAGTTTCTTAGATCATTCCTTCATCTTCAGGAAATATTCCACAGACCCAAACCATTTCACCAGATGGGTTGTTATGGACAGTTTCTGGGCTGTCCTGCTTTTCTGGGTGTGGGAGGAAAGGTTGGGAAAGCTGGACACTCTTATTTGAATCCCAGGAGCCACCACATGTCCGCCCGAGCGGCTTCCCTTCTGCCTCGTGCTCCCGTTGTGTCCTTGCACCTTTTCCAGGTCATTGCCCTCCCCAAACGGTAACCCTTGGGGCCTTCCTCTGGCCAGGCTATTTCATAGTTCAGTCTTCAGTGCTCTGAGTTTTCCCCATTGTGCTCCAGGACAGGAAGGACTATTCCCACCACACGCTCAGTGATCTTGGGTGTTCTGTGTAGGGGCTCCTCATGGATACCCTTCATCTCCTGCTCTCACATCCCTCCCTTGAGTTCCTGGCTAGGATGCAGGAGAAGGCAGGTGTGCTGGGCCATGCCAGGAGCCCCTCAAAGTCGGGATGCTGGCATGGGAGGTCCCTTTTCTCACACCACAACTGGGAATATGGTGTATATTCCAGTATGGGAGGGGGGAATAAAGGAGCTGTGTGGGTGACAACCAGGGGCCAGCTGTTCAGGCCAAGTTAAAATATCGCTGTTCAGGCTGGAGGGATTTAAGTAGTGTGTAATTCTGTTCATTCTTTTAAGGCTAATTTCTCAAGCCTTTAGCCTACACACTTGGTTTGAAGTATATTTGAGGCTGAATTACCTGAACCACCATGACCTGTGTAAAATGTAGGCCAGGTTGTTGCTCCCCCTTCGGTGCCCATGGAAAGTCTGGGTGGCAAGGGAGAGTTCCTTCAGCCTCCCATATCTGCACGTTTCAGAAACTTCCTGGTGGAGAACAATTGGTTCTCAGGGCTGGAACTGTGTGAGAGCACTGAGGTATGTCAGGTGTGGTGTGAGAGTTTATTATCCATGGCAAGGGACCAGTCATGCAAGGCAAGCCAGTACAGTTCTTATTGACATTTTTGGGGAAGTTCAGTTGAGCTGAGCACCAGTATTCCCACAGCTACTGAAGCCTTGCTGCCCCCTCGCTCTCCTCGCTGCCTTTATCTGCATTTTTCTCCTATTGCTGTGCCTCACACTGTGAGAAATAGGAAGACACAGCCACCTCGAGAAAAATCCCTGCTCGGCTGGCGTTTCCCTCCCCAGAGCATTATGTCCAGATGGCTTTGAGTATCCCCGGGGGAGGAGACTTCCCAGCCCTTCTCTGGACAGGTTGCTCCACATCAGTCGTTCAAGTGCTGCTCTTTGCTCTCGGCCTTGCTGAACCTCTCGGTTTGTTGACACTGAAGGTATCGATTTCAGGGAAGGAGGGGCCCATTCCCAGCTCATTCAGTCCTGCCGAGGGACAAAGGCTGGGAGGAGCTGTGGTTACCAGCAGAAAGGGCCTGGGAAGGGGTTTTAGCCAAAGAGTGAGGCAAAAAGGGAAGGGTTAGAAGTTGGCCAGGAGAATATGGAGGTGTCCAAGGCCAGGTTGGATGAGGCTTGGAGCAACTCGGTCTAGTGGAAGGTGTCCCTGCCCGTGGCAGGGGTTGGAATCAGATGGGCTTTATGGTCTCTTCCCACCCAAACTGTTCCGTAGTTCCATGATTCATTCTGTGATTTAGGCTGGCAGTTTTCTGATTCTATTACAGGAAGAAAATGCTTCTTAGTTTCACCCTGGAGCTTGATAAACTTGCAGCCAGCCCTTCCTGCCTCCCATGCAGACTGGAAAACCCTTTCCACTTCATTTCTGGTCATGGAAATACCCCTGTTTCCCAGCATCACCTTTGCTTCTCTCTATCTGCTTCAAATGATGGCTTTCCTCAGAAAAATGTGCTGTTCTGCTTTTAAATTGCATTTTAAAAGGCTTAAACCAACCCAAAATCTGCTTCTCAGCCTGACTGATGTTTAACTTGAGATCCAAAAATACCAGTTTATGGCATTATTTGAATTTTATATTAATATGCGTTTCTGATTAGAAATAAGATGATTTGGGTTTTTTGGGGGGGTCGAGGACGAATAACAAATGTGTGCATCCCTGTACATGTGTCAGCATCCTACATCTGTGTCCATCCTACACAGGTGTCCATGTCCTCTGTACAAGCCCTTTGGCGCCTTGGACTGCTTTTTCCCAGGGCTAGAAGCTGGAGCATCCCACTGGAGCTATTCCCGCAGCAGGGCTGTTTTCCCTGCAGGACAGCCTGTTAGACATCCACCGCTTTTTTTCCGTTTTCATCTTTTTTTTCCTGCCGTTTTCCAACCCGCTCCGTGTTCCCGCTGCAGTCTGTGGCTGGGGCTGCGCTGCCACCTGGCGTCGCCATCGCGGCAAGCCGGGAAGGAGCATCCCGCTCCTTGGGAAAAGTGTTTTTCTGCTGCCTCTTGAGGCTCTGCGACCTTCAAAAAACCCCTATCGACAAACAAATATCCTCCTTCCCCCCAAAAAAAACAACAAAAGAAAGGAAGCACAGTGACCCTGTCGGCATCTCCCAGAGAGCTGAAGCTGCCTCCCTGGGAAGGGGTTTTATTGGATGTTCTGTATTATAATTATTATTTGATAACGCAGTGGGATTTGAGCCCTTCTGCAGTATCCTTTTCCTTGATATATATAATAAATCAAATGGAGTCTTCCACGTGTTACCCTTCTCCCAAAGGATCCCAGTGGTTTAGGAGATGCGTTTTCCCACTGATTTCCCATATTTGCATCTCCTGGGTTGTGCAAGGCTCTGAGGGAAGAACCAGGCCTCTGCTGTCAGCAAAAGTGACAGCCATTAATATGCTGAGCTTTGGGATTGAAGGCTGGGGAAAGAGAAGGGTAGTATTTATTTTTCCTTAGGAGAATGGGGAATGACGAGTTTTTTACAAGGAGTCTCCTTGGCAAATACCAATTGCAGGCTTGAACGGTGCCACCACTGCCGAAGTGGAAGCTGGGGGACCAAATCCCACAGGCTGCAGCTCGGGGTGGATCCTGCTCCAGCCCTGTCCTGCCTTTCCTTCCCTCGGAGGTGGGGATTTGCAAGGAGCTGGATGGTGCCGAGTGCTGTCTGTAACGGAATACAAGGAGGTGACTCAGGGGTCGGGGAGAGGTTCCCGTTGGTGCCCCCAGCACAAAGGCAGGATTCAAGGGGAGCAGCCCCCTCCCGGGGATGAAATTGCAGCCCCTGCCTCGTGCAGAGCACGGGCCTTGTTTCCCTAATCCGCTGCTGCTCTGCAGTTTTAAATCTGAGGGAAAGAAAATCTGGGTATAAATGCAGCTGTGAAAGGAGTCAGTGATGGCAGGGAAATGTGATATAAAATTATAGCCAGGATGGGCAGGCAGGGATTTATTTTGGATGTGGGAGTAACAGCCATGCATGCACACATAACCCCAAGGCACCAGTTTCTCTCATCTCAGCCTTGCCAAACAAGGGTGACCTTAGGCAGGGATAATTTTAAGGTCTGCAAGGTCATGTCTTACTCCTTGATTCTGCTGCATCCTCTCTCTCAAAGGTGGGAGTGTTTGTAAGCCTCTGTTTTTTTAATGGAGCAATTTCTCACTTTCCTAGGTGGGAAATGAGCAAATTTTCCCCATACATTTTCCCTTTCAAGATTAGCATAGATTATATGGAATAAATTACATAATCTTTTACCAAGTACTGGAGGACAGTTGCTAGTTCGAGATTTCAGTGTATTCCTTTCCTCAGTGCATCCCTAACTCAGGAAAGGTGCAGAGAGTGGAAATCAGCAGATCTCACAGATAATGTTGTTCCTGATGAACGAGCACCCTGACCTCATCAAGGCAACTTTGGAGGTTGCTCAGAGCATCCTTGGCATTGTTAATGGCTTTGCTGTGACATCCATCTTGAACCCAAATGGATTCTGCAATATCTTAAATAAGAAATTGAAAACCAAGTTACTGCTTGAAAGGTTGTAAAGGAATTCTGCTTGGCTTGACCTTGCTCCTCATGGGAATGATTCTTCTGAGATTTTGGATGCATTTCAATCCACAAATTGGGGGGAAAGGCACTCTAAGTTTTATAACTTCAGCACCTCAAGTCTTTTTTCAGCAGCAGAGAGGAATCAGCCCCACAGAGAAGTGAAAGTTTGAATTCCAACTTCCTATTTCCATGAAAGCCATATACAATCCATGATGTCATATCAGTGCAGTATTTGGTGGGATGATTCCTGTGATTCCCCCCAGGACACATTTCCTCCTGATTTTGTTTGTAAATATGTGGTTTGTTCCTCAGGCATTTGCTATTTTTTTTTTTTCCCTCTGTGCTTTTTGCTTTAGGCTTCATTCATACAGTGGGACATATACCTGTGCCACAGCATGCTTATATATAGGAACAATTATTGCAAAGGAGAAAAGAATATATCCTGGGCATAGCCTGAAGCTCCAGGGGCTGGCTTCCACTCACAGCAGCATTTAGCTTGTTAGAAAAACAGTGAAGGCAGGAGCTGCAAAGCTGCAGGGCCATGGTGGCAGCTGGGAGAGGATAGAAAAGGTAGAGGAAACACAGGGGACCAGCTCCTGCTGCAGCTGCTTCCAGTGGATATGTTCCCCAAATCCTCACCCTTCCAAAATGAATCCAAGTGTTTCAGGTGCAGGTACTGTCTGTGTGTATTAAACCCCTGTTAGGGAATGTTGGTTACTTCCAGTGACAGAGGGAGGTTTTAGAGCTTTTAATAACTTTTGCATTGTCTGTTGATGTTTCAATAGGCTCCAAGCTGGAAGTTTAATCTGTAAAAATGTGTGTCAGGTGGTTGATGAATATAAATTGCTGAACAGCCTAGGCCTGCGAGGCTGGAGGATGCACGAGGGAGACAGGGCTGTCTTCCATGTCAAGGAACTGGACTGTGAAATTAAACACATGGGTTTGCAGCGTTGTCATTTTGCCTTGTGTTTCCTGGAGTTCCACTGCTGCAGACACGTCCAGTTTATGAAGATGCACAAAGAGGTAAGAAATCCCCTGTGGCACAGACAGAAAGCATGGAAAAGTTACAGGGAGGAGGTTAAGGAGTGCAGGAGCTGGTATGGCTGGAGAAGAGCCTTGGAGAAATCCAGGTGTTACCCAAATTACACAGAAGATAGTCCACTTTTTCATCTTTAAGAAGAGCAAATATATGAAATATCCTGCTCCAAGCCTTTTGATCTGTGAGCTGGAGAAGAGATAATACAAGACCCAAAGTTTTAAGTGAAGGGAGGCAAGGATAGCCCAGGTGGAATAATGCTGGCTAGGGATGAAGGACATGGTTCAGGCAAGTCAAATTTGCCTTCCCCATGTAGGAAAATGTGACTTTCACAGCCTTTGAGCTTTGGTTCAGTATTAGCTGTAGATCAGAGTAAATGAGGTGTATAATAAACAGTGATGCAGAGGGGCTGTGCTGGCCATTGCTTTGAGCTGGGAAAAGGCCCTTCTTACCCAGCTTGGCTGAAATCCTCATGTCTTAAATCATTTTACCGGCCAGAGGCTTGGGGAAAAATGATTTGTCAGAATTCCTGATTATAACAAAGAAGGAGAATGGGCTGTGCTCCTCAATTACAGCAGTCATTCCAATCGTTCTTCCTCCCACACAAGGTGTACTGGGAAATGCAGCTGGCACATAAATAAATCCAAACACAGCCCATAGATTTCATGCTGCTCAAGGAAGGGGAGCCTGGGGGTGTTGGTGGCTGAGGGAACAGGGGACTTTCACCGTGGGAGATGATTTTCATCACGTCCCCATTTACAGAGTGTTCTGCCACATGCTGGAGCCGGAGCAGATGGATGGTAAGGAAAAGGTTCATTTGCCTGGGATGGATGGCACTCTCAAAACGCCGTCAGAGATTTTTATCTGCCACAGGTGCTGCCTTGTAGACAAGGCCTTCAGGACGGACGGGGCGGGAGTTCCGAGCCGGAGAGCTCTGGCAGGTCTCCCATGGTGACTGTAATTTCAGATACTGCAGCTATTTTCCTGTTGCTTTAGTGCATTCCACAGCCACTCCATGAGGATCTGTGCTCCAGCAGGGTCCGGTGGCCTCGCAGTCTGTTTGGGGCAGAGTACCTGATGGTTTTGGGGAGGAGTGGTTAAAGCATCGGTAGGTGCGTACCTTTTTGGGGACTATTTACATGCCTGAGCTCATATTTGCAGTTCTTCCTGGAATAGAGTCTAAAAGCTTGTTATTGAAAGATCATAAAATCCTGGAATGGTCTGGGTTGGAAAGGGTTTTAAAGCTCATTCAGTTCCAGCCCCTGCTGTGGTCAGGGACAGCTTCCAGTAGACCTGGTTGCTCCAAGCCCCATCCACTGTGGCCTTGAAGCCCATAGCACTGGTCACTGCTGGGATTTTCACAGTGGAGTAGCTGTTTGACAGTCGGGATTGACACCTGGATAGAGCCTTCAGTCCGTGGCTTTATTTGCCGAGAAATTAAGAGGCCAAAGTCAAAGCTTGTGTACAAACAAGGGCAAACATGCCCCGTGCACTGACCCCCGGCTCATTCCCCAGCCTGCCACCATCCTCTGGAGTGTCACAGCACCCCTCCTGCGCCCTGGATCGCTGCCTGCACGGTGGAGACACCTCTGATAGGGATAATAAATGCGTGTGGAAGATCTGGGGATTTGCTGTCAGGCAGGAGGAGGGCGATGCCGGCGCTGGCTGGTGAGAGCTGTACTTTGTGTCTGATTGCCAGTTCCCCGGAGGCGGCTGGCAGTGACAGAGAGATGACAGTCTGCCTTACTGCCAGGGGCTCAGCATGCCTGGAAGTGGGAACTGCAGAGACCATGAGAGAGCCGGGCTGCAGGACACTTCCCGCTGCTCTCACTTCAGAGCCTGTTCGCTTGTCAGGGACCCCACGGGGGGTAATGAAACCCTGTCACAGCATCCCTCTGGAACAAATGGGATGGGAGTGGGACTGCCCTGATGGCAAACGTCACTGCCCACAGCAAAAGCCTGCTGGATACTTCCAGCAGTGCCTGGAGCGGCTTAGCGAACACTCAGCACCCCAGGGCTGCACATTCTGGGCTGAAGCCTTGGTGTCACCTTAGGGTAAGCAGAAATTCCTCTACTTCCCAGTGTGTTATCCTTGTTAATCAGGGGTCTTCCATCTGAACTCGACAAGGGCAGTCACCATGAGATCACGATCGAAATTCTGGATATTTTACTGGAGATACCAGAACAGGACTAATGGCTTCGAGTTCGGCTTTTCCCTTCTTCTCTGTCTCTGAGGGAATTGGGAACAGTGTGGTGAACCTGAGAATTGGAGGTTCTGAACTGTGCAGATGGGACAGGGCCTAACCAGCCCCAGGGCAAAATCAGGGAAGCAGCTGCCTTTGTTATTCCCTCTATGCCCCATCCCTGGAAGTGTCCAAAGCTGGGCTGGATAGAGCTTGGAGCAATCTGGGATAGTGGAAGGTGTCCCTGCCCGTGGCAGGGGTGGGAACTTTTGGTCTTGAAGGTCCTCTCCAACACAAACCATCTGGGGATTCCCTCTCTGAAGAGATTTTCTTTTAAGAGTGGCTGCACAAATGAGGAAAAGTAAATATTTTCCCCCTAATGTATAGTGATTTCTAAGAATATCCATTTAGAAATCACTGTTTCTAAAAATAAATATTTACAGAAACGAATAGTTTACAAATAATTCCAAAACACAGAGTAATTGCAAAACAAAATTTGTAAATATTTTCAAAATTAATTGGTGTTGCTTCCCAGTAGAGCAGATGGAAAAATTTCTGTTGAAATGTTCCTTCATTGCTCTCTAAATATATTAAGAACGTATTCAAAACGAGGGATAATTAGGGCTTAACATGGGCTACTGGTTTTTGCCTTTTCCTGTGTGCCCTGAGGATTAAATCAGAATCAATCTTTGCATTTGAATTCAATCCCAAGGAAGTGTCATACTGAGTGAGCTGAGGATTGTGCTGCAGAAAATGTGCCTGATACCACAGGTTTTGACCAAACTGTTGAACTTTGGTGGAAAGAATGAATAACTTTGTTTATGTATTGTCTGAAGCACCTTAATTATAAATCCCATGGATATATACAGTATTTAGATTCTCCCCATTGTGAGGCTCCATCTGTGTGCTGTCCATCCTTGGAGCACTGTGTGGAAGATGACAGAGCCAGGAAGGAGCCATGGGAGCCGGGGTGGTGGCCAGCACCCTCCTGGGTGGCCACAAAGTCCTCGCCACCATCAATAAACAGTGGACCTGCTCAGGAAAACAAAATCCCTTGTCATCGAGTGATTTCGTGGGAATTAGGGATTGAAACCCTTTCGTCAGTTTGTTTACTTCATTGTTCTGTGCAAAATGTTTTGATGTGCTTTCTCCAGGTTTTTGGGGAATGATCCTCTGCATGGATGTGGTGCCCTAGTGGTGAGAAGTGAAAAGAAAGGAAGCACAGGCATTGCCTAAACCTTGGTCCTTTACAGGCAGGGCTCTTGCTGTAGCATCCCTGGAGGTGTCTAAGGCCAGGTTGGGTGGGGTCTGGAGCAAGCTGGTCTATTGGAAGGTGTCCCTGCCTTGTTTCCCTCGTTTCGGAGTAGCTGTGTCCCTCCAGAGCCAGGACTTGTATTCCCCATGGTCCCAAGTGTGTCTGTCTCCTTTAGAGCAGAACTTCCCATTGCCTCTAGAGAAGTACTGTCTCCTGGAGCTGATGGGATTGAAGTCTCCTCTGTGCTCGTGACAGAGAGTGGTGCTTTGTCTCCTCCAGGGACTCTCCTGCTTTGTTCCAGCTCATCCCATCCTCAGGATGGCTCAGACCTGGCAAGGCCATGGGCGTTATCTCCCTGTGGGGAATGTCTCTGCAGCCAGAGTGAGGGAGCAAAGCAGCTTAAAACTGCCAGCTCGTGACTCCAGACTTAATTTAACAGGGATTCAAACAAGGAATATTCCTCATGCACTTATGCCTGCTGCAGAACTCATCATTCCATAGGGAAAAAAATTTGATAGCATGTAAAAATCCTGTCTTTACCTTGTGAGTGAAGGTTTCCCTTGCTTGCTATTTGTTTCCACGTCCTCCTGGAGGGGCTGTTTTATCTGTAAAGGGAGAAAAAAATATTCAGTGCGTTTCAAATAACCTCCATCAAATTAGAAGCTGAGTGGGAAGCATTCCCACAAATGTCCCTTGGAATTCATAAAAGGCCGGACATCAAAAATGATGGAATTATTTAGGGTTTTATTTTCTCTGGCTGGAACAACATGAGATAAATCAGGGGAATGACACGATGTCTTCTGAGTGGCTGGATCCAAAGCTCTGGCAATTTTGTGTGCATCTGTACAGCAGAGCCTGTCTGCATTTCCCTTTCATTCCCATGCAGATGCTCTCCCTGCGTGCTGGAGCGAACGGGCTGGTGTGTGCCGGGTGAACATTTTCAGAACAAAGCACTACCGTGCCCAAAATGATTCCAAAATTGGCCCTGCTGCAAATTGCAGGGAATGGGAATCATCTGCAGCCCGAGGGGATCAACTGGGAGCCAGCCCAACGTGGGGAGCCTGGCCCTGCAGAAGGGGAAAGAAAAGAGGTCAGAGGTCCAGCCCTGTCCTGAACTGCAGTTTCATTCCTCCCTGTGAGTGTGGGGAGGCCCTGGCACAGGTTGTCCAGGGAAGCTGTGGCTGCCCCTGGATCCCTGGAAGTGTCCAAGGCCAGGCTGGACAGGGCTTGGAGCAACCTGGAATAGTGGAAGGTGTCCCTGCCCATGGCAGGGGGTGGAACTGGATGGTCTTGAAGGTCCCTTCCAATGCAAACCATTGCAGGATTTTATGGTTTGGCATCAGCTTCCATCTGAAAGCCCAAATGGTCTCAGCCAGCTGCTGTGGGGCGTGAGGGGACCTCCCCAGGGTCTGCTCAGCAGAAGCCGAGGTAGCTGCTGGTATTTGGGGGACAGTTTGCCCATCTCTCACAGTGTTGTCACGTGCAGCTGCTGTCCTGCAGGGACGGGAGGCGCTTCGCTGTTGCCCTGGAATGGTGGTGCTCAGCTGCTCTCTGTCACACACAGGTTACCTTTGCACCTCCTCAGGAGCTCAGCTGGTGGGTTTGGTCCCTGATTTGCTGGGTAATAGTTCAGTCAAGTTCAGACCTTCGTAACTTTCCCGCTGCCAAAGTGCTACCATGGAATGCAGGCAGTGCTTTCCTGCTGCTGGATCTGTCAGTGGAGCCTTTGGGGACAAAAGCAGCTTTGGACAAGGTAAATCTGGGTTGTGAAACCCTCAAACTGAGGAAACTCGGTGAGAAATTCCGGGAGCTCTTTCCCAGGCATGCTTTGTGAGGTGGCAGGATACAGAGGGACACGTCTGACGGCTCCCTGCTCTCCCAGGCTCTGGCAAAGGCAGATGGTGTTTGGATCAGGGTGGCAAACGGGAGCCCTGGGGCTGTGTGGATGCTGCTGTGCCAGCTGTAAATCTCCTGCTGCTTGTCTCCATCTGATTGCTCTTATAATTCACATGTACAGCTGAACTGTCAGCTCTTGGCTTCCTTCAGTAAGGAGGCTAAAATGGGGTTTATTGTTCTGTTTCTGAGGGTGAAAGGTCTCAGATGATGCTAAAAAAAACAGGTCCTGGCGTCTTTCTCACAGGACGATGCCAGACACTCCAGTTTTTTATTGCAGAGACATATAAAAGAAGAGATATAATATTTAATTAGAAAGAAAATAAATCTGCAAACCTCATTTTTTTTTTCCAGAAAATGATCTTTATTTTCCAGAAGAGCTCCTGATTCAGGTAGGCATTAAACTGTGGCCCAGTGGGTACAAGGATGATGTGGCTGTGCCCAGCACCTCCTGTTTGCTCCCTGGCCACAGATGAGAATTAACACTGGGAATTGTGAGGGTTGAGAGACAAATGACTTGACCACAGAGGAGAGGGAGGAGAAGGAAGAGTATGAGTTCTTTGCTCAGCACCACTGTGTTGATCACTTATTAAATTACGTCCATTGTGTGATTTGAAAGAGCTCCTCCTTTTATCTCAACAGCCATCGGGATGGAAACAATAATAAAACTCTGCTGACAGGTGCCACAAAGGTGACTTTGTTTTCAGTGCCCCTCTTCAATTTCTGCTGGATCAGAGAGCAAACAAACCCCGAGGAAGTTCTCGCCGGGTGAGTGCCAGGAGAGGAGGAATGTGGTAAATGCTGGTTGTGGTTTTGGCTAATTCTGTGGGAGGACAAAAGGAAGAGGTTTAACAGCAGATTCGGGGTCTGCTCAGCCTGCAGGAGCTGAGGCGGGGAGGGTGACTCAGAGGCTCAGTCTGCTCCGAGCCGCTGGGATTTAGGAGGATTTGGGCAAACCTCTCGGCAGGGCAGGGCAGCAGCGATCACGGCACTGCCCCACCTCACCCTAGTGCTGATGTCGAAAGGCACTGCAGTGTCCCAGTAAAAAATGCACTTTTGTGTGTATTTTGGGGTGTGAACAGAGTTTCAGGGGACTCTGGGGGGGTCCTGTTTTCCTCACACTGCTGAAGTATCCATCACTGCCTGTCAGGAGGTGAGTAAAGAGAGCAGAACCACGTCTGACATCAGCTCTGTAAACACTCTCTGTACCTGTGCAGCATCACTGGGTAGTTTATCACAGTTTCTGACTCAGTACAAGACATTTTATAATGAGATTAGCAGGTGGCCCTACAAGAGCAAAGCCTCCTACCCGGCACCACATAATTAATCCATAAAAAATAAAGGCAGGTTCTCTCCTTGGCAGCTTTTAAGTATTCCAAGCATTGCGGTGTCATAAGCTTTATGACAGCTTTGAGAGAAAGGAATTAAAAAAAAAATTAAAACCTATATTCAGTAATTTAATTCTAATTAATTAATTATCCAAGAATCTTCTTTGCATAGCAGCTCCTATCCACAATATTTCTCTGGATTTCTTCTAGATTTTTTTCCCCCAAAGCTTTGCTGCTTTATTTGTGGGCAGGTAAGGAGTGCGTAGATACAATTGTAGTCCTCAGGATGTACATTAATATTCTTTAACTGTTTTAAAGTTCACCAATTTAATGCTGTATCATCCAGGAACAGCCTTTTGTTAAGCAGGTTTCAAGATTGTATGGCTTTCCTGGTCATGGAATTTTTTTGAAAGGGCATTAAAAAGTTCTCTCTCTTCTCTAGCACAGCCCTGGAGAGCTGACCTTCCCACTAGGAGCAATCTTTCAGCAGGAAACATTTGGGCCCTTTTTTTGTGCCCTTCAGGTTGATGTTGCTGAGAAGAGCAGCGAGGTCTCCGAGCAGGAGCAGATTGTTGCAGTTAACCTTGGGGTGGGACTGGCTGCCAGCATCTGTACGGGCAGCGTGGCAGTGATCCACAGATGCTGGGAGTGCAGTGGTGGGCGTGGCTCCTTGCTTTTGGGTGGGCAAGAGGCACTTTTGGTTGCCTTTTGGGCTCCAATGAGCGCCTGGCCGTGCTCCTGTGCAGCACAAAGACAAACATGTTGCTGGGTGTGAGGTTTGTCCCCAAGGGTGGCGCATCACCACCTGCAGCTGCATGGTGGTGGATTTTTGGGCTGGGTGGCAGGAGGTTTCTGAGGCTGGAGGGAGGTGAAGAGGTTTCTGAGGCTGGAGGGAGGTGAAAGTCCGTAAACCAGCACATTCCACACCTGGAGAGGTGCTCCTAGGAAGCACCTCCTAGGAAGATTTTAGGGCGTGAACTGCCCGTGGCAGCTCTGCCCTGCTCCCCTGGAACATTTATTTGCTTTAGGAGTGTATAAATGTCACTCTCAGAACTCTCTGAGAGTCCCCTGGCTACTTTTAGCCCTCTCCCCTTTTCACAGGTCAGCAGGGGGAAAGCTGGTGGATGGCAGCACCTGAGAGCTTTAAAATCCTGGGAACACTGCCCAGGGAGCCAATTCCCTAGGCTGGGATGGGAAAATTTATTGTCTGCACCAGGGCTGGATGCTGGAAAAGTACCTCTTTTAGGGGAGTGGGGTGGGGTTTGTTTTATTGTTTTGGCGTTTTTAATGCATTTATACGTTATGAGAAGTGATGTGTGTGTGAGTCTGGAGGGAAATGATCCAGCTCTGCACTGCCTGGAGCTGCTGCCAAGTAAATGAGCCAGGTGGCACTGTGGGGCTGCTCACCCGGGGTGCCCCGATCGTGTCAGGGACGGGAGAAGGCGCAGGGGGCTCTTTAGTTCTGCTTTTCTGCTTTGCTTACTGCTGCTGCTCTCATCTTACATGAGATGGAGTTAAAATAGTCAGTTCATTAAAAAAAAAAGGAAGGAAATGCATCTGAACCTGAATCAATTCAGTTAGGACAGAAGACACAATTCCTTGCTACTGGAGAGTATTGAAGCTCTAGAAGGTGAGACACAGGAGTTACGGCCCCTTTGCATCAGCCTTCCTGGAGAGCTGAGCTGGCTTTACCAGGAGAGAGGGCTAGGAAAGGGGAGTGGAGGAAAAGTCCTCTTTTGGGGATGTTTCTGCCCTCTTTTCTTTCTGGTAGTCATGGGTACATTCCTGGTGGTTTCTCATTTGTAGGGGCCCGGGCTCTGGCCAGCCCAGGGAAGGGAAGGCAATTTAAATACCTGAATTCAGGTGTGGTCCCTCCCTTGCCCACATGCACATGTCTGAGCAGCCGTGGAGTCACCTCTGTTTATTTTAGTGGGAATGCAGTGGGAGAGGGGCTTCCTCTCCAGTGCTGAGGGATTGTCAGACTGGATCATCACCCTGTGCCCATCCATAGTCCCAGATTAGGGAAGGGCCTCACTGATCCTGTCACTGTCACTGCGTGGGGAGAGGAGATTTTCCACAGCGGGAGACAGACGACGATGCCTCATGGTCCAAACAAAGCCTGCCAGAGAAAAAGCTGTTCGATACTCAGGCAGCTAAAATGAGCCATACTATTTATTCCCAGAGCTCTGTCTTCCCTAAATATTGGATCTCTGCGAGTATCAAAGGGGCTTCCAACCAAAGCACCGTGCCTTTGACAGCAATAAAAGACAGGCACCCACGGATAACTCTTCCCCAATGGTTTTACAGCCAGGTAATCAATATATCACAACAGACACATTGCCTTTTATTTGCTGTTTATACACCACCCAGGATCCTTGGATGGGGTGTTGACGCCAGCACAAGGATACAGGAGATGGAGGATCAATAGAAAATGCTTCTTCAGGTGTATTGATTACCCAGAGAAGGATGACGATAAATTTTTTTGTGTTCCCCCTCTGTCTCCAAGCCTGTTAAAAGGAAAGAAATGTCCTGATTTTCTTCTCTATTTCTCTCTTCTGAGAAGCTGAAAAAAAACCAACATGGCAAGAGCTTGGGGATGTTGGGTCTTCTTTTATTTTTTTAGACAGTGGGCAAATCTAATCTATTTCTTTTCTGACCTTTTGTCCTCTTTTCCCATCTTGGGAGCAGAGAAAACAAGGATGACAGCTAAAAGGGAAAGGATGCCAAAAGAGGTAAAAAACCCAAACCCCAAAGACAACTCCTCACATCATCCTATTATTCTAATCAGAATTTAGTTTAATATTGAATTATTGAAAAATGGAATTGGATTGCTTTTCATTGGTATGGAAAGTGGGACCTGTGTTCCACAGGCTCTGTAGCCCTGGGATTTAACCTTATTCCTGCAAACAGTCGAGACCTTGCCTTGGCACAACTTTTCCCACTCCAAATGCTGGGTGTGCTCAGCATATTTCAGAATCAGGCAGGCAGAAAGGCTGCCCCTCCAGGACACCCATCTCTGGTTTATCTCCTGAGTTGCGCTTCAGAAGCTGGAATTGTCTCCATCAGCAGGAGCCTCTCACGTTTCAGGGAAGCTCCATGAGAAGTGAAGGATGTGAGTGAAACAGGTGGAATATTCTGCCTTGATAACATGAATTAAATGTTGTTATTGTAGCCAATCTTGGGGGGGGGGGGGGGGGGGGGGTGTTGGTGCTGGAAAAAATAACTGCCTGTGAGAAATGAGTGAGCTCCAGGACATCATTCCCTGGGAAGTGCCAGTCCCTGAGCCACAGCGAGCTGGCAGGGGCTGCCCGCTCTGTTTGATGACAAATCCAGAGACAGGATCCTGAGGAACTGCCGGTGATTACTCTGCTCACGTTCCTCAAGATCGTTCTCCCCCCAGGCAGGTGGGAAAGAAACCCTGGTTTAAGTCCCCCTCCAGCCCCGTGTGAAACCACTCGGAGGGACAGCTGGGAACAGCCAGGTTTGGCTTTGAAGGGGGTAAGGGGGGAAAGAGGGAAAAAGTATGGATATGAAAGAGCCAGATTCCCACTCTCCTGGGGTGACAAGCCTTATCTGGGGAGAGCAGCAGCATGAAGGAGCCAGAAACCACATTTAAGATCATTCTGCACCACCACCCCCCAACTCCAAACTCATCAAAACTAACCAAACAAAAACTGGAGCTCAGACACAAAATGCACCTGTAAGTTCATGAGTTTCCTGTTTATGTCCTAAATTCTCTGTTCCCCAGGCATTCCCTGAAATCATCTTGGCAGAGGGCAAATCTCATCTGGGTGGCTGATACTGATAGCTTGGAAGATTATTAAGACACAATTGGGGAAAAAAAGATCTCAATGCCACCATCGGTGCTGCCAGGGTTTTTTTGCTTTTGTTTTGCTGGATGTTGTTTGAGGAACAGCCTTTTGCTGTAATATTGTTTCATGGGGTTTCTTTGCTTATTTTGCCCTTTTTTCCAAGTGATTTACGAACGTCTCTGTCACCGTTTCATCCCTTCTGAAAAAGCTTTGGTTTTGTGAAGAGGCTGCAGCATGTCAGAGTAAAGTGCAAATACCCACTTCAAGGCTCTAACAAGTTCTGTGCCACTAAGAGCCTTTGATTCCTGCATTTAATTATGTCACATTGGATTAGAATAATCCTATTCCTCCTTGTTTCTCCAACTCAGTTTTCCATACTTGTCTTGCACTTAATTAAAAGTGCCTCCTTCACTGCAGGGCTGGTAGGGAAATGAAGGCTGACACACTGGGGAACTTTGCATCTGGAGGCATCTTATTTTTAACCTCTCATATAGACATTTATTTATGCCACTTTTCATTCTTCCCTTTTCTAAAGAAATGCTGAGTGCAAGGTTACTTTGTGAATTTGCTGTTAAACAGTTGCAAGATATTTAGAGGTGCAAGGAAAGGAGAAGTTGAATAGCGTGCTAATTTCTAGCTAAATTTGGCTAAACCTTAGCTAATGTCTTGGCAAAGCTTTCCCCACCTCCCCTTTTTCTTTTAATAGTAGTGTTTGGACTTGATGATCTTAAAGGTCTCTTCCAACCTTACTGATTCTCTGATTCCATGCTTTTCTCATAGTAATGAATTTGGGTTTTTTTACCCACCAACACAAAGTGCTGGGAGGAGACAAAGCAAAGCAAATATGCTTTTGGCACTATATATAGATGTGATCGTATATATGATTCAATTTTGGCTTAGCAGTTGCTTTGAGGCACAATACCTGATTTTGAGGTGTGTGTTATTCATCTCTAACTTTTCTGGTAACTTTCTGCTCCGGCAGTTGAGGAAATTTGTTAGAATTTTCCGAGCACCTGCTCTTCTCTCCAGCCCTCATCGCCTCATTTCAGCTTTGCTCCTGTAGCTCTGTTCAGCAGGGAGGGTTTTCCTGAGTGGTCCATGGCTCAAGACCCTTGAGTCATCCTGGCTTCTTGGGATCAGCCCAAGGGTTTTTGGGGCATTAAGCTTCTTATTCCTGAAGCGACGATTTGAGATTTTTGAGATTAACGCAGCTTTTTCCTTTGATCCCTATTTTCTCCTTCAATCCCTGTTTTCTCCTTCCTCTGGTGCTGGAAGTGCAGATGCAGACATGAACCTCCTCTGCCCTGGCTGTACCTACAGGCATGCAGCTGGATTTTCCAGAGGCTCCTCCTAAGCATTTCCAGCCCAGGGTGGGGATCCGGTCATTGTGCTGGCTGTCATTTTTGCTCTGGTGGATAAGGGAAAGTGTTTAAACTCTGTCACCAAAATAGGTTTACACTTTTAAACCCTGAATGATTCCAGCTCCAGAGCAGCATTTTGAGATCAGATTTGCATTCTCACGGCTTTTGATTATTTTGGGAAGCTGGGGAGCGATGGTGCGATTCACCGCACTAATTGTGGCGAGGCGCGCATGGCGTAGGCCCCACGCCTGGAACGGGGGGAGTTTTGGCTTTCCCAGGGAGTCTGCAGCCAAAAAAAAAACCCTCTGTGAGCTGTCAGGTGGGTCAGCACCTCCAGGGTTGTCCCTCTCCGTGGGCGATGGTGTGGAGGACCCCAGGAGCTCCCCCAGCAGTGGGAATTCCCGGAGAAGCCGTGCCAGGCTGGTTTGGCCTCCAGCAGCTGGCTCGTGTCTGAGATACCTCCAGCACTCCTCCAGCATTCAGTAACACCGAGTATTTAAAGCTGCTAATTGCTCCTGTGCTCCAGGCCCTGCAGAAGTACCTCCTGCAGTAGGATATGCAATCCCTGTGCACTGAATTCTCTTGGATGAGGACTCGTTCTTTGTGCTGCTGCCAATTTTCTCCTACTCTCACTTGCTAAAATAATACATCGTAGTCGCCTCTTAAATTAGACACAAGCTTAACCCTCTTGCAAAGTTCATAAAACCTGTATGCCGTGAGGAGAGACCGGAATATGCTTTTCAATTTGGGAAATGCCACCAGTGTCAGGTAGGTCAGCTGGATTTTAAATGGCAATTCATAGGATAATGGGCTGGTTTGGCTTGGGAGGGACCCTAAAGAGCATCTCGTGGGCTTGGTTTTCCTGAGACGGTTTGCTAGGAACCCAGACTTCCTTTTCCATAGACAAAATTCTGTCTCCAAAGAAGTGCCTTCCCTTTTGGGGATGTGTTCCTCATTTCCTATTCCCTGTATTCTCTAATTTGTCACTGGCTTTACGGTCTCCTCTCCATCGGCACAACTCTGGGTGCAGCGATGATTCTCAGCAGTGCAGCAAAGGTGGTGGCTGGGCCAAAGTGGATCTCCAAGCTTTCCCCTCAGGTGTCCCAAGACACTTCCCTGCAGTGCTCAGCCCCTGCTTTATGGGAAAGCCTTCTGTAATCAGGACACACAGAACTGCAGTTTTCCTCTGCCCCTTCATTACAAAGGAGGATGAGTGGGTGCCCCACAATTCAGCTTCAACCAAGCTGCAAAGGAATAAATTATTAAGGCTGTTAATCAACAGGTAGCAAATGGAAAAGGCAGCCAAAATGAAAGGGAATTATCTGTGGGCAAAACAGTCATTTTAAATGGGCATTAAGCTCTGTAATTGAAGGTGTGAGAGTGCAAAACTTAACACTGGAAGGAAACCAGAAAATGGATGTACTTAAGGTTGGGCACTCATGAAAGTAGTTTTATTGCACATTACCAAATTTTATAATGTCTTCATTGTGTCACTGTTAAGTGTCCAGAATGATGATTATTTAATGTGTAAAATAAAAATGTGTTTAATGTGCCAGTATTAAATGGGTCCATGGCAAAGTCAAGTCTGTGAAGGATATTTCTACTTTAGCACTCAATATTTTGTCAAATAATGTTTTGTGGAAAAAACCCACACAGAGGGGGCTGTTGGTAAATGCTTCCCTTCCCTTCCCTCGGAGCTTGATTCTCCAGGGTGGTCTTTGTGCAGGGGGGCAGAAATGAGTTTCTCCTTTACGAAGGAACGTGGCTGGAAGCAGCCTGGCCATGTCCCCGTGCAGGTGTGTCAGCAGCTGACTGTGGAGGGAAGGGGGAGGAATTGGCCAGCCTGTGCTTTCGACAGTTTCTGAGAGCTGGAGTTTTCAGACAAGCTGGAGCTGCACAAGCAGTGAAGGGTTTGTGTAAATTGTCTAAACACAGCTGAGATTTCCAAGAGGACACACAGTTCTCCTTCCTGAGGATTTCCCTGTATACACCTTTCTAACTGACAATATTTTCCTGATTCCTGCCTCTCTTCTAAGCTCACTCATCGACCCACCCTGCACAATTCACCTCATTGCCTGATTAGTGGTTGGCTCTGTTCTCTGAGCGTGCCAAGCCTTAAGTAAAAGCACTTGGGGTTTATGAAAATATGGAGCTATTTGGGGGAAAAAAGGGATCTTCAGCACTACAGGAAAGGTGATTTAGGATCCGCACTAAAACCTTCAGCTGCCGAGCAGGCTCCTGTGTAGTAAAAATCCTCTGTTCTACAGATGTTTTGCACACCAGAGGCAAAACTCTGCTGCAGGATGTCACCAATGTAAAACACATCTGTCAAAATTTTGTGTCTCGGCTTGTCCCATGTGGGAGGGGAAAGAAATTGCTTGTCATGAGATGGGCTTTAGAAAGAATGTGACAACGTAGTCTGTGTTAAAGCCCTGACACGACACCTTCCCACAGCAATCCAGGCAAGCCTCCAAATGTTTCTTCTTCTGCCACATTTCTAACACGGAGGGAAATAAAAGAAGTGGCATCCTGGGTGTGCATCTGACCTTTGGAGAAATGAGTTTTAGTGTTGTGCCAAGGTTCTTGTCCATTCTGATTGTCCTGGCTGCTTTGGATTGCCTCCCTGTACCTTCCTAAGCTTTCATCCCGAGGTATCGGATCATATCTTTTAAGAAGATTGAAGGGAATTAAGTCTCCAGGCTCAGCTCTCCTTTCCCAAGCAGCTGACAAATTTTAGTGTGTTCTGTGTGGCAGTTACTGGAAATAGCTGAAGTCTTCAGAGGGTGAGCCAGGATCCATAAAAATGTTCTTCCTACTTAGGATGACAATTTATAATTTAACTGCAGCTCCCAACCTAATGGCGACAGATTTACACGCGGTGCCATCCGGCTCTGCCGTGCTTTATGGCCGAGGAGCTTCCCTGGGTGCCTTCTGGACATTGGAACAGTGGGAAAACTGTGGGAATAATGCAGGAAAACCACATCAAAGACATCCTCAGCACACTCCTAGAACACATTGTCTTAATTAACTGGGATAGCTTAAAAGTGATTGAAGCATGTAGGGTCTGGGAAGTGAAGGGTGATGCTTGCTTGGGAGATTGGCAGTTGTCCTCCCTGGAAGCAAGGAGCAGAATTAAGCCAAGGAAGAAATTCAGTTGGGATTGAAATTTGGATGAATGATGATGATGATGATGAGAAGTAGCCCCAAAGAGTGTGGGTGAGTAAGGATAGCATGGAGGGGAAGCAGGCTACAGTACTTCATGTAGGAAGAGAGAAAACCCAAAATCTAAGACAGAAAACTTTCTCTTAAAATAAAAAGGTACTCAAAAGGTGATTTTGTGCCTTTTTTTTGGTTTTTTTTAGATCAGATTGCTTATGAAATTTTAAACGCTTCACGTTGCAGAACAATTTCTCTTTGCTTACTTGGTGTGATTACACACAGTTCTGCAGGAAGATGTGCTCCAGCTACAATGTCATTAAATAACATTTTCTGTTGGTGGGTTTATTCTCTCCTTCCCCAGAATATTTAATTGTCACTGATGCTGGTGGGACCTGTGTGCCTTTGGAGAGCATGCAGATTTAATACGGAGATGATTCCCCAGCCAAGGCAAACACAGTGAAGCACACACAGAGAATTCAACTCTGTAAATAAATATCTGCCTCAGAGCAAGTTCTGTAAAAACTCATCCCCTCGTACATCCAGCTCTTCCTTGAAGCTCAGCTCATCCTCTGAAGGGAAGCTAAATTACCCACCAGGGGATGTGTGTTGGAGATAAGTTCTGCAAGGCAGCAGAACATCCACCAGACTCTGAGAAGTAGCAAGTACAAAGTAAATTGAATGGCATGCAATTATCTCCCAAATTATAAACCACACTTCTCAACCCCCACAGCATTTTATGGAATCACAGCTTAGATTGAGAAATCCCACTCCACCCACTGCTGACCTTCCCCTGGTTGAAAATAACCTCTGCAAAAACCCCAGGATGAGTCTAACTACCAGCCCATAAACCCAGGTGACCTTCTGTGATGGAGACAGATTTGTGTATTAACGTGTCACGTTCCCATTGCCAAAGAAATAGGAGCCCTATAAAGCTGGCCCGTGTTTGGTTAGAGTGAGCTGCAGCAGGACAAACAGCTTTGCAAACCCAAAGTGGCAGATATGGCTTTATTGAGATATTTTAAACGTTTTTCTCCCCACCCAGCAGCTGCAGCTGACTGAAATGCAAATATCAGTCTGGTTTCCTGGGAAGTCTTTAATTCCTCATGAGCGGAAATAGGAGTATAAATTATATGCAGAATTAATTTCTGCCATTCTATAAATCAGTTTGTGACTGGGATTTGGATATTTACAGGCCTGACAAAGAGCTCTCCTCTCCCTCTCTCTCTCCCTTTCCCTCTCCCTCTCCCTCTCCTCTCCTCTCCCAGACTACATGTAGAAAAAGCTCTTTACACAAACACATCACCTCACAAGTTAGTTTGGTGCTTTCAGGTTTCCAGGCTCCTGGATGGAATAGTCTGATTAATGAATTTTGTGGAAGTAGTAAATTTTTGGAAGAACTCTGCTATTGTTTTAGTAAATAAGTCTGAGGCAGGAAGCTTGCCTGGGCCTGGAAAACCTGATGGAAAGCCACTTGATTTTTAGTTTCTAAGGGCCTACAAGTTTCTTAGTTTGGTTGGGGGTTTTTTTTGGTTTTTTTTAAATACAGACTTACACTCCTAAAACACTTTGAAAATTTTACCTACCTTCAAAAATATTGTCTACAAGCACCAGGCTGGCCAGGAAGAAAAAGCCAAAACTTGTAGTGAGGTATCTGTAATGTCATTTCTAATTTGCTCAGTGATAGAAGCTCTGTTGAGGTGGAATTTGCTATTCTGTAAGGTTTGTAGAAAGAATCCCTGACTCTGATATGATTTAACCTCATTCTGACACATCATTAAAACAAATGAATATTTTATAATAAAAAGTAGAAGCACTGTGAGATTTTAGAGGGGGGCAAAATCTGCCTCGTACTTCTGAGTGCACAGTTTGAGGAATTTGCAGTGGTTGGAATCAGGGCCTTTTAAGGTTCCTCAAATGGAGCAGACGGCAATTTTTTTTAATTAAGGCAAGAGCTTGGTTGGGGCTGCTGTGTATCCCACTCCTGTGGGGTGCAGGAAGGCAAAACTTTGGGAGGGCAGGCCCAGAATGTGTGTAACAAATACTGAGGTGTCAGACCTGCCTGGATCCGTGTTCCTGCTTGGGAGGAAGAGGAGGAGGAGGAGGTCAGTGGCACTGCCAGGAACTCCCACGTTGTTGGGGCCGCTGTGCCCAGGGCGGATGGAAGTCTCGGGGAGATGCTGAGGCAGGAGGGGCTGGGAAGGAGCACGATTTGAAATACATGGCAGAGGTTGTGGAAGAGCAGGGTTTGGCTCAGGAAGTGGGAAAGAGGATTTAAGGAAAGAAGAAAAGCTCTCTCTGATACACCATCAGCAGTGTTTATTCTGCGGCAGTGAGAAGAACCGACAGTCAGGTGTGTGCACATCAGTTATTTGAAATATTCCAGCAAATGCAGCCCTTGACCTCCCGCACCACCCCCCCCAACAAAAATACTTTGAGTGATCAAAATTTATTTTGATTCCTTCTGCTTCAACAACAAGTATTTGTTCAACTGGATTTGCTGTCATCACGTAAGAGGGGAAAGAAAAATTAAAATAAAAAAAGAGCTTGGGCAAGACAGTGAAGTTTTTCCTCAGCTCTATCAACAGGATGTCCTTTGTTCTGAAATACCACAGAAATCATAGTATGTCTTATAAAAGTTATCCGGTCACTGGAGCACTGGACACTTCAGAATCTGTTACAAATCCTTATTTCTTTTTGGCAGCTTTTCTAGGTAGGAGAGTGATGGAGGAGTCGAGTCCGTGGGCAGGTCCACACCTTTGCAGTCACACTAAAAGGATGAACTGGAAGGATAAAAAGAGAAATAAAGACAGTATAAGAAATGTTGTCTGACAGGGAAATTCCTGCCCCAGGAACACAGAGTTACGTAAGAAACCCCCAGCTCAGCCGTATTTAAGTACAATAAAATTTGTCAGGTGGTCATTGCTGATCTATGTACTTGTGCTGTGCCTGTTTGACACAGATGTCACACACTCATATTCCTGTTAGAAACACCAATTTTAATCCCATTATAAACATAATTTGCTACTGACGGGACCTGAATGACTGGTTGATGTCTCCCTTTCTGGTGGCCCAGCAGAGGGGAAATGAGCACCCCACACCCCATTTATTGTCAGCTGATCCTTCAGGGGATGAAAGATCTCCCATCTCCCTGGCTCAGCATGGGGAGGGAAAGAAGCGGGGGGAAGGAAGAGGAGAAAACACCCAGCTCCTGCTTCTGTATTCAGAGCACATCCCCACTGCCTTATTATCACATCACATCACAGAGTCTGGGCCCATCAGCGCTTGCATTACACAACCATTTCCTCCCCCTAGAATTCCTGATTCTGCCATTTTAATTTGTTTGGGGGACACTCAGCAGCCTGCTCCCCTATCAGAGAGGAAATCTGGTTTATTAGAAAACATCTCGGAGCAGTTAATCCCACAACTTTATTTCAGACCTTGAGAGGTCAATGCATAATTTAGAGGGTTTTGGATTCCGTTCTGATTGCTTCTTGCTCAAAGACAACCTCAATTATATGAGCTCGGCTTTCCAAGGGCCAAAGCCCTGCTTTAATCATCAGATCTGCTGCCACGGACCCTGACTCCTGTGTCTGCCCCACAGGGTCACACCCTCAGTGTGGAGAGGCTCCTGGAATCCACATTTCCAGGGAATGGGAGCAAACTGCAGCTGCAGCCCCCCTGCTGTGGAAAACCCTTCCTGATTTCCAGCCTGCAGCACGTGAAGGATGGGGATCCTGTTGCTTACAAACAAGAGAGAAGGAGCAGCCTGATCTTTCCCAGCCACAGCCCTCTTGCCATAAATAATTGTTTCATTTTTGCTGCCTTTGTTTTGCTGGTCTGTAAGAATCCCAGCAACTGTGTGGTCAGTGACACAAAAAGGCATAAAAGGGATGGAGATCATTTACAGACAGTTCACAAAGGCTCCTCTGTCACACGGTGGTCCAGGGAAATTCTGTGCTGATGGGTCCTGTTACAAGTGGAGGGAATGAAACTTGGAAATACTGTTATTTCATCTTTATGACACATAATGAAGTCAATTCAAATGTCAGTTTTCAGTAGAACACGAGATCTCTCAGAAATGTGAGGCCCATTCAAACTTAAAAAGTAACAGTGAGGTATAAAAATATCCTGTATTTTCAGGACATGGTGCCATTACAGAGCTGAGAGTTGCAGAGACAGACTGCTTTCTAAATGAAAAGCGAAGAACAAGAAATAATTTTCTGGATTTTATAGTGTTTGTCTCATTTCCTTGAAACACTGCTGAAACCAATGTCATGTTTGTTTAGCTTTTAATCAAGAAGATAGGCAGTCCTCTTTTAATTAAAGCTGAGCCAATTCTAATGCATTTTAACAGCTATAATTCTATCAAATGGCCTACTTAGGTATTCTCCTCTGACCAAGCCTTACTTACTCAAAGCTCTCCTAACTGTGCTGTTATCAGTGCAGTAAGATAAGGGGGTGTGAGTTTGAACGTTACACACAAGTACATGTGTTTGCCACTTCCAGATTTTGAGGAATGACCTCCATACAGGACAAATCAAGAGTTTCTGCCCAGCCTTGCTGACCTTGCCCCCCCAGCTCTAAGAACCAAGAACAGATAGTGTAACATTTTTGGTAAAAAACCCTTTCATTTCCCTGTGGGCACAAAAAGCAGCCATTTAAAACTAAGTGTGTGTCTGATCTAGAGATACACCAGGTAGATATTCAGGAATGAAGATATATGTGTCATACATATATATGTGAAATACGCTGGCTGTGTTTGTCCTTTCATCTCCACAAAAGTCTACAGAAGGACTTTGTGCTTCAGCAGACTGTAGTTTGTGTCCAAAACATATAAAAAAGATCATTCAAGTGATTTTTGTGCAACAGCTTGCAGACTGAGACCCTAAATGACTCACCCAGTGTCTGAAGGCTTCAGATCAACAACACTGCTTTGCAGATAGAAACAAAACTGTCAGTATTAGGCTACTGGCAGTGCCCTGCTTTCCTGGCCTGCCTGGAATTTAAAAGGATCTGAAAACAAATATGGAAAAAGCCCAGCAGATGACCAACCTCCCAGTCCAGCGAGAGATGTTCCCATCCTTTGCCCGTGTCCTGACAGACTGCAGTTTGTCAATCCGAGGTCAATCCGTCCCACACAGTTTCTGCTCCTTCCTGGTGAAAGGAGGAGCGAGGCTACACACGGATCCTGGTCTGGATAAGGGGAATGCCGTGGCCTTTCCTGGGAGCTGACAAAAGGGGTCGATGCTACTCCACTGTCAGCACGTGCATACCAACAGTTGGCGGATTTGGGTTTTTTTTATTCTCTTAGGGTTTGTTGGTTTGTTTTTGCTGGGAAGAGCGGTGTCCATGAGGTCCTGTCCTGACGATCCCGAGTGAGCCGGAGGAGAGGGGGGTCTGAGGGGCAGGAATGGGCCTGGCCGGGGTCCCCGCCGGTGCTACCTGACCTTCTGCAGCTCCTGCCTCAGCCACGAGGGCAGGGGCTGCCCCAGCCTGTGCAGCAGCTTGGACAGCTCCACGTTGTGGTCTCTGTAGTAGCTCGACAGAAATGCTCGAGACTGCGGAGAGGGAAAAACAAACCAGGATCAGGGTTAAAGGGAGCCCACCCAGCAGGCATCTGTGCACTGAGCATCTGAGCCCCACAGACGGCCATCCCAGGGGGCACTTAATCCCCTTTCCTTCAAAGCTCAAGTTTGTGATTTTTAGAAATATCAACCCAGTGAAAATACAACAAATAAAAAAAAAATCAGTGTGTTTATTTAGGGTCAATATTAAAACTGCTCCCATAAATTTCTTACCTCTTGGTCCATTGGTGGGTATTTCCGACCTTTGCTTTTCCCCAGGCACTTTGTTTTCCCTCCTTCCAATAACTGGCACCAGAAGCCTTTCTGAGGGTCAAACCTATAGAGGATCATATCTTTTAAAAGACCTTGCCACAGAAACATCTCCTGGCTACTGAGACATCAGTGTTAGCCAACAATTATAACTGCATGCATCTCTTGAGATGACTGGAATCCTGAGGACAGAGTGGGAAACAGCTTTCCTCTCCTGTGTAAACTCTGGGGATTCATTTTTTCCCACAAATCTGCCTTGGAAGTAGCTCAAGGCAGGAAGCTTCTCCCATTGTACCCTACCTGCACCAGCCAATGTTTGTTCTACTTGTCCAGCCCCCGGGGTGAAGTGTTGATCTGTAGGTCTCCTAAGGAAGCGCCAGTTGGGTGCTGATGATTTAACCTGCCTGAGAAGCTGCCTGCTCCCTATCACTGCATCTAAACACCATTTTCGTTCCTAAGATGGCATCATAGCATAAACACTGTCTTAGCAGCCTTATCTGAAATGTGCAATTTGATTGTGATGTCTGAAATGAAGAGATAGAGGAGGTTTAGATTAAGGCTTGGAAACACGCACTCGCTGAGGAATGAACAACACGTGGCGTTAAGTTTGGAATTTATTGCTGTGGGACTTGCAGCAGGCATAAAACATCCAAACGCTGCACATTCCTGCTGCTCAGCAGATGTTTGAAAAAGATGAAGGATAATTGGCCAGGACACGGAGTTAATTAGTTACACAGCACCTTTCTGCCCCGGCTCTGCCTGTACAACACGGATGCACCTGCAATTTGCCACTGTACAGAAGTGAAGGAATTTCAGGAGAAGGGTGAACCTTCTTCATGGATTTTTTCTTGCCCAGATTATTAATGCAGGCCTGACCTTTGTTTCCTAAATTGTCTCTGTAGCTGTATCAATTAAAAACAAATAAATCATTGATTAAATGGGTATATTGATGATAGATTCATTTCTGCTTTGGCCCTTCCCATCTGCTCTGTGCATGGTGAAGTGCTTTAGCTGCCTTGCATTAATTTCCCAAGAGGAGCAGCAATATCGTGTGCTGGGTAAAGGGGAAACTGCAAAACTATGCCCCAAACAATATTTCTGCCTCAGAAGAAGCTCACTGAACATTATGAAAAGGATGTGCAAATTTGGGAAGGGGAAAAGAGGGTGAGACGGCTCAGGATGAATTCAGCCCTCTGCATTCAGAAATCATGGAACGCTCAGGGCTTCTGTAAACATAATTNCTCGAGCCCTGCCTCTCCTGCCTCTGCATCCCCTCTGCTCCCCTCCCATGGCTCTGGATAGTGCCTCCCTTCTGCCTGGGTTGATTTTACTCCCCTGCAAGAGTTTCACATAATTACTCAGGGTGATGGACTTGTTGCTCAGTGCTGTTCACAGGACTGGGTCCTCAGGCTGCTTCCTGACACCTTTAAAAATGTGCAGTGTGCACTTGTTAGGCAGTAATGACTAGGAACAATCCTATGCAATCTTTTCCCCTTTGACAAGTCCTACCAAAAAGCAGCTACATACTGTAATGCATTTTTCCTTTCCATCCCAAATCCGTGCAGAAGTGTGTGCTTCCGTAGCACATTTGCATTCTTAATGCCTCTAAACACGGAGTGCATAATTTTATGGATCTGTTTACAATCCATTTTTCCTGTCCAAACCAGTAGAGAGGCCAAACTTCTTCCTGCTGTGTGACTCCACTGACTTTAATTTAGTTCCAGAAAGGAAGATGTATGTCTGTGGGTGTGTATTTTAAAAACCCAGCAGAAGGCACTGCAGATGTGCAGTTGTGAGTTGTTCAAACATCAGTAGCTCAGCTCTGTGCTCAGACTCCTCCTCTCTTCCATCCGCTTTGGAAACCAGTGACTTAAAAAATTGCCTTCTGAAATCCAAAATATTTCCTCTAGAAAAAGCTTTTGGCAGAGCAACTTTCTTAAGCACTGAAGTCTCACTTTGAACCTCTGATATAAATAAGCTGAACCCTCCCAGGAGAGGAAGCATGAAATGGTAATTGCGAGCAGAGAGGAGCAGCGTGGGGCAGCTGCAAAGTCCGTGGTTGTGTTTTCCCTCAGGACCAGCCTGCAGGGAAGGTGAAGTAGAGGCTCTTCTGCTTCCCACTCCATGGGCTGGTTCGTGCTCTCTGCTTGCACAGGGGACTTGGAAAAGCCTCCACTGCAGTGCCAGGCCTCCCAGCCCACAGATATCCCAGGGCTGGAGCTGTAAGGAGATGATGCTCCTCACACAGAGAGGCTCAGGGGAAAAGCTTCTTACAATTTTCTGCTGGACTAAGAGGGGAGAGGGGAATTCAGCCCACTCCTGCCCCTGCAGGAGTCTCAACTGTACATGGAAATCCAGACAGGAAACGGGATTAGGGAACGAGTGCTTCTAACCCAACCTCTGCCATCAGGCTCCTATCAGAATGATAACAACACTTAAGGCAAACTTTCCACACCTGACACTCAGCAGGCTTCCACTCCTGGACACTGAGGGAAGAGAACCCCAAGCTTTTCAAAGTTGTCCTGATGTGTCATCTGTTTGTAATTAATGATCAGGGGATCCTGGTGGGAGGGGATGTACCCACAGGGCAGACACAAGAGGAACACACTCACGTTAGGGCTTCGGAGTAATTATAATGAGGAGAGACTCCCAGAAACTTCTGCACTTCATCCATCACAGTAGCAGGGTCACTTCTCAGCTGCTGTCCATCAATAATGAGCAACTGCAGGGGTAAATATGGCACTTATTTGGAAACAGGACTAAGGTTAACAAAATAATGGCATTATTTCACTTCTGTGATAACCTGGATTTAAATTAGCACATGACTTTGTAGAGTGCTAATAACATTCATATGGGTAAACGTCTTAGGTTCACTTTTTACTTTATTCACTTGAATTTGCATAGGTGGGCACCTTGTAACTCTGTGTGGGCACCTTGTCCACATGCAGGAGTTAAACCTCCCAGGCCAAACCTGAGTGTCAGAGAATTCTGAGAAAAAGAGATAAGGAAGGAATGTAAAATATTGTTGAGGTTTAGGATTTGACAGTGGGAAATCTTGAGGAGAGAGGGCAGCAGTCCCAGGTGAGGGCGGAGAAGGAGCCCAAGGAACAGGGCATGGGATGCTCAGCACCCTTTGCACACTCAGAATTTGCCAGGACATCCTCATCTCCTTTGGAGGACTAAGTTGGGATGAGGTGGGCAGTGAAGACACGTGGCCTGTTTGCTCCCAGGGCAATACTGCCCTTGCTGTGAGCTCAGCAGCTCTGGGCAGGACTCCCACCCAATTTATGAAAGAGTAGAAAGGCCTGAGACAAAAGAAGGCAGTAAATGACCCACTGAGATTTTCTGCTTTCTCCTGGCAATGGGATTGACCTGCTTCTCCTCTCTGTAGGACAGCTGAGGCTGTATAAAAAGAAAAAATGAGGAGTGCAAGAAGACAGAGCTTCTAGTTCTTTTTGTTGTTTATTTTCCCCCAGCTCCATGACAAAGCCTGACAACACTCAGCTCTGCTTCCTTTCAGCAAAATTCTGTCCTACACAGAGCAGTCTCTGGGGATCCCTCTTCCTCTGCTCACTTATTAAACAGCCTTTTACAACTTTTTCTTACAGGAGGTACAGATATGAACTGACATGTGACCATGTCCTTGGATAAAGTGTGCCCATGCATGTACTTTATGGTACTAAAATGTTTGCTTTGGGTTATTTTAGTATTATTACTTTAGCAGTGGAAATATTCTTTAGGTCTATGTGTCTGGGTAAATTTTTCATTGGAAAGATTATAAAAGACAATTCAATAAAATAATTAAAGGAAGAGGGGGCAAAAGAAGGAATCTATGCTGTAGCCCTAAGAAAGGCCAATTCCACATCAGGATCAAATAAATGTGAAGCTTTCTAGGATAGGGACTGAGTGCGAAACAGGATGAACTTTGTTTTTAGAGAAAGCCCTGGAATTTTCTAAAGGAATTGGTGAGACCTTCCCCCAAGGTCTCATGCTGCAGCTGCAGGTTTCTGGGGCCGCAGGAGCCTTGGGGACTCCTCTGGGACGTGCCAAGCTCGGTGGGCTGGTGGGCCCGGTACCTGGGAGGCAGGGAAGTGTGCGAGCCACCTCTCGATGTGCAGCGCGTACCAGCCGGGGCTCAGGCACCGCCTCTGCAGCGCCCGGATCTCCGAGGGCGCCCAGGGGCTGGACGTGATCACTTCGTAAAAATTGAACTTCAGCGCAGCGGGGTCCTCGTGGGAGCGCTGGTGCTGGTGGGAGATATTGAAATACATTTCACAAGGCTGCTGAAGGTTAAGCCTTAAATCTTCCGGGAGCTGCCAGCGGGGGCTGTGCCGGCAGCCCTCGGCCCCCGCTCAGTGCCACCTCTGCCGGGTAGGAGGGGATGGGGGCCAAGGAAGCACGGTGGGGACACCGTCCAGTCAAGGCTCTCCCTGGGGAGTGAGGAGCCATTGTTTTACTGCTTTGCCTTGCCAGTGGTAAAGGTGCCAATGAGATATTACACAAGGGTGCAAACTGCAGCCTCTGGCCGTGTTTTATTTCTTGCAAAACTTCCTGGTAGTATCAGAAATGATGTATTTCATGCTTATTCCAACATTATTAATCTGTGTCTATTTTAGCACTGCATTTAGTGTTTCCCTTATGTGTACGCCTACACCACATTTCACAAGCGTGCTTATCCATTTCTCTAAAAATAGAGGTTTTAAATAGTGCAGATTTTGTTACAGAAGGCTGTGGGCTCAGTAAAAGGCAAGGAAGAGCATCCCGATGTTTCCAAGGGAAAACAACAGCCTTGCTTTTATTTCCAAGGAGAGAAAAAAGCCAGTGTCTGCAGACACAGCTCCTTGTAACTCCTTGGAAACTTCAGGAGATGCTGGGTCCGTTTGTGCACTGCTGCACATTGCTGAGCTTACACACTGGAGGAAGGGATGTGGTGCCAGACCCTCAGCATCAAGAGCTCTGATTCCCTGGCTGACGCTCCTTTCCCTGTGTATGTCCCTGGATGAGGAGCACTGCTCTCCCTCTCTGCCCTGTCAGCTGTAATTGAGATTAAACTGTTTGTTTACAGCTGGTGGCAGCTCTGTGCTGGGAAGTTTTGTCATTTCTGACACAGGTGTCACAGGTGCCAACTGCCAAAGCTGGCATCCAGCACCCTCCTGCTTCCACACAGTGGCAGTGGTGTGCAATAACTCCCACTTCTTGCCCAAGGGGACACAGAACCCCACTGATGGTGGCCATCATCCCTGCCACTGATCCCACTGTCCATTGCTTGAGGCAAGGGCCGTACCTGGTACCAGGAGTAGGCGCGGTCAGAGGGGTCGATGAGGATGGTGATGATCTTGGCCTTGGGGATGAGGGAAGCAGCTCTCTTGGGAGCTTCCTCAGAATGGAAATAGTTGGCACTTTTCTCAAAGAGGAGGTCAGTGGTGGTGTTGGAGGGAGTGGGGAAGAAATCCATGTACCTGGGGGGGAAGAGACTTGTTAGAATTCACAGCAGCACAAAAGGATCATGTCCCCGTGCTTCCCATTTTATGGTGGGTGAAAAGATGAATTTTCAGACATAATTCTCAAGATGCAAAATTGAATTTCTCAGCTCAGCGCAGACTGGAATAACGGGAATGCATCTTGGCTCTTAGGTGGTGCTGGTAATAGCTAAAGCCCTCATGAAGTCTGGTAGCTAGGTTTTTCCTGTGATGGATGGGATTTTTGCTAATAACTTCAGTGTCAAAGGGATATCTTTCACCAGTTTGGAGTGAGTTCGGTTTTAGCTGCACAAAAAAAATGGGAAAAGCTTCAAAATGTCAACATTTAATGTCAACATTTAAATGTCAAACTGTTTAATTTTAACATTGTTGAAGTACTTCATTTTGGAACTGACATATCTTCGCTTTTGGACACTTTCAGAATGCAAGATTTGAATTTTGGCTTTGAATGGTCTTTTCCATTTAAAATTGATTGGATGAAATCTCGTGAAGAGATGAATCAAACCTTACTTCATGAAAAGCCACTTTGGAAGGAACAGAGTGTAAGTCAGTACACCTACAGCTCTGACAGGACAGAGATGTTATTCAGCATGAAGACAGAAATCATGACAGAGCTGCCTCTTGCATTCGTGTGAAAACTCAGAAAATTCTTCCTGTAATATCTAAACAAAATTAGAGGCTTGATTAAATGTCCCATCATTACCAATTAGATTCTCTTTCTGTCTGATAATTCCAAGCATAACAAATTCATCCAGTAATTAAGGCGATGTCACACCTGCTCCTGGAATCGTTGCATTTTATTTCCCGTGTATTAAAAATGAACACCTCGGTTTTGTCATTCTTCTTACCAGTCAATTCCCTTGTGGTAGTTGTTGCCATTGAAGAATTGAACTTCCTCAAAAGTTTTTGGACTGGGGAGATTGCTGATAATGGAAGGATGCATCAGAAGAAATAAATAAAGGGCTGTTGTTCCTATGACAACAAAAAGAGATGCCATTAGGAAACAGAAAAAAATAAAGCACCTTTGACTTTGTAGAAACTTTTTAAAAGCTCTACTTGTGGTTCTTACCTGTTTTCTGGGGTCCTATCACCAGGAATTTGGGTAGGTGGTCACAAGTTTTGTCTCTGGACCAAATATCTCTGTGCCGTTTATCGTCACACGGGTTCTGAAGGAGAAAGGTGGTTGTGCACATCACACTGGGGGGATCCCAAATCTTTGCAGGGTCTCAATGCTATGCACTCATGCCAGAGCCCTACACGGAGTAGTAAAATCCCACAGTGCGTGTATAATGGTTTTGAATGACTGAGGAGTAGGTTCAGTCATTAGCAGAAACGGAAAAGAAAGGGGAAAAAAAAAAAGATTGAAACATTGATTTAATCACGTTTCCATTTGAGGTTAAAATGGAAACCTCTGAATAGCTTTGAGGCATTACTTTTTGAGCTGTCAGAATGGTTTCAGACGCGTGGGGCTTAGTGCCAATTTTAATTTACGTGAGAACGCAAAAGGGAAGGACAAAATAGAAATGTGGGATATTATTCATCTCCTTAGCTTTCTACTGCCTGTGAATGCAAAACAAAAACCTGTGAACAAAAGGCCCTGCAGAAGAGGTTGGGACTGGCTGCTCTTTAAAGCAGTTATCATACAGATGCTGCTTTTGCATAGGGTTGACTGATAACAGAGGTTACACTTTGCTGGTGAATAAAATTAACAAAATATGAAAGAGGAAATTGTTAACTGATGGGAATTGCTGCAGCTCGGTGGAAATATTATAGATTTATACTTCCTTTGTAGCTGGGCCAACAATAACAGGTGAAATTTTCTGCACCTTTTTGCCAGTGTAAACCCTAACTAACTGCACAGGTGTCCTTGGTGCCACCCTGGATTTATGCCTGTGTAGCCAAAAGCACAGCGTGGCTCATGGTATTCCAGTTAAGAGAAGAGCCAGGTACGTGTAACCATGAAATAACATTGTTGAGATCACATTCCCATTCATAAAATAGGCTTTTTAGAGGAAAATACACTTATTCCAACGAGCAGATTGCAGCTGGAGGAGAAAGAGGATGTGATTTTACCTGCCAGAGAGGCTCTGTCTGCTCAGGGAAGAGCTCGAAGTACTTCTGAGCCAGCTGCACCGGGGGCAGCGTCTGCAGTTTCAGGTTTGTGGAGCTCTTGACAAAGCTGGCAAGGTTGGCAAAGGTGTACAGGCCCAGGCGGTCGTTGCCGTAGTTGGACAGGTGGGTCATGAAGATGCTGATCTGGGGGCAAGAGGAGCCTTTCAGGCATGGCACACCAAAAATCCAACATGCTGTCTGTCCCCAGTGCTGGCTGGTTTGCTTAGAATAGCACGGCTGTAAGTAGGGGAATAAGTTCTGACACAGTAAAACTCCCAGGCTTTGGGAATGATGGCATCTCACCTAAGAATGTTTTTGGGGTTTTTTTTCCTCCCTAAAGCTGATATAACTTCTGTCTTTTTATCAGCCTTTACATGGCCACTGCTTTGTAGATCTCATGATTTACTTCAGAGGGACAAAGAGAGTTTATAACAATAACGTGACAAATCTATTTCGCAGCATTTTCTTTCCACGAGGTGATTAAACTCAGTTTTGTGGCTGGTTTACCTGTGGATTGTCATTATTTACTTTTATGAAGATGTCATCAAACTGAATGTTGTCATTTGGCTGTTTTAATCAGTGCATTGGCCTGAGACAGGATGGACTGACAGTGGATTTTGATTACAGCTGCAGGCAGGGATAGGGTGTAAACAAGGCAGATTTGGGGGACTGAAGCACACCATTCTGAAGAAATTAGCTATCAATAGTGAGGACACCTGATTCCCAGGGAAATGGTTTGCTTTGCATAGAGATAACCGTGGCCAGGTGAGCCTCATTTCAGATGATCAGGAATGAGACCTATATTAACCCCACTCAGAGTTCCCTTCCTTTATCAATTCCCTCTATGGAACAAGGCAGGTGCAGGCTGTAGGGAAGAGGATGCAGGAGAGCACGTGCGCCTTCCTCCTTTGAAAGCTGCTAGAGGATTCCTGGTTAGGTCAGTGAATTTGGATTTTTTTAACTCAAAATGTGTTGAATTAATGTGCCTGGAGGGCAGCTGGATGTGGTTTCAGTGATGTCTTGCACAACCAAGGCATGGGGGACAGTGTTTAGGCAGCACTCCTTTGGAGCCTCGAGTGTGGGTTTGATATGCTGGAGATAAGTTAGAAAATACCTTTGTGTGTGTCTCAGAAAGGTTGTCAGCAATGAGCTGCCTGGAGAGAGCGCTCTCCCTCCGGAAGGTTCCTGCTCTGTGGTCCCAAGCTTGTCCCTAGCACATGAGGGGATAAGAAGCCACCAGCTTCCCCCTCTCACCCTCTTGCTGTGCCGAGGTGGTGCTTCTTCAGCTGTTTGAAAACACATCCTTTAGCTTGTTCAACTATTAACAGGGCTTTTAGTACTCCTGGAAGGGGGAGACAGATGGAGCTTAGGAGAAAATGTCCCTCATGGTCCTTCTGCAGTGGGTTTGCGTTGTGCGTGCTTCATGCCCCAAAAAGTAATTTATTCTCAGCTTTTATTTTGCTCTGGGGCTCTGCTGAGCAGAGATTGGAAACTGTACCAGTTCTTGTTTTTCTGTGGATTGATTTGGTGGATTCCAGTGCCTGTGTGTTTTATGACCCCAAGTATTTGACTTAAGCAACGTTAATCTTAAAATTACCCTAAACTTGGTGCATGTCTCTATGTACTACCCCAGAAACTTATAAGCAAGGTAATAAATGATCCTCTCCTCACAAAAAACTCCTAGCCAACACAAATAGAGCCTTCCTAGTTTCAACTCATTCAACTCCTGTAATTGTAAAAAGTTCTTGCTGCAAACTGTTTTAAAGTGATGAAAAGGAAAAGACTGGTAGGAAATGTCGGTGGAGAATATCACCTTGTCTCTGGAGCATTTGTTTGATAAGTGCTAAAGGGTCTGCCAATGACATTTAATATTATTGCAGCAAATGAAGTATGCAAGTAAATCTGTGTGCTCTTTGTGCTTTATTTACACTTGAAAATAGATGAGATTTTTTTTAATGTTAAAATGTACTTGTAGGAGATGAGTATTAGCTTATTTTACGAGTTTCATTAGGCTGCAAACCAATTTAAAAGAACCAATTAATCATTCTTTATGGAGTCAAGAAATCTTGGACATCTCTCTTGACTTTTTTTGCCCCGTTGGTCTTTTTGGAAGTGAAAAAAAACCTGGATAGGATGCATTATTCATGGAATAAAACTGTGTTTAATTGTTTGCCATCTACCTCCAAATTCCTTGAGACTAAAGGCAATAGGTTTTAACTGTTCGTATTTAGAGCATGGATGGTATAATTTGGTTTGTACACTAATGGCAGGCCCATCACACCATTTCACTATTTGGTTCTTGTTCCCAGGGCTATTTACCACCACTTACATCCAGACTTTAGATACCCAGTGTTTCCTCTATATGGGATGTTTGTATATGTGTGCTTGTGTTACATAGAGAAAGAAACCTAGTAGAGAGGAACAAAGGGCTTCTTTAAAAAAATATTGCAATGTAAAACCAGTGCCTTAAGCTGCATTCTGTACTCAGAGTTTGTGTGCTTGTTCTGGAAGCACAGCCCTGTTAATGCAGAATGAAGAGATTTTTTTCTTCCTGTAATTGCCAAACTTAGCACAGCTTTAGCTAAAAGCTCTTGTTTCTGGTCAAAGATTAGCCACCTGCCTTGGAGGGCACAGCTGAAGTGCAACACATTCTCAAGGATGGCAATCCTGTGTTGGGAATAAAATATTGGCCAATTCCTTTCTGTTGATACCTGAAACTCTAGTTATTGATCAAACACTTGCAATGAAAAAATCGATTACTGAACGTAGGTATAAATGTGTTCCACCTCATCCTCTCTGCTACTCCATAATTAAATAGGATCAATGTTCCCGTTTAGATCCTTTCCTCCTGCTGGTTGGTTGGCCCTGGCCCACAGCTGCAAAGCCCAGGAGCCAGAGATGGGGCTCATGAGGGAATTCTGCCCTTCTGAGAGGAAACCGCCCCTTACTGTATTAGGAGCTTTTTGCCTCGCCTTTATACCTCTGAATTAAATGTGAAGAAGGGAGGAATTAATGCAAGGGGTGTAGCTGGGCCTTGTGCATGGCAGAACGTGTCGGGCAGCCCGTGGTGCCCTTGCGGGAATGTGCACTGGGCTCCCACAGGGAGGAGTTCTGCTGCCCTCAGAAATGGCGCTCCAAGCCCGGCTCCCTGGCCGCGATGTGGCGGGCAGCCCCTTGGATTCCTGGCTGTGCAGATGGGATGCCACGGCTGGGGAATGCAGCCCTGCCAGATTTCCATGTGCTCATGGCCAGCAGCGCCGTGCCAGGCCGGCCACAGCACCGCCTCTCCCAGCCCCAGTGTCCCTTTGGCACCCCGAGCAGCCTCCCATTGCGGGTTACGGGCTTGTCCCGCCGGAGCCCCCTTCCCCGGTAGTGAATGCCGTAATGCAGCTGCTGGTGTGGCTAAGAGGAAGCTGCGAGGGAGAGGTTTGTGTTGACAAAGCACTAATTTTAATAATGACAAATGGTTTGTCTAGAATTCAGCGGTATTCATATTCATGACCCTTCTGCTGCTGAAGCAAAGTCATTTAGGTGCCTGGAAAATCGCCTTTTTTGGGTTGGTGGTGGTTTTTTGGTTTTTTTTTTAACTTTTACTCCCTTTCTCTTCTGCACACCTGTGTATAATTTAACGTTCTTGATAGGATAATCAAATATTTTCCAAGTGCAATACCTCTAAAGAAAGCAACACAGTCAGTGTTTGGACAGAAGCATTTTTGTCTTGGATTGAAGGGGACACAAAACCATTGAATGGCATTTTATTTCCCATGCCCATATTCATTACCATGTCTGCTCTCCACCTCGAGTGCTCCCAGGATGGGAGTGGAAGCTGCTGTCCATCAGTGGTGGGAAGTGGCCGTAGGACAGCTGTACAAATGCTGTAGAGCCTCTATGTTGTTTTAAAATTCCCTTCTGGAAGAGCAAAATTGTTTCTCATTTATCTGGGAATGCTTTCTACTTTTCCATTGTTTAGTTGGCAGGATTAAATGAATTCCTTAGTATTGACAGAACAATCCCGTGCCTTGTTCCTTTCCTTCTGAGAATACAGTTGCTAGGTTTGACATTTTATTTTTTTTCTATTATCTCTTCAAGTTTTGCTTCTGAAATAAAGGCTAAGTCATGAATACGTGCCAAGACAGCCACTGTTTCCCAGGTCATAGACATTTTTGACATCACAGATATGTGGGGTCCCAGATGAAGAAAATTGGTTGGGAAGTTCTAATCAATTAGTTACATGTATTAGTTATATATCTATTATTTTTCAAAGAATATTATTTTTCAAACATATCTATTATTTTTCAAAGCCTGCAATTAGAAAAAATGGATTTTGTTTTTTCCCTCTTAGTATATGCGTTCAGAGCCTGTGAAAAAGTAACTGCTGCTTTTGATGAATTTGTGCCATTGGTGTGTAGCTGTGTGAGGGTGGAAAATCTGACTGGATGTTTTATGTCTGTTCATTTGTCACACTTGTGTAAGTGATCAGCAGCACAGCTAATTGTGGCCAAAGCTGAATAAATTCTGCCCAAATGCACTGCTGCCACTCACATCTGTGGGCCCTGGGAAGCCTTTGCAGAAGTCTACAGCAATTCAATCCTCTTATTATTTCCATTTTCTAGTGAAATTCATGATATAGGAATTTGTTTTCTTGCCATCTGTGTTTTCTCATTGAAAAGACTTCCTTAGACTGCAAACTCTCTCTAAAAAAAAACAATATAAATCTATTCAGTTCAGACTTGAGAATAAACCCAAGTTGAAATTCAGGAAATTAAGCAGGTTTAAATGGTTTTGGGTCCTATTGGCTTAAGTCAAACTCAATGTGAAGCAGAGCTATGGAGGGCAAGGGACATCCGGGCAAAAATAAGTCCAAATGATGATTAGTTTGGGGAAGTGCCCATAAATGACAACTTCTCTCTCTTTTCTCCTTAGAGATGTGGTAAATTAAGATCTGTTTCTGAGTTTGCAATGATCAGATGAATTATGTCTTTTAGTCCTAACATGACCCCCCATAGTCTGCAGGGAGGGGAAGGAAGTGCAGTCCTGCCATTTCCTATGCAAGCGACTGCCCAGGACCCTGCACAGCTCACCGAGTTGCAGAACAAGTGTAGATCATTCTGTTTATTCTGAGCACCCCTACAAACATTAAGTAAGAGTTTTCACCAGGATATTTTCTTTTGAACTCCAAAGAAATGCCTGGCAAGTTGATATAGCTTGGAGATGCAGGAAATTTATCATTTGTTTTTATAACTGTTCTCTTGTCATGTTGCCATTTTAGCAGTTTTCTGACTGCTCCGGGTTATAGAGTGTTCATAAATGATGATTAATTAATCCAGTTTGGTGGCCTACTCTGAGCAAACAAGCCTCAGAGTTAATTTAATTCCCTGTTCTTGGTTTCAGAAAAAAAAAATGCAGCATTTTCAGTTCACTAGAGGATATAATATTCTCAAATCATCCACTTGCCAATTAATTTTGAATGGCCAACACAGCGAGGAAATTTTGTTCTTGTCCATTTACTTCTATTAAGGATGCATTTTCAATAATCAGAGAATTCTGAGTCAGCTCGTTTTCACCTTAAAGGCCTGCTCCTGCCACTTTAATAAATTATTGCATGGTGTGTGCATGAAGGTAACAGATTCTTTCCCTCTTTCCCCAATAACCCCCTTGTTGACATGCAGTCATTTATTGCTGTTTCTGCCACCACCCAAGTTGCTGGGAAGTAATTCTGATAAAATATCAAAACGTGTGGAGTGGAGCATCAGCTTTCATAAAGCTGGAAAATGTCATGAAAGAAGGGAAGGAGATGTGCTATCCTTGAAATGTTTTCTTCATGCTCTGGGTTTTAAGCTAATTAGTTTCTAAATATGCTGCTGAAGGCTTGGGTTTCCACGGGCTAATATTTCCCTGTAGTAGCTCTGTGCAGCTGGGGTAGTCATGTGGGATGAGGGGGAAAAATAATGATTTACCGAGGGGGGGGAAAGATTGAAAAACGTGAGGCAGGTTGGGGTTGAGTTGGTGTGTTTGACCATTAAGATAAATTCTGATGGAACTTGTTCACAGAACTCCCTTTTAATTTGGTGGAGTGAGCCTTTCCCTCGTGTCAGGTTGGAGCGGGACACGTCTCTCCCTGTGGGCTGTACCCTGCTCATCGCAGCTCCACAAATATTGACATTTATTTAGTGGGGAGGTTGCCTGCCTGCTTTTCCCTGTCCCCGAAATGTGCTGCGATGCTCAGTTCACAGGGCCCTCAGCAGAACTGCTCTGTGAATTACTTCTGGATTGCAGCCTATTTCCTACAATGCCCAAGGTTATTTTTTATTCCTTCTACAGTTATGCTCAGAGAAACAAAGCAAATAAAAAGAAAAATATTATCAACACTCAAGATGTTTCATAATAACATTCCCAAGTCTCTTGTGGAAGGTATAAATTAACCCCTCTCTGCATTTGCTTTTAATATTCCAAAGCAATAATGTGTGATTCTCCTCTGTCTCTGTGATGAGCAGGAGCAGGAAACAAGAACAAAATCTTCCAAGTGTGGCACATGCGGGACGTGGAGAATGTAGCTCTAACAGGCTGGAAATGAGCAATAACCCTTTAGTCACGGGGAGAGTTTAAAAATGGAAATGCCTTTAAGTGGCCTTCAGAATTAAAAGCGTCCCATGCCACTTGCAAGGGAGCTAGAATAATAATGTACATTATTATGGGCTGCCTGTAGCTTCTGCTGAGGGGAGTTCAAAGTTAGCTTTCAATCACGGGTCTGATTTCGCTCTTGACAACCAAATTCCTGCAAAAGAAGCTAATCTTCCTGGAACTCATCTGCCATGTTTCACCTCTGGTTAAAGCTTCTTACGGGTGTTTGATTGAAGTGGGAAGAGAAGCCTGAAGAAGTGTTTAACTTGCCCGTTTTTCTGCTGCTTTTCCATTTTTAACCTGAACTGTCAGTTGCAAATACGTGACACTTTGTTGGTTTTGTGGGCAAGTGTTGTGCAGGGTGGGCCTGACTCTGATCCCATGTGGTGAGGCAGGTGTAAATCTAGGCTAGGGAGGGTTAGATATATAAAAATATAGAGGAAAATGACTTGTGCCCATTTTTATGGTGGAACTTTAGAAAGGATACAGTGGAGACAGAATAAAAATGCCCTGTGAGAGGAGTCGTCAGCCCAGGCAGTTTGCTGTGTAACAAGGAGGCAAAGGAAGGAAGAATAGGAAGGGTGCTGCAGGAAAGGGGGTGGCAGTGTCCTGGGTTGTCCAAAAGCTTTTCAAGGTGACCAGGTAATGGGAAAAAATGCACTGTGTTGGCAATAAATCCAATTCTCTGACAACTCAACTGAGCCAGTGGCTGTTGCTGGGTCTCCTCAGAGCCCCATGCACTGATTTTTGCTGTGGTGTTCCGCTGAGGTGCCTTTTGTGCTGTCACTTGCTGGATTAATAAAAAGCACTCTGGTTTAAAGAGGTGGGTTTTTTAGGAGAAATGACTCTCTCGCTGTTGTTTGTAGAGGCAATAATATTTAGGGCTATATTTATTAGCTTATCTTGGCTGTTAAACTTTTATGGCTGTTGTTTATGGCCTGTGGAGCAGGGGAGGAAAGGAGAGGAGCTATCAAACAGATAGTGGGAGGCCTTGTGGATGCTGAAGAAGTGATAAATAGAACAGTTTGTAAAAGCATTAAACATGTCACAGCTGTTCCTGGGAGACTGAACGAAGGGCAGTGGTCAGAGAATGCACTTTGTTTGGAGCCTGACATTTGGATGTGGAAAATCCCCCTGAAAGCTTCAACTCCAATGGAGTTCTCTAACTTTTCCTATGGGAAAACTGCTTTTTCTTTTTTTTTTTTTTCCCCTGCTGAAAGCATTTCAGTTTTGGGGACTGTGTGTTAAAAATGGGGTTTTTGTAATTCTGAATTTTCATGGGTTACCTTTGGAAGCAAAGCGGGGGGTTTGCTCTGCTCATCCCAATTGTTCATTCCACCTCCTGCTCTGTGTTTGGTCATGACAGCAGATGCTGGGAGCCTTGGAAAATACTTTGGCACACCACAGCTTCCACACTGAATGCCACCTCCCCCCCAAAAAAAGGCACCTTAAAGCAGGCTGATTTTAGTGCTGGTTAACTTGTCTTTCTCTATGGAGTGTGGCAAAACCAGAAGTTCTTGGAAAGTTGATGGGAAGATGTTTAAAAGGAAAGGAACAGCAGTGTTGAAGGGAACAGTGAGGAAGGGAGGTTTTAAAGATGTGTTCTGTGAGAAGAAAAAGTTATTCTAAAGCATAATTGAGCTAAGCAAATAATGACAGGTAGGATTTGAAAAAGGCTGAAAAATGTCTGGAATGTTGAACTACTTGAAATGCCATAAATTTTTTTCTACTTACTTAACCGAGTGAAGTAAATGTTAAAAAAAAATCTTTGAAAACACCTCAAAACACTGCAAAAAGTTGTAAAGAATTGGAAAGGTTTAGCAAGAGGAGAAATGACACAATGCTGTTGAAAATGGTTTTAAACAGAAACTCAAATTTTATGAGTTTCAAGTTGACTTTGTTTCAGCTGCCGGAGCTGTGGAATGCTGCACACCTGCACAAAACCTAAACATTTCTTCCCAAGGCTCATCAGAACCAGAGAATTTTCTAATATATTTACATAGCTGGGTAGTGTTATATTCCTGTGAAGGACATGGTGTTCTTGTCTGATGCTCTTTGGTATTGAATTCCTGGCTTTGAAGGTACGTCATGAGTAGCAATGCACTTTTTTGAGTAATAACATGTTTTCTTGGCTTAAGGTCTTACTACACTTAACAGAGACATTTATGCGGTCACAAGAATCTCAGTCTTGGGAAAAGTTTTCTTTTGCTATCAAAATTACTGGGCACAAAACCAGTTTTGTAAAGCTTTTTTACATTTTGGTTGATTGAAGTTTTAGATGTCATTTTTTCCTCTTTCTAGTGATTGTGGTGGTTTTGCTGCTCTCTTTTCACTGCTGCTGTGCAAGTGCTGATGTTACAGCTTTTGGGAGGTTTGTTCTAATTAAGATTTAGTGACTCACTGGGTTTTGATGTTTGTCAAAGCCCACAGTAAATAACATCGAAGATGATGATAACTTAACCCTGACTGAACATCCGGCTTTGGCCTGGCAAGGGAGATAAGAAACTTTCAACTGAAGTTTTTCTTACTTGTATGACATAGTAAAACAAAAGTCCAAGAAGATAATATTTAATTTTCTGCCCCAAACTCTATCTGTATTTATTTGTACATACATCCGAAGCTCCTTGTTATTGCTCTAAGCCTCCAAATGAAGGAAACCCTTCAGAGGGGGGCTGGATTGATACCTTTTGAAAGAGTTTCACCATTTGGGTTTATTTCAAGCCCAGTCTGTTTGCTGAGCCTTTCCCACTAACTTTAATGAGCTTTGCTTTGAAGTATTTATGCAAAGAGTAAGCATCCCAAACTGCAGACTTGAGCAGCCTGCTGCCTTAGCTGGATTCTGCAAAGGTCTGCCTGGGATTCTTGTAACCCTCATTAAAACTCAGAGGAAGTTGGTTTGATTTCTGTCTGTCTTGGTGGAATTTATCCCTCTTCTGCCTACTACTAAATCATCTCTGCCAGACATGACTCATCTTTAGGATTCATAAATTAGAAAGTGAAAATATCTCTGTGAGCCAGGGAGTATTCAGTAGAAGCCATTTAAAAAAAAAAATCCATCAGAAGATCCCCTAGACAATCTCTCTGCAAACTTTATTCCACTGCAGTGTCCCTTGGGCACTTTGGGATTTAACCATCTGTGTGGTATTGCTTCATGGAAGCGCAAACATTGCTGGTATTTGAGCTTAATTCTTATTTGTAAGACATTTGCTGAAATTGCTACCCACAACCTGAGGAAGGGACAGAGTTTCTGTGAACCTCTTGAAAAACTGTTTAATCAAGAGTTGATTATTGAGGTTTTTCTAATACCACCACCGATACCTGTGGTGCTCTCGTGTTACTGGGACATCGATGGGCTGGGGAATTGGGGCTGTTCTCAGCATTGCTCGTGGGGGGAGAACACACTCTGCTGCACTGCCCAAGTCTGAGGAAATCTTCACATGAGTGAGAAATGCACAGGCATTGATCAAAAGGATGATAAAGCTCAGAGTGAATTCCAAGTTACACTTAGGGTACGTATGGGAAGAAAAGCCAGCCTGAGAGAACTGCAAGTAATGGGGAGACAGGATAAAGAAGAGGGATATATTACATTCTCAAATGAGGTATCATGTGTACGGTATAGAAAAATTCCTAATAGAAATGTCCCGTTTCTTTAAGCCCACTGAATCTGACTCAGACACCATGTTACTTACCCAGCCAAAATTTTCACTCTCAAGCATCTAATTGTATAATACCAAAAATCTATATTTAGCTGTCTAAATAAAAGTGACCTGGATTTGACAGTCAGCTCCACCTGAAGTTTCTTTAGCTCTGCAGAAGAGTCAATGAGTACTGCAATTTAAACTCACCGAAAATGAGGCCACCTGGCAAGACAAGAGACATTTGTCTTGTGCCTAGTGCAGCTTGTTTGGGGTGGAATGGGAAGGAGGGAGAAAAATGGCAAGGAAAATAATTGATATATTGGGGGGTTTGGCTCTTTCCCTTCCTCCTTGCACCTCTAGGCTGCTGTTGTAAATGGCACTAGGCAGGTTTTTAGCAGCTCAAAATCTATTTTTAGGAGCCAGTGGTGGAGGAATGATATCAGGCCTGAGCCCTGGGGCTTCCATTGAGCTGTATCAGGAGTGCCTGAGGAGCTAAGCTTGTGGAAAAAGGGAAAAAAAGAACAAGACCCGGTTTTTTCTACCCTCACAGGTTGGTTTCAGCCTCAGACAGGTCTCTCAGGGGAACCTGGCTTCAGGCTGGGAAACACTAAGGAGCTGGAATTAATGCATTTTCCAGGCAGTTGGTGCATGCACAGTTCTATGTGGAAATTGGCAGAAGACATTTTTCTCCTTTCTTAAATGGCTGGTTACCTGTGAGCAAGTGGTCCTGGTTTTTATTTGCCAAACTGATGTCCTTCCCTTCCTCCCTCCCTCCTGTTAGTCAGCACACCTGAAAAATAGCAAAAGAAGGTACCTACGGGATTCAGGAGGATGGTGAGGAAGAGTTCACCTCCTCGGATACTTTTGTCCAGCTCCTGAGGACCGCCAGGATATTCCTTGTAAAAAATGGTGTGAGTGAAAAGGCCACAGGTCTGTCGAGGGAGCACCTGGGAACAAAAGAACAGCAGCTTGCAGGTATTGCAGAGACATAATCAACCTGGACTTTTGTTTCCCTTAATTCAATATTTTATTTTTTTTCACTCGGATTAAACAATAATCCAAACCAACATTTAGCTGAGCATTTGGATACATATGTCAAAGCAATCCTGATTCTTGTGTGTTCCAGTTGCAACTGGGCTCTGCAGGAATTTGCGTTTGAGACACTCCCTCGGCCTTGTTCAGTGGATCACAATTTTGGCTTGGCAATATTCAGGTCAGCTTTTGGGACTTTAAACCACCCTTGGAGTATTTGTCACTTGACTTAAGCACACCCCATCTTTGTCTCCCCTCTCTAGAGGGTTGCAGCTGGCTGGTAGGACAGGCCAAAGAACTTGCTACGTTTTGCTCTCCTCTGGGCACTTTTAAGTGCATGGGAGGTGCCTTCTCTCTCCTCACATCGCTGCATGGGCTGGAAGAGCCAGGCAGGTGTCCCAGTGCTGGCTCTGGGAATTTCAGGAGCAGAGCTGAAACTTCAGCCTCAGAGAAGTGCTGGAGGAGATTACTTAAACCTGTTCCCCTTGCCAGGTGAAGGATTTCTAATCCTGCCCTGCATAAAGATGAAGCAGAGCTTAGAACACAGGTCTTGGGCAGTTTAATGATTTCCCAGAGTGCAGCCACGACTCGGTTGGTAGCTGATGGTACCACGAGCACATTTGGTTTCTCAGGAATACTTTTGCAGTTGCCCCAGTTTGTGTGACTTGTTAGGTTTATTCCCCCTCTAAACTGCTTAACAAATGCCCTCTTTTGGCGTCCTTACAACCCCTTGATCCCCGGCAATGTTAACGATGCTGGGAAACCGGAGGCAGTCACTAAGCAGAGCCCCTCCCCTGCCGTACTAGCGCTATGAACATGGAAATGCAGTGTACCATGATGCCATTGTGGATGAAGCCCCGTCTGTACCGTGCAGGCTTCAGGTGTGGGTACTCTTCCGTGCTGGTCACCCGGATGTGCCACACCTTCTTCCAGGCCTCGTAGAGCTGCAGGTGCACCGGGTACACCCCGGAGTGGTGCGGGGCCACCGCGTAGCCCATGCCCGTCGGGATGCCGTGCTCCTGCAGTGCACCAGAGGGTGGCGAGAGTCAGGAACATGCCAAGAACCCCCCATTAATTATTCAAAGCTTTTTTTCTGTGGACAGTGGCACTGGAGAAGTTGCTGGCCTTAGACTTGTACCTATTGCAGCTGAAAATGGGGGGAGGAGGAGGGAACTGGAATTACAGTTGGGTAACTACAGTGAGAAATAATCCTCCTGGATTAGGTTACATTGCTGTTGCATGGAATAGATTTGCCTCCTGTTCTGTTACATATTGCATGTATTTTACTATACTTCCTACCCGTCTGGTTCTTTTTAAAGGTAATCCAGTCAATCAATGTTGCTTATTTACTAAACTAGTAAACAGGAAAAAAAAAAGTTGCAGTGGCATATATGGGGTTTTGTTTCCCAGTTTTGGAATAGGAGCAAGATTCCGTTGTAATTTAATAAATATTCCTCATTTCTTATGAACCTCCTTATTTTTTTCCATGGTATTAAGGTAGAAGCAAAAAAATAGCTTGGACTGCTTTTTTCATTTTATAAATATTTATATTAAGCTCCATTTTTATATGGAAATATGTGCGTCTTCATGAATATAATCTATGGGCTATCTTGAAAATCTCTTCTGAAGGCACAAATTCATCTTGCTCCCAGTACTACAGGACACATCAGCTCTTTTCTATTCCTTTAAAACTGATGTGCAGAGGGAAACAGCTAAAATATGAGGTTATTTTATGGGTTGTTTTGTCCTTCCTGTTGCCCACATTATCCATTGATTACTTTAATTCCAGGAACAACAGGTTCTGCTGGGCATCCTCAAGTACTTTAACAAGAAGGAATTTTCATTCATTGGCAAAAATTAAGTTAAATCTGTAGGCAACACTCATTCCTACATCACATAATGCAACCACTTAAAATTATCCATTCCTTACAGTACAGATCTCAGGTTACTGACTGATCTTGTAAAAGAGAAACCCAAACTCTCTCTTTTGTCATTTATTGGGAACAAAATGTAATTGCAGCTTATTAATGTTGTTACCTACTTGAGAGGCATGAGTCAGTTTAAGGGTGGAAGGAGGGATAGCTCTATAATCAGAGATGGTCAATCACCCCCTTCTTTTTTATTGCTATGGACATGTTAAAAGGAAAAAGCTGTATCAAAAGATTTCTTTAAATCTGGCCATTTACTGCCATGCCTGAGAGGTCTGTGATGCTCAGTCTGTCCAGCTGTTAACTTGAATATCCTGGCTCAGCTGGAATGTCCAAACCTCTGCCAAATGTGGGGTAGGGAGTGCACAGAAACAGAGATGTAAGGCAAATGTGCCCTGAGGCTGCTAATGAACAGGGCTCTGGATGACATATCCCAAATGAGGGATCTGCATGATTATGTGTAAGATCGTGTTTATCTCCTTACTGTTTGATGCTGGAATTGCCATAGCAATAGAATGCTGAAATGGTCATCTGCCATTCACAAATAAAATTTTCTTTGGGCAGTTCTATTTGCTGTTTACCTGGGAAGATTACATACTGTGTGTCCCCTTTTAGTGATTTTCTGGTGCTCTTTTCTTTTCCTCTCATTTTGTAATTAGATTTGCTTTGGGAGTGAAAACTCATGTGTTATAGGAGGAGTATACTGGTGTGTCAAGATATGAGAAATACCTGTAGTGAGCGTATTTTCTAATGTATTCTAAGGAACAATTTCCTGATTTTTCATTCAAAATGTACCTTGTGCTTTTCTTCATTTCAAAACTTGTGCTTGTTTGTTTGGTTTGCAAAATAGCTATCATTGGCCGTTGTCAGAGAAAATCAGAATGTGAACTTCTAATGTAATATATCTTATGTCTACTGTAGATCTTTTCACCCAGTCACAGTAGAGGTATGAAGGCTTTTATTAGATGAAAAAGCTAAATACAACCTCAGCTAAGTTTGCCAAACCTTTTGGCTTGTGTGATAGTAGGTGATAAAGCAAATGAGTATTTCAGAAGAAAATAAGGTGAGGCACAATGAATCTCCTCCTGCTGCACAGGATGATGTTATCCCTATATTTTCAGCCCATTTTTAGAGGCAATCTCCAGTGGGCATCTGTCCTTCCCCACATTAAGAACAGATATTAATAATGGGACAAATTAGACTCTTTTCATTGCATGTAGATACTTTGCCTTGGCTATGTGGTCACTGAGCCTCATATTGTTGGTATTTAATTGGTTTATTAAAAGCTCATGGTCTATCTGTGGTTTGAGCAGCTCACAAGTTCCAGGCAGAAGAAGTGCTGATGTGCATCTGCAGCTTGTTGTAAGCAGGAGATGGGAGCCAAGGAGTGTTACCAGACAGGTTCTCAATTGATTTGTTTAGTTTTACATCTTTCTTCTTTCTATCAGCTCACAGTTGCCTTGTACAGTCAGTGACAGTTTTTGCCCTGTCTCTGCTGTGCTTTGGGCTCTGTACTCACAAATGAGCACAGAAGATAATCACTGAGCAAACAAATCAAGGGATCAAATAAAGAGCTATAGGCTTTGGATTAGATACATTCTACTTGTTTTTGTCAGATAAGGCTGTTCAAAAGGGGAGGAGGAATATCTTGTTGTTGACGGCAGGGAAAACTTGGTTTGCTTTATTTTTGGAATATATGCTATCAGAGACTTCTGCTTGAGCAATTTTTTGCCTCTCTGTGTATCCATTGCCTGTAAACAAGGAGAATAATACTTGAGGAAGTATCTGTTGGTAAAATTTAATCTGAGGTTTTTTCATCAGTGTTTTTGATGGGTCTTGGGCTCGTCTGATGAAGGAGAAAACCCAAGCCTCAAAACACAATCAACTCAAACCCAACTGATAATCAAAGTAATTGTAATTTCGTGTTTCCTTAGGCAGGCTCTGGAACATGCCATCCATATTTACATAAATAGGATAACACTGGGATAGCAAAGCTCTGGGTAGCCTGTGACTTACTTTACCACAGTTAAAAGCTCTGTCCCTTGTTCCTCTGAGGCAGAGGATCTCATGCTTAATGAGAGACTTGGCAGTGAGGACTTTGGGAATGGGGCTATGGATGGGGCAGCTGTGGGGCCCATTGCCCAGGTACACGTGGATAAGGATTTTGCTGGGCTAAACATCCCCTGCTGCCTGCCAGATACAGAGTGGTGGGACAATGACATTTCTGCCAAATGGGAGTTTCTTCCTTTCACCATGTAGGCATGAAACAGAGGAAATGATAAAGATCTCCGTGATTGATAGAACAATTTGGAGGGCTCTGGTCCAAGGCACTCTCCTGGTTCACACACAATGCATGTGGAGGGGAATCCTTTGAAGGGTGTTGATTTTTACTAAGCCCTAGGTGCCCAGAGGTGTCCATATCTGCACTGGAATCAAGGCAATTAGATACCTAATTAGCAATTAGTTCTGTGTGTTTAGATAACTGATTTCAATCTGTGTGTTGTGACACAGCTGTGTGAGGCAGCTGCAGTTGTAAGCTCCCATTTTACAGAGCATTGTTAGGAGGTGTGGATAAAGCCATAGGAAACAGAGCCAAGGCTTTTATCTACCTGCCAGAGGAGCCAATAGGTCTTAATAAATGAACTTTTGTGTGCTATTTGGGATCTTAAGCAACCTTGAATATTTTTCTTGGATATAATGATGTGCTCTCCCTTTCTGAAGACCCTGTTACCTCCTTAGCCATGCTTAAAAAAGTGAACAAAGAAATAGCACATTAGGTGAAGAATTAATGTGATCACACTTGCAAATAATTACTGCAGCTTTCCTTGCAGAAGCTGACCCAGGGTATCACCTTTATCTGCAGCCAAAACAGGAGGTGGGGTGATATGGTCAATAAATGAGAAATGCAAGAGAAAATGGCACCAGCATCAAGCTGTGTTCTCCTGAGTATAACATGAAATAAAGATAGTGGACAACAGACAAAACATGTGTAACAACAAGCAAATTTTCTATGCGTTGTTCCAGATGTCTAATTTAAATTTGGATCCACATTGTGAATCAGAGAATAATGGAAAGAGGTTCCTTTAACTGGGAGGGCTTGGAGAAGTGCAGCTGCAGAACAGGGAGCTTTTTCTCAAATAAGACATGATGCTGAGGATGAGAAAGCCAGGGAGGAATCAAACCCACTCTGAAGTCATGGCTGGGACCTCTCTGATAGCTATCAGGAAGGCTGTCATATCGGGAAGATAAATTTCTCCCACAAGAGAGAATTTCAGAGGAAGGCTTTTGAAAAGAAATGTTCTCCTAAGTAAATTGTACAGCTCATATAGATTCAAGGTCAAGGGGTTGATACAACCCCTGTCCAAATGTTAGCAGGAAATAAAAGTGTAATAACAGCAGCTTTTCACTGACATCAGCTCCTTATTTATAGGCACCCTAAGGAGTCTCTACCCTTCAGGACACGGGCTTTATCTTTGTGGAGCTGAAGTTACAAACAGATTCCATTACCAGCTCTGTTTTCAGGCTGTGCTGTAGATTTTACTCCCAAAGGTGGTTTGACCTGGACGACTTCATTTTTCCTGAAAATACTAGGAGAATTTCCCCATAGGTTTAAAGATGAAGGGACTGTGTATTTTTGAGATATAGATTGTTTAAAAAATTACTCTTGCATTTAAAATCTCTGCTCTGTATGGGTCTCTGGGCTGGGCTACACAGAAGGCATGAACAGGCTGTGCCAGGAATGAGGCTGACAGGGAAGCAGAACTGTGGAAAGAAGTCATCCTGCCACGCAGGAGATGGGAAGGGGAGAAGTCTGGCATAAAGAGTAAACAGTTAAGCCATTTTTAATTAATTTTGCTTTAAAGGTTGTTAGGAAAATATTTTCATAAACAAGGCAATAAATTGCTTCCAACTGCTTGTTCAGGCATCTGCCTCTGCCTTTCTCCTGATGTGCCTTGGCTCGTTCAGGGATGGGAGGAGGAGGCCTGGCCTTTTGGAGCTGGGAAGGGCTGGCGTTGCTGTTCCCAAAGCAGCTGAGAAAGCCCCACTGTGGCCCTCCTGGTTGCTTGGAATTTCTGTGCCTCATCAGAGACCACACAGTGCCTTTTCCAAAGCCAGCATTTATAGATTTCAGGTTCTCTTTGTTGTGCTCAATCAGGCTGCAGAATGACCCTGGAAGGGCTGTAAATAGCACAAGGACTGTGAGCCCTGGGGGTGGTGGAAAGGATGGCTCTTGGGAGTTCAGAGCACAGATGAGGATAAGGAGAGCACCATTATCTATCAATATTAGCAAGAGGTTAGCTATACCAAGAGCATATTTCAAGCAGGTCATTTAAAGAAGGCACAGTGAAATCCAGCAGCTTCACTTGTTGGCTCTGTCAGCATCAAGGTTTCTCCCCAACCATACCAAAGTTTGGGGCTCACTGCAGCTTCCTCCCTGCCTCACTGAGGATGTTTGCAGCAGGCTTTAGGAAGCTGGTAACCTGTGTACGAACTGCTTCTTAAAGCTTAGCATGCCAGCTGGTATCTGCTGTGTTTTCACTGATTCTGATCCCTACGGTCTTGCCAGGATGCTTGGGGAAGGACTGCTCCCTCTCCAGAAAGCCTGGAAAGGCTAAGACCAAATTCAGTTTGAGGCACAAGAAGGCTGGATTTAGGCTGAGTTTCTAACCTCACAGCCTCTGTTTGCATACCTGAGTAAATATATAGGTATTGTAGTGACAAACATAAAATCGGTGTGGAAAGCATGGCCATGGTAGTGAAGGCATCCTAGCAAATATTTTGCGAACTTCTACTCACAATTGCAAACTCTTTGTTGAGGATCATCTGCTCCACCAGAGAGGACTCATTGTGGAAGAGGTGTGGCTGCATGTGACTCCACATGTGGGGAAACCACCAGAACTCATCCACAGATCTCAGCAGCAGGTCATCGCCCTCATCCTCCTCCTCAGTCCCTGCAGAGGGAAGAAAGGGAGAAAAAAGAGACTAGAAAAGCAAAAAAGGCCCATAATTGTTTTTTTATTTTTTAAACACAGAAGAGGCTGCCAAAAACCCTACTGTCCTTGGCCTGGGTGTCTCACTGTGTTACTGTTATGTTTATAAACTATGGGAGTATTACATATAAATAGTAAGAATTTCTTTTTTAACATATGGGATTTGAAAAACCAACTCCCCCCCACATAGTCTCTCTTTTTTTTAATGCCACACTATCTTTTCATGCCCCTAAGCTGGCATCTTGGATTTAACATGACAAAACAGTGGCAGGAATACTAATGCTGGTTGCCAGGTCTTTTGAAAGCTGGACAAATGAAGATGTTCAATCAGTATTAAGAAAAGGTTCATTATAGATCTATTATTTTACGTTTTGTCCTTATAAAAATGTCCCTGTTAAATACAAAATACTTTCTATAAGGGCAACATATGGATGAAAATGCAATCTTATCAATGCCATCCCTCCATCTTACTAGTAACTACTATTTTATTAACCTTGGTTAATTGACATCTGATAATTTCTGTTAAAGTGTGAAACAAGGTTCAAAACATAATTAGGTGGAAAGCATGAAGCTGTAATGGCAAAAGGCTTCCCAATGTTTCTTAGGGTTCAGTGTTCAGTTTTGGCCAGATTTAATCTTTAAGTAAACTAAATAAAACCTCCTGTGTTAGTGAAGGGTATCTGCTTCAGGCAGAAACAAGGATGTGTGGCTGGAACAAAGGAAACCTTCCATTTTAGAAGGGACACAATGCTGCTCCTGCCATCTGTAGACACGTCTACCCTGTTTATCCAGCTGGAAAGGCAAAGTGACATTCCAGTAGCTTCACCCTCAAACTACCCAGTAACATTTATGTCTTAGAAGTTTTCGTTCGTGTTCTGTGCCATTTGAATGCTTTTATTTTGCTTCAGTCTAAGAAATAATTGCCAAAATGAGTCTCTGGATGCAAACATAGAAGTCCTATCTTCTTACAGGCGTTTTAATATTTTTCAAAACTCACTGGAAGCAAATGCTCCACGGATGTCACTGTTTACTTGGCAGGAACATTCAGAGATGCCTGTTCAGTGCCTGCGCTTCAGCTCTTGGCTTTTATTTTCCATTGCTGCAGTGGTTTCTGAAGAATGCCACTACTTAGGGAGAGCAGTACTTTGAAACTTTCTCCCAGAGTCACTGAATCCCTTTGCTCCCCTCTTTGCAGCACTCTGCAAGTTCTAAGGAAGCTGCTCCTGCTGCTGGGAGTGCTGCTGGAAAAAGAAAACAACCCTGTTTGTTTGGGAATTCCTCACTGAAAAGAAAGGCCTGATGGCTGCTCCCTCTGTGCCCTGCAATTTTGGAATGACTGCTGGCTTGGTTTTGGGGCATGTGCTTCACCTGCAGTCACTCGGGCACAGGCAAGGGAAGAAACTTAACACAGGTTTCAAAATAGGACAGAGGAGGGAGCAAATGGAGTTTGTGAGGCAATTGAGCATCTCTGTGATAAGCTGAAGTTAGTGATGAAGAGGATAAAAGTGGGTGTTTGAAAAACATGAAGAACTACAATTAGAGTAGATTTAGGTCAAAGTATAATTTAGTGTCTTACTAATTCCTGAAGTAGTTTGGTTCTTGAACTGAATCCTATCTTTTCCTACTAATTTCTTTGTAAATTTAGTTATATGTCTAATCAAACTCTGCACTTCTTTTAATGTAACAAAAATCAAATGAGATGGAGCATAATGCTTTCCATTTTAAAGAAGAATAACCCCATCCTGTAATGGCAGAGGAGAGGCAGAAAGGTTGCAAGTTTACCCTTAGGTGATGGCGTTGCTTAAGACGTTATTTTTTCTTGCAAGTCTTGGAAAAGAATGTTGTTTGGTTTTATGAGTTCTTAGGTCATGTTATTTCAAGAAACACCAATACAGACTTTTAATGAAGCATTTGGTGGATGCTTATATTGTTTAAACATATTTGCCCAACCCCTTATTCAGAATATTGGAGGCTAAACAAGGGATTTTGGGGTTTTAATTTCTTGTACAACCAACATCCTTTCTGTGACTTTCTTCATTCAAATGTGAAACCTGAAAAATGAGTAAAACCTATAAACAGGGTGAGCATGTGTCTGAGATGCAGGGTGCACTTTACACAGGTAGTAATTCAAAGCGTTTTTGTGCATAATAATTAATCCCATTTTTTAAAACTGTAACCGTAACTTAGAGGTCCCTTTGAAGTTCAAAACTGAAGCCAAACTGGAAGCTGCTACCAACGTTCTTGTGCATCTTACACACAAATTCTGAGACTGTCTTAATTTCAATTGGTGCAGCATGAACAAGTGAAAAATTTGTGAAAGCTGCAGCACTAACAGGGTCTGTTCCTTCTTTTTGTTAATGGTGCAGAGTACGGTGCAGAGTTTACCAGGTGATGTGTCCTGATGTACTGCCATATCTGATGTGTCAGCAGCATGTTTCCATGAACATGTGTAACTGCCCACACTCATCTCCCTGATGTAGTTTTAAAATTATCCAAGTTTTGGAAAGGAGAGCACAATCCCACCCTAGGGAATAAGGCACACTAAGTCAATAAGGCACAGCAGCTGCAGGGCACTAATAAAGCACACTGAACATCTGATATTGTAAAGGCCTCTGTGGGGTCAGCAAGCCACGTGTACAGTAATTAAAGAGCACCTTTCCATGCTTTATTTATAGTGACTCCAAAAATTGTATATTGAGTGGAGAGCATGCTGAAACCTTTGCACTAAGCTGAGATGCCAAAGGGCCATCCCCACCCTATAAATGTAGTGCTCTGTTAAAAACCCAGCTGCATCCAGGCCCTTAATGGAGCCAAGGGCACACTTCACCTCGGGAAGTAGTTCTGTGTTGCTTCAGGGAACCTTGAGAGCCTTAGGAGGATGGACACACATGTGTATCCTCCTCTTTTCTCTCTCTACAGCAGCAGCAACTCTGAAATTGGTCAGCATTGTATCAGAAACCCTGCGACGATGTGGGGGGTGTTGGGATGAAGAAGGAAAAGTAGGTCAGGGTTTTTCACAAAGGCTGTGTGTTTTGTGCCAGCCACTGCCCACTGTGTCATAATATTAATAAGAAAACCCTCTCTTTCTCCATCTCCTCCACTCCATGGATTACTTTACTTCACAGTGGACACGAATGATTGATACCAGCTCTGCTCTGGAGATGGCCACAACCGAGCAGCTTCCTGCTTTAGAGCAGCTCAGAGCCTCGAGCTGCTTTTGTTTGTTTTGCTGTATTGCACGCCTGTCCAATTAATCTCCAGAAGGAATAACTCCACAGGCAGGTCAGGAGGAAGTGAGGAGAATGCTGTAGCTCTGTCTCCAGAGCTGCTCTCTGACCACAGGTCTGCCACTGCCTTGTTACATGACTCCAGGCAACTAATTCCATCTCTCTCTGCCTCTCATTTTTCCCAGGCTCTCCAGCCTGTATCTTTAGTCCATGAGGTTTCTTGGGCAGCAGTTGCTCAGCATTAAGTGCTTGCACAAGGGGAAAACAGCCTGGACTTGGTGACAGTGATACAAATAGGTCCTTTTGGTTGGTTTCTCTCTGTTCTTCCCCCAGAGGTTCCTCATCTCCCCTCTGCCGGGGTGACCTGCTGCACTCCACAGCTGCCTCACGGTCTAGGAAAGCAGGGACTGCATCATTCCTAGGTTTTAAACTCACCTTCCCATCCTCTTCCTGCCTCTTCCTCTGCTCCAGAAGTTTCCCTGGTCACACTCAGTGAGTGTGGCTGAATGGGCTGACAGCTGAGAATTTTGGAGCTGGTCTCCAGAGATGGGAAGGGTATGGGGTTTGGAAAGAAAGACAGGAGGTTATCCCTTGCAGGGAGTCTCTTCTTGCCTCAGCGGTACTAGGGAGCAGCATGGCTCAGAGGCAGCAGAGGGAAGCCTGAGTGGAGGTGCAGCAATGGGGAAGACAAAAGAGGAGGAAAAGAAATAAAATTTTTTAAAAGGTGGTGTTGTGCTGTGGACAAATGGAGCAAAAATGAGAAGGGAGTGAGGAGGAGGAGCAGATGTGGAAGTGCCTCATCTTCCACAGAAGCACAGTGCTAGTGTGCAGCTTGTTACTGCACAGAGTGTGGAAAGGGCAGGGTTCCAATACAAATTCCTTTTCATTATGTTTTCTTTTTATCCTCCCTCCTGATTTGCAGATCACTGAGACAGATTACCTTCACAGGCATAACAAAATCTTATGCATCCCATTGAAACGCTTCTGCATCCTCAGAGGTTCTGAGACATGATTTTCCCAACCTTTTATATTTCATCATCCCCATCATACTGAAAAACCTTACTCTGTCTTCTGTGCTGTCCTGTCTCCTGTGGAATTAGAGAGATCTCTGCAGCTGCTTTGACTCCTTTATAATGCTCAGATTTACCACCACACATCTTTGAGGAAAACACCAAGGGTGTCCTTGTGTACCTGAGCAGCTCACCCGTACTGTGTCTTTACCCTTTGTACGCTGAATTAGATGCTGAAATGGTGGAACACTTTTTTTCCCACTGCTCCACTGAGTCACTGGGTTATTTAGAAAGGGAATGTTTCAAGCTAGGTTTAAAATTCTGTCTCCTATTTAACTGCAGCCACCTGAGAGCATGAAGTTCCTTCTTACCTGTGTGGTAAAATTTTCCTGAAAATCCAAGGTTGAAGGTAAAATTTGCAATCTGAGTGCGCAGTAAATTTTGAGTCTCTAGTAAAGCCTGAAATAAATAAGAAATTAAGATGCATTTAGAAAAGTTAATGTTATTTCGGGCTCATCCTTTTTTATAAGACTATTACAGAGAGCTTAATTTGTTCCATCAGAGTTTGATGGTGTAGAAAAGGTAGTGATGGTGCCTAAGTACCCAAGGAGGTGATGGTTCTGTGGCTTGGCCCAGGATATATCCATTGGGGCAGTGATCTGTGGTAGGACTTGGATCCAGCCCCTCAAAGGCAGCAGTGTACTGATTACTGAGTCACCCATGCTCTGGGTTATTAGTGAAGCTTGATAACATGTGCTTAAAGCCCAAAATGAAATTAGGAATACTACTTGCCATCCAGGCATGAAGGCATTGGGATTTACTTACCTGCTGGAACATTTTGGGCTATTTGTGAATAGCAAATTCAGACTTAAGTGTGAATGAGCAAAGCTTCAGTTTTGACTTAGCAGTGTCCATGTCATAAATGAGTTTTTAATTCAATATTTCTTCTCTTATCCAAGCTAAGGCCATTGTACAGGAAATGGAATGAAAGGGTGTTGCTTACAGAAGAAATAGGTAGTCTTGGCCACTTGTCCAGTTTTTGGTTTGGACATATTTCCAGCTACTAGGGAAAGAGAGAATGGTTAAGAGTGTGTGAGCTGTCGATGCTTACTACTGGTTGTTAGCTCTGCACTGCTTCTAGAGCTGGTCCTTGTGTTCAGATCTGCTTTGGATCCCCAGCCCATGCAATGTGGGTGAGCTGCATGTGAGATGGGGAGTGTGCTGATCTCCTTATTGGCCTTGCCAATGCTGAATGGGTTATAAACTCCGTTTTCATCAATTTTCCATGTCTCCATTATGTGGCTCTTGAGAACTCTTCCTGTTATCTATTAATAACACTTCTATTGATTGGACCTTCATGTTCCTGCAGAGTTCAAAGATAAAATGATTCCAGTCCAGCTAATGTTGTCCTTCATTTGAAAAAATTACTATTTGTATGGTCATAATTTCACTTAGTGTTGCAGGAAGATAGTTTTTTGGTCTAATTTAAGCAACACCCAGCACCCCTACTTGGGACCATAAACCAAAAGTATCTCCAGTGCAGGATAAATGATGAAACCAGGGTTTCAGCAGCTTTGGTGTCTGAGTGTAATACAAGAGACTTTCAGGCAGTGTGCAACTGCCTTATTTTTTTAAATAGAAAAATACATTGAGTGGCAAGGAAGATGTAAAACAGAGATAGTGTTTATCAGCTACAACAGTCACCAAGCAAATTCTTCTCCTTGCTAAAGGAAATAAAGTAATCTTATGACAGTAAATCTTGTGCTTTAGTATTAAATATTAAGGTAGCTGTGTGGTTTCCAGCCTCTTTCCAGCCATTTAGTAAGTTGATTATTTCAATCCTGTGACAATTTCACATGTGGGACTATATTTGCATAATATATAACAAGTAAATGTTCACTAAAATGTAAAACCTCAGAGATGAACACCACTGTTAGCTGAGATACTGAGGAAAATCCCCAGCTGGTAAAAACTGGCACTAAATTGATACCATTAAAGTCAGAAGCACAGAATCTGAGTCATTATATTTTAGAACGTAATTTTCCAAACTATCTAGAGCATTTTAGATATGTTGAGAAAGACTGATGGGCTGAGCAAAATCAATTTAATTTTCCTTTGAGGGAAGGACATCTTGAGAAATTATCATCGCTTAACATATAGCACGAGAAGGGGCACGAAACAAACATCATTTCATCACCTGGGCTCCTCTCTCCTGCTCCCCTCACATCTCAGTAAGATGACAGAGCTGCAGGATAGGCAGGAGCCTTCCAGCCCAGGGAGGTCTTATTAAAAACACAGAGTGAGGATTAAGATGTAAATCCTGGAACCTGCAGTGTGTCAAGCATTTTCCTCTGTCTAAAGGGCAAATCTGTCACTCAAACTGGATTTGGCTTGGTCCTAAAGACTTTTTTTTTTTTGCAATTTCAATCTCCATATATGCACATTAATTTATACAATATGCAACTAAATTTTGTTGTCATGACCTCCCCTCTTTTTCACACTAAGAAGATCTTGTCAGCTATGCCAGTCCAAACTCACTTTGTCACAGCTTGTCTGTTTGGGGGAAGGGCAGTCATGTCCTTCATGTTCTTAATACAAAAAAACTCTGTAGGTGTTTGGGTCTGCCTTCCCTGCCTTTCATGAAAGGGTGGAGAGGCTGCACATCCCTGGCACCCAGTGCCAGAGACCTTCCTGGGATTTGCACAGGCACTATGTGAGGCAGAAGGTATTAATTTTATTTTATTCTGAAGGTCCTGCAGGATGGAGAAGGGCTATTGGATTTGAACAGCTGGGAAGTTGTTCTCTTCCCAAGGCTGGGTGCCACACAGCTATTCCCAATCTGCCCTGTCCTGCCTGCTGTCCCCAGCTCCAGAGGGATGTTCCTTTCCCTGCAGGCTCAGTGCTCCCTATCCCTTCCCTGTCCCCATTGCATGCCTGTGGGAATACAACCAGCATGCTCTGTTGAACCCACAGGGTTTTAGTTCTGGACAGTTAAATAGATCATATAATAATTACCACTTTCCCAGGAAAGAACCATGGAGCACACTGCACAAGGATGAGCAGGCACGTTTCTGTGCCAGGCTAAGCAAAAACTGTTGTGTTTTTTTTTTTAAAGGTAATCTAAGCTGCTCTTTCAAATACAAACCCTTAATTGCCTGGAATCTCTCAAAACTCATGGATTTGACTTTATTAATTGATTTTTTGCTTTGTCAGTGAGGCTTTTCTCTGACACCCACAAGATACAGTTTCATTATATTGCATTCAGCAGCCTTTTACATTAATCCATATAATTACCTTTTGTAGATTTGAAGCTGCCGTGTCTTTATTCTTCATAATTGGTGCATCTATTAGAAAGAAGTGATATTTTCCTGCTATGTCCTTGTTAATTATAACTCTATCCTTCATTTACATAATAAACTTTTTGGGGCGATTTCTGCAGGAACATTTCATGCCTAATAGGAAGCAATTTGCTTTCCCTCATTAAGTACATTAAAACTTCATGCCCCAGACATCATTGACTGTAAACATTTGATTCTGCTCAAATTTAATGCACCAAGGCATTTTGCTCTGCCATATTAGGTTTATTTATGTGCTGTGTTCTGGATTGTTAGCTGCTAATGAGACTTTGGCTCTTATTGCTCTAAGGCCTGAATGGTAACCTCATTTTAATGAGTTCATTATTTGCTGCCTTCTGAGTGGAAGACAACAAATTTTCCTTTTAATTAAAGGTCAAAACACCTCTGGCTAAGGAAAGTGTAGAGGTTATCAAATCCTTAGAGAAGGCAAATGAATGACTTTTGCTGATTTTGATGCCACACATGGGCTGGCCAGGCTGAGGTAGAAGGAGCCTCTCTGGGGAACGAAGCTCCAAATCTGAGCTAAGTGACAACAACGCTAAAATGCAGTCCTGGGTTTCTGAAGACATTGTTAAGGCAAAACAGAACCTGAAAGTCAGCCAAAGTAATTAAAGAGGCTTTCCTCCTCACCCAAAGGTCTGTGTGGATCAATAGAGCTGCTAAAGCAGGAGCCCTTCCTTGTGTGTGCAGTGGGGCTGGGGGTGAGCAGCACAGATGCCACATGGATCGCAGCAACGCAACCAAATCTCCTGTTTGTTATTGAGCAAAGTGAGGCAAATATTGGGGGTCAATATTGGGGCTGTTTGTAGGGAGACAGATGGCACAGGCAGCTGTGGGTTTGTGTGTGAGTGAGTGCACAGACAGGGACTGGTGATCCCTGAAACTTCAGTTAAACCAAAAAAGGATGAATTATGGGAATTGATACACAGATCCTTGTCCTTCTTCTAGCATTCTATTAACCTCTATATATTTCATGTGTCTCTCATGCTGCTTGCACAGGAGGTAATAGCATTAGAGACAGGAAGTGTTCTTGGGAAAGAAGGGACCAGTGTCTGTGAGATCAGCTGGTGGAAACTTAAAATCTGGTTTTGGAGGAAAATCCTAACAGTCTCTGAAACATACACATTGTTTAGCTTGAAAACTGCAGCTGTCAAAATGTCTTTGACACCTCTGAACATTGTTTCTGAAAAACAGAACCAAATTCCTGACACTTGCATATATCTTGGGGACATTCTCAGAAACTGAGAGCATCAGGAAAAGCAGATGAGGGACACAAGATCTGCAGGACTTAACATTACCCTAAGTGTGGAGCAGAAAGCCTGGCATTTAATTAGGGCTCCTGCTCATATATTGACCTTCCAGAGGCAATGCAGTGAATGTAAGTTTTGGGAAGCAGCAAAACCTCCAGATCTTGGAGGTTCCTGTCTCTGTGGCAGGATCTGTGTGGTTGTGGTGCCCAGAGCCTCTGGGGCATTCCATGAGGGAGAGCTGCCCAAGGAAACACCATCCCAAGTTACTACAGAGCCTGTCGGTGAGGATGCACAGTGTGGGGGGCAGGTGAGAAAGGATCTAAGTTCTTCACTCAGTCTGGAAGGAGATCAGGGAAAGGAGGGGAAGCTATATTCCTGCTTTGCAGTGTATCTGTAATTTGCTGTCATTTTGAGTTATTTGACTTGCACAGACTCGTTTGAGGAAGTGCTTCTGGCCTGGGAGGATGTGCCAGTGCCCAGCATCCCAGGGGTGCATGGCCAAGGTTACACTGTCCCATCACCTTCTGAGGGATATGACTGAGAATCATGTCAAAAACAGGCTCACTTACCATTACTCAAAGTCATTATTCATTTGGGAGCAGATCCTAGTGCTGATAGTGATTCCAGTGCTGCAGGTTTCTGCTCTTCCGTGTGTGTGTATAAAATGTGTATTGCTCGCTACATACACAATGCTACTTATTTATATATACTGTAGATAGAAAATATGTGCAAGTATTTGCACATACATAACTTTGCCATTGCCTCTGCTTTGAGCTGGGGCTTAGATTAGATCACCTCCAGAAACCCCTTCCAATGGAAATTGTTTTTCACTTCCAGACAGTTTTCTCAGGCTTCTATGGAGCACACTTGTTAAAAATACCAAGAAGTCTTTTAATGCATTTATTCATTTTTGTCCCTAGCATCTGTCCTTAATGCTTGTGCAGCTACATAGCCCTGAGGTTTGCTCCCAAGCTGTTCTGTGAAGCAATTTGCTGGTGGTCTGTGGAAAGCTGGAGAACTACAAAGTAATAGTTTTGCTCTAAGTTTCCAGTTAAAAAAAAAAAAAAAGGTGAAGAGTACTTGTGGCAATGTTTCTTTGCACTGTAAGCAGCTGCTGTCAGGATGTGATTTTTTGATTGCCTCTTCCTGTTCTTGCTCCCTCCCTGAAATCTATGCTAGGATAAAAAAAAAATTCTGGCTAAGCCTGCTGTGGTCTTGGCAATTTTCAAAGCCAGTGGAATTGGAATTGATAGGAATACCACAAAGTAGTTATAATCATAGTAATGACTGTGAGGAAGGTGTGAAATAACTAGCCACTGCTTTTTTTCTGACAGAAAAGCTGTCAGTGAAGAAGTGATGGCTAGCCTGACATCACTGATGGGGTCACTGCAAGACCAGGATTCCAAATTCCTTATTTTCAGCTTTCAGATTGGAGCATAAATTTCTGTCATAAGAAGGACAATCACCTCAGCTGTATCTGCACTTGTTAAAGCTCAACTTGGTGAGGAATTTATAAACCTAGTGAAGCAGAGTTGATGATTTGTGTGTGGTGAGAATTTCAGCCCGCTTCCCCTGCTTATAGTAGACAATACCAGAGTGTAGGAATCAGGAAGAATCCACATTAGTGACTTACTGGCTAGAGTCTGAAAGGCGTTTAGGGGTTGGAGTTAGTCAAATCTTTGATGGACTTTTGAAATCACTCACCCTATACCCTTTGCCAAACCTGACTGGAACAGTCAGAGGGAAACTGCCAACCCTCACAGGTCTAGAGACACTTTCCATCCAGTCCTTCCTGCAAGTGGTGCCACTCCCAGTAGCGGCTGCAGAGCACTGGGCACAGCCAACAGGGCGAGCTGGCCTTTGCCCTGCCTCCACAAGGGGTGGGAATGCATTTCCTTGTGCCTTTATTTCCGTGAAGCGCCGTGCTAATCCATAGTGCCACATAAATAATTAATAGGGAGCTCTCGGCTGGGGCTGAACACAGCCAGCTCTGTCTGCAGAGCTATTTTTTATTGTAGAGCTATTACTTGAGTCTGTTCAGCATTTCCCTGGAGTTAGCTGCCTTTGTGTGGGGTCAGTCAGGATAGGCGGGGTTCTTGAAGCAAGAAAAAGGTGATGATTTGCACGTATTTGCGTAGTATGTTCATTGCAAACAGAAAAAAAAATCTTCCTTCCTGAGTAGAATACCCAGTTTATCAGATTGACTTCTTCTGCTGTTTTTTAACTCTATCCTAAAGTCAGAGAACTGTGTGGAGTCTACGTCCATTTAATTTGAGCCGGAGGAGTACATCTGTCCCAGGAGAGGTTAAGCCAGTTTCAGCTGAAGGAGATGAATAGGGTGATACTGCTCCAAATTTGCTACTCACTCATGACTAAGTGGTGAATAATGTCCCTGTGAACTCAGGAGGTGGCTTTTGATTTACTCTTAGAAGAGGGATGATGCTGAGTGTGACACAGCCCAGCAGTGAGAGCACCTTGACCAGCCACACACGTGGGTGCACAGAGACATAAAAATATTCATGGCAATTATGCAGTCTCTTCTTGGAAAAAGCAATTCCTGGCCTTGTTAGAGCATCTAGCAGCAAAGAGCTACAATGAAGAGCCATGGGGACAGACTAAGAGGGCAGAAAGTATAAACTGAAAATCAAGAGCACAAATGAGAAACTGTTTATTTTAACTGGGGCCACACAGATGAGTTAAGGCAACTGCTCCCCATTCTGGGGAAGATCAAAGGCATTAGGCCTGGCTGGGGGCACCCACAGGACATGCTGCTGGAGCAGGGAGCACCTGCAGTGGTCACCTGCCAGCAGTGCCTGCTGCTCTGTGCCAGCCTTACCCTCTGAGAAGCTTTACAGCCTCTTTGGGAAAGCACTGAGGGTCTCCAGCATCAATCACTACTGATTCTGAAGGATTTTCTAGGCACACTCACCAAATCTGCTGACCAATCCTGGAAGGGGAAAAATCAGCACGTGCCCAAGCTGAGAACAGGTGGCAACTCCCTGGGCTATGGGTAAGCCCGGGGCTGGCACAAGCCCAGGGCTGAGCAGGTCCCTCCCTGCAGGATCATGCAGCAGAGACAGGAGCTGGTGGCACTTTGAGCAGAACAGTGAAGGGGCTTAGAGATTATTTTTTATCAGTTCTGACTTTTCAAAAGCTTAAGCGTTTTCAGCAAAAGAAATCTCTTGAAGAAAGGCTCTTCAGGCAGGGGAATCAGGGGAAGGCAATCTGCCAGAGGGAGATCAAGGGTTATTGGTCCAGTTCTTGAAACAACATGATGGGGAATACTTGCTCTAATTTGAACGGCTCTGCTCCCTACGGCTGCAGTTATAGGGCAAAATAAAGGGTAAAAGACAAGTAACACCAGTGACTGCGTTTTGGTTGAGTTGTATATTCTTTCTTTTTCTGGTGCTTTGGTGCTACAACCTGTTTCAGGTGGGTACTCACTTGCTATAAATTATTTAAAGGCTAGACTAATGGAGGCTACCTTATTTATCTTCTTTAATTTATGGATTTGGATCTAGTAAGGTTTAATCAGAGTGGTCTTCTGTTCCTTTACTGCCCTTGGAAATCAATCACTTGGATAACTTGTCACAAAAATAAAACTTCCTTAAAGTTCTCATCATAGACATTTATCTCAAAATTCTGTACACCTACCAGCACTCTCAAATTCCTGTTTTAAATTTACTGCTTAAAAACTAACTGACGTATATGCTTTGTGGTGGGGAATTAAGCTTTTTTTTTTTTAGCACACATTCAATCATAAAGGAGAGATTGGAGCCGGTGATATATTCTGAACAGAAGTCTGTCCTTCAGGTCTCAGACTGGGCGTGTTGGCACAATGATGGATCTATCTTGTGGCTTTAAGAGAGTGACTCCATATGCTTGGGGTTTTTTTCCCTATGCAAGTCTGCCCGTTGCCCACCCTCTCCATTAAAATCAGAAACCAGGGAAGTCTGGAGAACTGTTTTCCTAAGTTATTGTGAAACTTTCACTTGGCAAAATCTTGATGAGTAAGAATGTGCTTTTAAAACCACTAGGATTAAGGGTTGCTTTATAATATTTTTGAGATGTTTGATACTTGTCTGGCAGAGCTTAACTTCTTTGACCCTTCTTCCTTCTTTGTGATGCTGTCTTCAATTATCCAGGGAGCTTGCTTCAGTGTTTTGATAACTAGAATTGGATGTTTCTGCAGAATGAAAAGGGAATTGCAAGGCAACTGTTCTTGCTTTACACCCCATATCTTTCACCAGAGATCAGAGTGCTTCTGCAGCCTTCTGCTCCTCCAGGTTCAGAGCAGAGGGAGCTAAAACCTTTATTGTCCTCAGAGACAGGTTTAAAATCCCACCATCCCAGAAAATCTTCCTGCTTACCATTGCTTTATTATCCTTCCCAGCATGAGGACAGCACAGTGAGCTGTCCAGAGGAGGAAGCTGGAAGATCCAAAGCAAAACGGCAATGCCTATGTTGTGTTTCTCCTCAATTTTCTTGAATAGAAACATGAAAGGCCAGTATGTTGTCCAATAAAATCAATCCAGATCACCAACCGAGGCTGACACATTTGAAATCAACCATTTCAGAAGTTCCAGTAGGTTACTTTTTCATAAAATTATGTAATTTCAAGTCAAATTGAGAACAAATCTCTTTAACAGTCAAAGGAAATGTTTCAGGTTTAAAAGTACCACCTAACCTTTCAAAAAAGCGGGAAAGTTACACTCAGAGCAAAACTTGAAGTACTGCTCTTCCTCAGATCAGTCTGGAACAGAGATGGGTGAAAATCTCAAACCTGCACCCTTGAGAAACTCAAGTGGTCCAAGGTAATTGTGGAATGGTGATGAAGCCTTTCAGTAACTTCCGAGGAAGGAAACTTGTGCTACCAGGGAGCCCTTCTACCTGACATTGCCAGCTTAACCTCACCCAAGTGCCCACAGGAAGCCAGTTGGTCCCAAGCTCCCTGAGCAGGGAAGAGGATGATAACCTGGCTCGGCAGGCTCTGGAAAAGACCCTAGAGCAAGGACAGTAGCTGTTCTCTTGCCCCATCACCAGGAGTCTGGGAGGCTATTTCAGCCACCAGACAGAAAAAGAGGGTTTGGGTGAATTTGCTCCAATCTGATGGAGCTCATGCCTTTCTAGAGGCTGCTAAATCATTCTTGACAGGGAGGACTTATCCCTAGGGCTTCTAAAACTGCTTGTGACAAACAGCTTTTTTTGGTGTTGGAAGGTACTGGATTTCCCTGAGCACTGTGCACCCGCAGTATTTCCTGTTAGGAAGCAATGCCTGTGTTCTCCTTGAGCTCCTCGGCCTGGATTTTCTAAATTACACAGGACAAATGCTGCGCTCGAGTGCACGAGGTGAATTATGTGGAAGGCAAAGTGAACATTTCTAACAAGCATCTTTTTGTCAGATCAGTGGTTACTGATGTCTTTTACATGTTTTCTTGGCTGCTTGGAAGAGAATGGGAACATAATTTTGAAATTTCTCATTCCCTTCCCCAACTTATCATTCGTATGAGGACACATTCCTGGGGTGTATGGAGCCTTCCACAGGGAATAGTTATGGGTGAAGGGTTCAGCCCAGACCCTAGAGGGAGCAGTATGTCTTCCAAGAGCAATAATGCCTGATGACAATAATAATTCAGTGTAAGATCAGTGTTTGTGATCCTTTCTTCAGTCTCATAACAGTTGAAACTCGTGGCTTTTCTCTGTTCTCACATAAAGGAGAACATTGGCTGTGAGCCTTTATGGTGAATAGGTCTCTAGCACCTGGGAACAGGGGAGAGAGCCAATCCCACCAGCACATTAAATACCTGCATAGCATTGTCTCAGAAAACAAAAGAAGCACAGAGAGGTTGGGGGAAAGGTTTGTTTTTTGCATAAAGCAGATTCCTATTTCAGAGGCATTCCTATGCATTGTGGTGGCAGCCAGGAAGTGGCATTACTAGGCAGTTAACTTTTACATCTAGTTGCTTTTAATCTTAATCATTAAAGGCTGTAGTTTGCTCTCTGAATATTGGCATTCAAAACTGTAGCTACTTGCAATGTAAAGTATGAATTCATGTAGCACAGGATCATTAAACTGGGAAAAATATGTTCAGCAAACTATCAAGCTTTTAATTATTGTTGTTACACTAAATTTCCACTCATTTCTGAAGTGAGAGATTCTATTAGTCTCACAGCTGAAGGGTAATGCAATAATTTTATTTTATATGGGAATAGCTCTTTAAAAGTCTCAAATACCGAGTTGCTGAGGCAGGTTTTACTTGGGTAATGCTCTGCTAGCCAAACAGGACTGTTGGACAAGGTGTACATCCCAATCCTGGAAATAATTTGCAGCTGTAAGATGAGAAAGAGCTAAAAGCTGGGTGGTATTTTTCCGCTGTGGGAGACCTTCCTTATTCCTCAAGCTCTTCTGTGGGCTGTGCCTTCCCCCTCTCTTTGCACACCCCATGGGTTATGGCACCACGGAAGTGACTGAACCCAGAGTGTGTCTGTGTGTGGATATCAGCTGGGTCTGAGCAGTTTAAGACCAGAAGCCTTTAAGAAGGTTGGTTTTGGCCATCCTGCAGCAGGCTCTTTGCTGCCTTTTGCAGACATGGGGATCTACAGGCACAGGTTTCCAGCCTGAAATCCCTTCTGGTCTTTAACCCTCACCTTGGAATGTTTACAGCAGGGATGGGTAGCTTTTATTTCCTGATAATGTGCTGGCAGCCTGTTCCCAGTTACAGCAGAAATAACAGCAAAAGCATATGGGAAACTGTATTCCCTTTCCTAATAACAAATACAGTGGAATTACACTTTATAATACCACAGATATATTTGTTTATGATGCACATAAATCTTGGAGGATGGTACTAGGAAGACACATGCAGGGCTTTATTCAAGAATTCCCATTCTGCATTTAACCTATCTTTTAAAAATGTAATGCATTATTATTATTGTTGTTATTATTATTGTTGCTATTGACCATGCAGAGCATAGCCTCAGCAGTTCCCACTTGTGCCTGGAACTCCTACATTAATATGTTTATAGGGTATTTAATCTCTGTTAATTATAGATTCATATAGATTAATGCTTATTTATGCATGTATATTCAATTAATTCCCAAACATTTGTGCTAATTCACTGAAAAACCTACAGTAAATATTATTACAATGGAGGTCTTCAGTCTTGGTAGCCTTCAGGGATTAAAATATTACTGGGAGATAGACAGAGCACTTTGATCCTCGTCCCTTGAGCCTCTTTCCCTCGTCCTGTTCTCCACCAGGGTGCTTTTCCCCAGGTACAACCTGCTGCCCATGTGGTTTGCCCTGATAAAACAATTGGGTCTCCACCAAAAAAAGCACTTGTGCTATCAAGCATCACGGACAGCTTTAAGAGCCAATATTTCATGAGGTTTGGGCAAGGCAGGCAAATATAGTCTCCTGTCAGAAATGTGAATTCCATCGTTTTTTATACCATTTTTTACCTGAAAGGCTGATGTTTTGGGGTGAAAAACACACAGGTCCTGAAGCCCATGGCTTTAATTCAATCTGTTTCAATCCAGGCAGTTCAAGTGTAATAGTGAGACAACTTGTAGAAATTGCTTCAGTGTTGGCGTTTTAGATTTAATATTAATGTAAAAACTACTTTAATAATTCTGGCTTTTACATAAAATGAAGAGGCAGTAAAAACCTGAAATATCAATTTCCTGGGATAGTCTCATATTAAAGAAGTCTCAGCAAAGTGTGAATTATTTGCTTTTTTTTAATTTCTGGAAGATCAGCAATTCCAGAGCTACATTTAATTATGGTCTTTGGATTTTTTTTTTTTATATTCCACAAACTGCCCCCTTTTCCTTTAGTCTGCCACAGCAGATGAGCTGCCAAAACACAATTTTGTTTGTATCATATTCACGTGAAACATTCTGCATTTCATAAATCAACATTTTGCCACAGGAAGCTGTTTCACTGGTGCAATCCAAGTTGATCAAGTCACAAGAATATAAACCTCATTTTCCTCTCCCTTGCCACTTTGCAGTTTTGGAAGGATTTTCCACTCAGTGTAAGGATAAATGGCTAAACAAATAGGATGGAAGGAAAACTTAAAATCCTACCCTCGACATTTTTCCGTACCATGGTCTGAAAATATTGTGAAAGTGGTATTAGTTTTGAGACATTTAATTTGTGGGTTTTCAAAACTAAATGCTAAAATGTCGATTAAATGACTACATCAATTAAAAAAATTAAAACTCTGAGAGAAGGGATCCAGCCTTTTTCAACTGGAAGTGTTAAAAATAGCAGGGATGTCATGTGCTAGAGAAGCTGAGTGTGTATCACAGCACAGATCCCACTTGTGTTTGGGTGCTGTCTGGGTGAAAAATGTGAACAGCACACTAAAATAGTGCTGGTAATTAGCAGAAAGAACAAAAACACAGAGGAGAGTAAGGTTTATAAATATTTAGAGAAATTGTCATGGCTCGATAAAGGATATTTATAATTTGTGTTTCTGAAGGGTAAGGCAAACTCTGGACTGTAAAAGGGAGAACTTCAGTTTCTTACAGAACCCGTCAGGCTGGAGGATACCAGGCTGCCTTGGTGCCTTCTGTGCCAGCCTCAGCTGGAAATACAGGAGCTTCTTATTGCATGCTCCCCTCATCAATGATAAATGCTGCAGTTGGAGGTCAGAACACTCCAATGCAGGCAATGTGTTGCAGTAAATCAAATCCTGATGAACAAAAACACTGCCCAGCATTTGCCCCAGTGCGTTTTAGCTAATACATTGGTTTGTGGGAAATTGTCAATAGCTTATCCTTTAATTTTCTTGTAAATTTTGAAAATTAAATTTTTAATGGAATGAAATAGAAGTTGTTTTGTTTTCTCCCTGACATTTCTGGAGAGAAATTATTAACTTTTATAAGATAGTAGCTATAAAATGACTATTCAAGCTATAAATTACCATATTTAACATTAGAAATTTTGTTGACACAAAATGACATATTTAAATTACCAAATAGGCCTAAATTAGAATTTTTCATGAAGCAAAAAAAAAAATCTTTTGGGCTTTTTTTTTTTTGAGAGGTGAATGAACAGCCATCAAAAATAATTTTTGTTTAAGTATTGGAGGCCTAGCAGGGGTATGCAGAGCACTGTTCTCCAACAAACTGTGCTGAAAGCCACCCATGCCTCATTGCAACTCTTGCAAGCTATGCCTAACTCCTGTTGAACAATGGACTCCAGTGGTCATTTGAACTGATGTCTGTAACAGTGTTTGGACTCTGTAGATGTCCAGGGGGAAAAGGAAACATTTCTGAAGGTTGTGCAGCCCTTTGGGAATGCCTAAATGTCCCTGCAGATGAGTGCACAGCTCACAGGAAGCAATGGGTACATCCCAGATGTTGCCCCAAGGCAGTTTTTCCAGGAGCAGGAGGTGTGGCCCGAGGGGTTATTCAGTTCTGAGGTACCAGAACCTGCTGCTGCTGATTTAGCAGTTTGGAAGTCCCACCTGCTGGCATGTCATGTTTAATTTCAGGAGTGACAGTTAGCAGAGAGTGCCCATCTCAAATGAAAGGTGATTTGGCACTTCAGAGGGACACCAAGTGTTTGGGGTGCAGCTCTTGCTGGACTCCTGCTGTGCCCTCTGCATAAACTGGGATTTGGTAACATTTACCCAAAAACCCTTGGATTATTTTGCCTGTATGGAAAGAAGACAGGTGGAGGTGTAGAACAGTGTAAGTAAAAGCAGCAATTGAAGGGATCTTTGGCCATATTCATAGAAAAGACAAAGACTTAATTTGTGTGAGGATATGTAGATAAAGCTGTAGGGGTGCATGGATAGATGAATATATCTAGGGATTTGAAGCCAGGCATAGTCAAATATTTGGTTTTATACTGCATTATGATACAGAGCTGGACAGAAAATGCCTAGTTAATTATTGCTAAATAATTTAAGTCTCAATTTTCTCCTTTTCTCTTGGTGAATTTTTCTATTCCTCATCTGTTTGTCCATCTTTCCCTGTATCCACCCTTCTCCTGAGCGCTGCCACTTGCACATCATTTGAATAATGCCAATGGTGCTAAATTGAGCTTTTGCTCTAAGTGTTCCTCCTGCTCCCATTTGGATGACAAAGGCATATTTAAAGTCACTTAAGTAACACTGCTCCTGAAGGAGCTGCGTTATAGATGGGTTCCTGGTAATGTGTTTATTGCTGCATCAAGTGCTTTTAAGGCAATAATTATGCTTGCTCCTGCAGTCTGCACTGCCTGGCCCTTCTACAAGGCTACTCCATCATTTCAGAGTGCTGTTTTCTGTGCAGGAAGCAACTGTTAGTGGTCCTTTTTAACTAATATGTGCTGTTTTAAAGCTCAGGTTAATGCAGGTCTCTTGAGGGGTTGCTGTAAAGCAGATGTGTTTCTTGGCTCCCATGGATTCCCTAAGTAAAGCTAAATTAAACAGAATACCACGTGTATCCTGGAAATATACTCCAGTATGACACAACGTATGACTTCAGAATAATTTTGGAGAAAGGATTCAAGAAATAAGTACAGAGCCAGGAAATTAGTGCAAGTGTAGAAGAAGGTGTCACAAGTCAGTGGGGCTTGGCACAGGATGTGTGAGCACTAGAAATCTCTGAATTTGACCTGAAAAACCTGCCATTTCTGAACTTTTAAATGTGAGTTAGTTTCCAAACATTCAGGAAAATCTTGCTTGGGACATAACTGTTTAAAAAATTCAAGAGGTAGAAAATTTGAGCCAACAGAATCTGTTTTCTGGCAAGACAGTATAAAACACTGTCAAGACCCCCTAATGTTCAGTGGGAACCTGGCAGAATGAGAGAACCCCAAATCTATTGTCACTCAGGGAGGGTACTCAGATAGACAGTCAGTCCATCAGGCTGCCAAGGAGAAGAATACAGGTTTTGCTAGTGGCAAGGGAATTGTGATTTTTAACTACATTGGCACTGAAATTCTGAATGAAAGAACAGACCCCATTGAAACAAAAGAAGTATGAAACGTTTTGTCTGATGTGACTTGACAAGGCACTTGAGCAGTATTCAAAACTCAAATTATTACAGAAAGAATTGGGTGAGTCAAGAGACCTGAACAAGGAAAATATTGAATAAACTGTCATCTCTGATGAAGCAGAATGGAGCAGGCACTCCAATTTTTAAAAAGATTATTAAAGTTTTCATGTAAGTTCTCTCAGCTGCTCTTTAAGTTCATTTTTAAAGACTTCAAGACCATACAAAAGTGGGAGCTCCAGAAATCCACTTCATTGTGTTTTTCACTGCCACTCTCAAGTGCTTTAGAAGGTGACAGAAGTGCCACCCAGCCTGTAGTGACTAATGCTTGGCTGTCTCCTCTGGATTCCTCACACATCTCCTGGGCTCAGCTTCTCCCTGGCCTTGGCCACGGGTGTGGTTACTTTCCTGGCAGAGGCTTATTATTATTGAGAGTATCAGGCTGACTGTTTTATTTCAGACCATTCTTCCATGCCTGGTGATGGGGCCTGGACATTTCCAGTTGTTCTACCTGAAAGCAGTTGTGCTTGCACAGAAATCAGGGATAATTGTGTGCTGGAGAGATTGAGTGGTTGAGCTCAGCTTCCTGCTGTGCCAGTACTTTTTAATTTAGAATTGCCAGGAAAGATGCAGCTCCAACATGAATTCTTGGCCTTAAAACACTAAAATGAGCCAGAAATCACAGGCTTTAAGTGTTCCAGGCATTTTAATGATGGCGAAGGTCAAAGACAAAATGCAGACTGTGGCAGTGAGGAGGTGTCAGAGACTAATGCAATTCTTATTTCCACTGAAGGAAGCAGGCTGGAGCTCAGAGGGGAATGCAGACAGGCTGCAAGGAGAAGGAAGGCCTGCAGTCAGCAGTAACACACCAAAGGGTATTGCCAAGCATGGCTTCATCATTTTAGAGCAGCTCAGGGTGCTCCCTGATGCTCCCACCCCTATTTAGTGACAATTAGAGGGACCACTGCAAGGGAAAATACAACTTTTAGAGAAAGGGGCTGTGGGAAATGGTGGTTCTGGGACAAGCCATTTCTCCTTGATAATCTCATCAGCTCCAGCAAAGACAGTGGAGGAAGAGAGCAAAACAGTCCACACTGAAGATGTGTTGCAGTCAAAATTCTAGAGCTAAGAGGGTAGACAGCGAAAGGCTAATGCTTTTTGCTTCATTTGTTGGGCTTTTTTATTTCTTTTGTTTATTCAACAGTAAATGCCTTAGCTTGCACTGTGCTCTTGCAGGGCTTTAGAGTTAACAATAAAATGTGTATTTGTGAAAGGGGACAGGAAAGCCCTGGTGGCTGTGTTGAGCTCTTCCTGGGTGAGTAAATATTGTACTAGCTCATACTACATCAACAGCAAAACCAGAAATACTTCAAGTTCTTACTCCTTGTTTGGGTAATGCAGCCCTCTCTGTGCTCAGTTAAAAGCAAACTCTAAAGGTGGAAGATTGTATTTTTTCTATGTGGCACTCCTAGACACAGCATAACAAGACATTTCTAGGAGTTTTTTGCCAAATCACTGATGCCAGTGATACTGGACCTGTGTGGCTGGGAACCAGTATCATTTATAAGTACATGAGTTCACTGTCTCTGCAAATTACCTGATGAATTCTTTTGCCCTCTAAAATCAAGCACTGAGATAAGATATTGGCAGGCAGGAAAGGGAGAAATTCATTTGCAGAGGCTTGCTAGGCTCAAGATAGATCTCGACAAAGCTTGGAAAAACAGCTTTCTGTGGCTCTGCTGAGTTGCTGTTAATTACTCAGCTAGACACAACCTTGCACAATTCTTCTAACACCAGGGACTAGGAGATCTTCTGTGGTAAACAGAGCCCATAATAACCCTGTTCTCTAAACTCTGTTTCTGTAGCTGATACCACTCTTTATAAAAGTGTATATATCCCCGTAGCACCTAATGGAGAAACAGCTTTGTGAGGGAATAATAACATTTGAGTGGCGGAAAGTAATTACACAGGCATGGGCTAACTTGTTATATTATTGTTACATGCTGATATTATTATCAGAAGACTCGCTGTGTAATAAAGCATTCTCAAGGCATTTGGGTGTGTATGGCACCTCTGGAGAGCCTAGCAGAGTGTCCCTGGATGTCTGCAAGGTGAACCCTCTGTGAGCAGCCCCAGCCACTCCTCCCAAAGGCAGGGCATCACTGAAATACCAACCTCCTAAGTAGGTGTTATTTTTGCCTTTCAAGCAAAGCTGCTGTGTCTTACGGGGTGAAGGCAGGTCTGCTGGTTCTTAATTGCCTCCTTCCCCCAGTGACTTGGGAGATTGTTCTCTAACTGGCTGTAATTATCCTTTTCTGTACACTAACCAAAGTGCACTCTGCTTTCCGTGCTATGTTCATTAGCAGGATTCTGTTCTGTGGGTTAATGTATTCTGGGAATGCCCAGGCTGTAGGAGTGGACTGATCTGTGTAGCAGGGGTTTGTGAAATATCCTGAGGAACAAATCTGTGCTGGGTAAGTGATTCAAAATGAAATCCGTGATGCTGAGGACAAAGTATCTATGGGTGCTCAGGTTGCAGGGTGGATTTATGTAGGAAGCATTCACCTAAATAGGGAGATAAACTTTTTATTGTCCCCAAAAGAGAGCTTGAGGGGAAGGTTGGTTCTGAGCCTGTTACTGCAGGAGATTTCTCCCCTTGGTTAGTGTTTGTGGCATGATTTCTTGCGTGAGGTGAGGAGGGAATTTGTCCTATGAGTGGCACTGTTGGTGTTCTTGTGATGGAAGTGGGCTGCTAATTTGGCACTGGAGAAATGTGCGAAGAATAAAAGCTTCCCTTCATATCCTAACTCAGACATAATGAATGGAAGAAGGCTCACCATGCATCGCTTGAAATAAAAAAAATATTGAAAAAGGTCTGAATCCTAGCAGCTGTTTTTCCTTGTTATTGTCTAGATATTCAGCAGTGAGGACTGATTGGTTTTCAGATGGATAAATGTGTGCAGCACACAAAAATAATGCTGAATGCTTTTAAAGAGCATCCAGCTCCTACTGCAGCCCCTGTATGTGGAGTTCTCTGCTGCATCTCCTATAACAAGCATGGCTGCTGTGCCAAGCACAGGTGGAAAGGTTTGCCTAGCTATGTTGTTGACTGCTGGATAATAATGGAGGTGGATTGGGTTTTTTCCTGCATAATGAGATGACTTTGGTGAGAACTCTGCTCTGAATCTCCAAGTGTCTCTGTGTGGACGCTCCTCTGCTGTGGAGTGGGAACAGGCTTCCTTAGTGGAGCAAACCACGTCAGAAGGATGCTCTCAAAAATGCACAGGCGGGAAGCTATTGCTGAAAAACTTGTTTCACAATTGCCTTTTGAGTTAATTTCCTCTTGTGTACAAGCCCTTTCTCAGAGCATTTTCCCATATATTTCCAGAGAGAGAGAGCACTTGATCACTGAGCTTGTGCACAGTGCTCAGATCTCAAAGCACCAGGCGCTTGGAGTGCCTGGTGCTCAGAATCAGCCCTGATGAGCATTCACACGCCTGGTTTGGCTAATAGAATTACCCCAGGTGTCCTGATGCACAAAATTGGTTCAATTGTGTGTGAGACTACTGCTTTTGCTGGGTGTTTGGATTCCTCGTTGGTCTGGATGCGGAGGCAAATGAATATAGAAATTGTAGGAATGGAAATAAGGGGTTAGAAATTAACTAGGAATCTGCTTTTAAAAACAAAAGGCTTGCTTATTGTCCCTGAAAGCATTGGGTATTTACAGGAAAAACCCTCCAAAATAAAGGCTGGAGAATGTGATATTGCATGCTTAGGGATTCAATTAATCTCTGACTATGATTCCCACATGTGGAAAATGACAAGAAATAACTGTCATGCTGTTGAGTTCTGTCTATTCTTTCCAAGTTGCACACATCTTTGAAAATTACTCTGAACAAATTTAATGGTGTCCCTGGGTACTACAGATCAGGAAAATAAGTGTAGAAGAGCCCCCAGTGAGTAGTCAGTGGGCCTTTCACTCTATCAGATGGTTATGTCACTTGCTCGAGTGCATGCTGTGGTTCCACCCTGTCACTGGTAACTTTAAATGCTTACCTACTAGTCTGGTAATGAAAATTATCCTGCTGACTTGTAGAAGTCACATTGGGGCTGTAACTACTTCAGGCTCTCTTTTTTCTTTTGCTCTTTTGTCTTCTTTTTAAATTCAGTGATGGTGAGGCAACCATCTTGTATTGTTCTACTTTTACAGGAATAGTGAGAGAAATAACATGGAAAAGGCCTCTAAAAGTTATTTGTATATATATGTGCAACATACATGTGTATGCCCCTACATATACACATTCCTAAGTGCATCTCTGTATGTATGTAGGCAAAATGGCTTTTCATCTCAGGCTGTGGTCTATGTATCTGCTGGCTGCACCTGTGTATTTTCAGCCTTGACTAGGAAAAGGAGCTTTTCAGCTTTTCCAAGCTTTCTCTTTTAAAACACCCCTTTGCACATACACGTGTCCAGACTGGTATCCCCCAGTTCTCGCCTTACCTTCACATCGTTGACGTTCATCCTTGTCCCCTCCTTCCCGACAAAGATGTCATCTATGTCAACCAGAATGTACCGCTCCAAGGAGAGCGTGAGCTTCTTTCCAGACAGGAAAGAGATGGCATCGATGAAGATGAGCTTGTGGAGCCAGAAGGTCAGGTTGTTTCCAAAGAGGACTCTCTGGATGCCGTCATGCAGGCCCAAGTCTTGGATGACGGTTGCATAGAGAGCAGCCCTCGGCAGTGTGGCGGGGGTGGGCCTGGTGGGCTGCAGCTCGGTCAGAAGCACGGGCTGGTAGGTGGAATGGTTAAACTGGAACACTGTCCAGTCCTCGCCGGGCAGGGGGCCCTTCTCCACCCTGGGCGCTTTGGTGATGCGCAGCAGGGGCGACTGAGGGTTCACCACACAGTCCCTCAGGGCCACGTTGTTGTACAGCTGTAAAGGCAACCCTTTCATTCTGACGCTTGGGGAGCTGTTCTCGTTGGCTTTATGAAAACCAATTATGCTAACACTGTATTCCACACAGTATTTTTCCAGTAGCTCTCTATTCCATGAGTCCATGGACACGTACTTTAAAATATTCTCATATATAACAATGGTGTACTTCCCTCTCCCGTTGTCTGTGAGAGGGGGAATGTCCCCCTTAGCTGGCGCAATGACCATGTGGTACTGAAACTTGCTGGACTCGAGGATCGCTATGATGTCTTGCCCCAGCTGGGAGTACTGGCTTTCCACAAACAGGAGCACAGTGGGATCAGTTCGAGAGGGATCAATTGGCTTTGGTGTTCTCAGCTCCGCAGACCTGTAGGGCAGAAGTTTGAGGTCCTCGCACTCTGTTTGTCCAGTGGTTTCCACGAGGGCCATTTCCTGCTTGTAGCCAGTGTAGAGGAAATAGGCAGAGATGACAATACTTGCCAAGCAGAAGGTGGCCAGGAGAATGACCAGAGTTCGGAAGCTTCTGCGGAGCTTCCCGATGAGATTCATCTTTTGCAGGGCTTCTAGCTCCTGCTGGACTTGCTGCTTTTCTGGGTACTCTTCCTAAAGTGCCATAGGAATGAGGAGTAGTGGAGGTTTCCCTTCCAAGATATTCATGTGACCATTGCAGTGCATTTATGAAGCTGTTGGGGAGGTTGTAAAGCTGTTCGAGTGGGAAGTCAAAGGGTCCGGAAAGATAAATTGAAAGAGGTTTTCTCAGAATGCAGCAGCTGCCAATAATCAATGAAGAGGACTCTTAACATTATCTGCAACAAGAAGTAAAAGAAGAGTAAGTAAAATCAAATCCATAAAGCAATTAAAAACACACGTTAATAAGGCCGGAGATTGATACTGGCAATCTTAGTAAAGAGGGAAGTTTCTGAGTAGTTCAAGGAGCACTCAGTGTCACTTGCTTTCTTGGTGCATTAAGATAAGCTGCATTAAACAGTTCCCCCGTGTTTGTTCTTAGCATACAGAAATGAAGTCTGAGCATAACTTTCTGAGGATGTGCATCTACTTATCAGCATTTCTCATCTAAAATGCATCATTGCTGTTGCAAATGGGAGCAACGGAAGATTGAAGGGGCAAAATTAGGACAAAGTGAATCTTTGTAAAAGATGGGACCACATTCTGTGTCAAATTCAAACTGCATAAGTGATAAATTCTGTGTTGGACTGGGAAACTAATGGGACCAAAGTGAAAGACAGGAGAGGATTTTGAGCAAAGATTTGTAGGGCTTTCTTTCCAGTTTCCGTTCTGCTCTTGAAGCAGTTAGTACTTCAGGAACTCTTAAGATTCTATGGGGATATTCCAAGTGAATAAGCAGGCTGCTCCAATGGCAGGCTGCAGCTGTGCATGGCCCTGCCTCCATTAGGCATCAATGGGAGGTGCTGTGTAGCAGGAAAAGTACCCCAAGGGAGCTGTTTTAGTGCTAGGTGGGCAAGTTGGAGCATGTGCTGGTCCATGACACCTCCAGCTGAAGCACTGGGCCTCCGGTCTGGCCCTGTAGGGATATGAAGTACGAGGTGCTTAAACCTCATTGCTCTGAAGCCCTTGCGCAATTCCTGGCAGTTCTACCTAAATTTGTGAAAAATTGCTGTTGGTAACAGTAAACCGTATGATTCAGAGGCAGTTAAAGCTAACTAAATAAATAGTCTGTGCTGCTCTGTGGATTTAAGTAGGAATTAACATCTTTCTGAATTATTTATATTGTTTGTCTATTGGAACAATTTGAGACAGTAAACAATGAATGATTTTGGAACTGCAGGGAAGGAATGCTTTTTCCAGGCAGATACTTACCAGTTCATGTGTCCTCCTCCCTTAAGTCAGAATGCCCTTTTGACTTTTGTTCTGCAAACTATTCATTCATCTTAAGCTTTACACCTAAAACTGGAAAATGCTTGTAAGCAGCATTTAGAGAAAGAGGGAGTTGTTTCTGAGGCTGTTTGTGGCTCTGCCAGGTTCAAGCTCTTACCTAATTTACCTTTCTCAGCTGGAAGCTTGCTAGGAGATGAATACCCCTGGATTGTGGGCTATTCTATCAGTGACTCTGCTGTGTCACACAACTGGCCAAGAAGGAAGCGAGGTGGGGACAGAAATAATAATAATAAACCTGTTCTGCATTTACTAGTTTCTTGTGCACGAGAGAAGAAATATAAAAGAAATCACAGCTATCATTAGGAAACACAAGTCACCCTGATAATCTTAAAAGTACTTGCCCTGTTTTGGTGCTTCCCTTGTTCTGCCATTGTTTGCTTACTGGGATTTCACTTCTTATTAAACTTCTAATTAAGATTTCCCCAAAAGATAACACTGGATCAAGTGAAGCATCCTCTGCGAGCCGCTTTTGGAGTCTGGGTGACATTGATGAGTCACTCAGCCCGACTCCGAGAGCTTATCGGATCAGGACTCCTGCTCTCCGTGGGAGGGGCAGCCTTCAGGGCTGGGTGATGTGATCCCCCCAAAGAGCTGCTTGCTCGGTCAGCACGACAAAGGCAGGTAACTTGGAAAAAACCTTGCCCGTCCCTTCCTGGGACTGTGCGGCCTCGGCTTGCTTTGGGCGCTAGAGGGCAATCGCTTCTTGCTTTTGCGCGGCAGCACCTGCTCTGCCCTCGCTCCCCAGCACACAGCTCTGCCTGCGGCCATGCTCCCGCCAGAAGGCTTCGGAAATCACCAGGGAACGTACAACGCCTTAATTAAGACTCCTGTGTTTAAAATTAAATAAAAGCCAGGACTTCTGCTGTAAGAAATGTGCTGCTAGATCACCCTGGATTGCTTAGCAAATGTTTCAGCCTCCACCTGTGGCACAAGGGAATAGCATGTGAGGAGAGCTAAAATTGCACATTTTTCCCTCAGTGTTTGGCCTTGCTGGATGTCCTGGTTACTGGTATTGCAAGCTGCCAAAACAGTAAACTTCACGAATATTGTAGTTTGTACTGCTAAAATAGGAGAATCCCCATACTTCATACCAGCCAAAACAAAGCTATGGTCTTCATCCTTAATTGTTCCCTCCAAATAACAGTGGTAAAACCTCATCCAGATAAAAGACTAATTATCAGATTTAATGCTAACTACTCTCTGTTGTATGCAGATGTTATAACCAAATGAGACTATTCCCACTTATTGAGGTCTCTAAGTATATGGAATTGGAGAAGAATTTAAACTTGCATAAGGAAACCTGGCTTTGGAGCAGATCTCTTTTAGTCTGCGCATTGTGTTTGAACTGCTCTATTGAACTGATTATACTGTTCAGTAAAAAAAAGAATGGTGTGAAGTAATTAAAGGTTATGAAAATAAATCATCTATATTAGCCATTAGCGGGACTTTTTCCAAGGCATAATTGGAAGTTAAGTGCCATTTGTGCCTTTGAAACTCTCGCCCTTAAAGTTCAAGAGCTTTATATTCACTCCAAAATTCAACTATCTTCAGAGAGTTCCTGTGCTAGATTAATTTGAAAAACATGAAAGTAGGCCATGTTTCATAATTAGTGTTACTAATGGAGTTTCATTTTGGAAAGCAGTGTTGGAGGTCCTGTGTTCCTGTGGTCGCTGCTGAGCATTCACTGACTCTTCAGGGTGGTAAAGCCCAAAGCTGGGCACATTCGGTGAAGGAATCAAGTTTACTTTCTTCCACAGTTGGTCTTTCAGCAGATCTTGTCCGTTCAGCTGATTTCCTCCATGTGGGGCTTTTCCCCAGCGAGAGCAGAACTCTGCAGTACAACTCTGTTGTGATGTCAGAGACATCTGCAGGGACTCTAATTTTTCTTTAATTCAGGCAGCTGAAGAAAAATGGAGGTTTAAAAATTGCTGCCTCCTTGCTAAATAACACTTCCTGCTTGCCCGCAAAAATGCATTTGATTGATGACTAAAGTGTGCTGATTTTGAAGATGATTGATTGGAAGATTAAGACTTCACTATTTAAAACTGATAGCATGACAGCAAAGAGAAACAGCCCCTTATTAATGCCATATGTTAACTGTGCATTGGGAATTAAAGCTGACTCCCTCGTGGGCCAGTTCCCACGGGCACAGCTTCCCCTGGGCTTGGTGCCTGAACAGGCACACTGGGTGTGTGGGCTGGGGGAGCTCCTCTTAGCTCTGACCATAGGTAGGCAAAGGATCTCTGAGCTACTTCAGCTTATGGAAAGTGGAAGTATTCCTGTTAAGCCATCAGATGTGCTCATTCACCCTGAGGATGGAGCTAATGGACTTCACATCTGCAGCAGGTTCAGAGCGTGTCAGTGCTGACAGTGCCAAGCACAGGAGCAGGACCCTCGTTGTTCCACAGCAGTGTGGCCATTGCTAATCTGTCTGCACCAGAGTGCACTGCTGGGAGTAATTCACCTGGAGGCAGGACAGAGCTTTCCATTCCTTATTCCAGCATAAATCACAAGTCAGAATGTCTTTATTGTCTATATATAAAACTCCCCTTTAGGCTAAAAACCTAATGTAAAGCCTTTCCTCTTTTCTTTCAAAGCTTGTATGACTCCTGTCATTTACTAGCAGCCCAATGAATCATGATACCTGCCTTGCTGCTCCTTGCATGTGACTCCTCATTCATTACAGAAACAAGCAAACTGATGTGAGTGATAAATGACTCGTGGTGACCATTAGCAAAAATTCAGCATTTTCTATTCACTGCAGAAGGCAAAAAGAGCATTTTGCTTTTCTCGCTTTCAGAAAAGTTTCCAGGAGTTTTTTTGCCTGAGCTCACAAAACTTATATCCTTTTTGAAAGTAACTGGTTCTTGTCTTTTCCAAACTTAACCAAGCTGCAATGTGATTTGTGTTTGTAAATGTGGCTTTGCTTGAGAGTGAGGTTGGTACCAGCTTCTCATAGCTCATCACAAGGTATTAGAAAATTCTTTACCTACGGTAAGGCCAGCTTCTCAGCTGATAAAGGCTGTTGCAGACCTTCTGACTTCTATTGTATAATTTCTGTAGTGGAGAAGATGCTCAGCACTTTCACCTGTTTTGTTTCTTTTCAATGGCTAATCATGTGTAAGTTAATCCCCAGTTTTTCAGTGTTTTCAGCCATTTGATCAAGTCTATAGTGCACGTGTAATCTTGTGTGGTTTCAGAAGGCTAAATGATGCCAGAGGGTGAAGTCGATAATCAATGAATATAAAGCAAAGAGTTTGAAATACCTCAACTCGTGCGTTTGATGAAAGCTGGTGTGATTTTTAGTGTGAAACAATACTTGGAAGGGAGCTGTTTGACCCTCCTGACTTCTGTTTCTCTTTGGCTTTAAACTTTTCCAGATGATTTCAGGAGATGGTGAAAAGGCTCCCTGGTGGAACAGTGGCTGGAGGGTGATTTGGTGATGAGTTTTACTTACTGAAATATTCTCACACAAGTGTACATCTATGCATATGTACCTCCTTTGGTTCCCCAGCCCACATGTGGCACTTCATGTTGCTTGGCTCCTAGCAGAAGTGTGTTTTAAGACTTAACCAGACCATACTTCTGGTGAGTGTTGCCTGATGTTCAGCCTCAATGCTTCCTTCTTCTGACCCATTAACTTCCAACAGTCCCACAGTCATTTGGACCACCCAGAAAATCCCCTAAATAAATATCCATCTGGGATATTTCAGTGAGGCTCCCTCCAAATGGCACAATTTATGGATCTCTAATGCATCAGTACTTCTGAACATAATGAGTAGTTGTAGTAGTTCCTCAGAAACTGCTGACTGGTGGTTTCTGTGGAGTGTCAGGCATGGAAGTTCTTAGAAATCAGTAAGTTAGGTGTAGTCTGATAAGAGCCACGCATGAAGAGAGAACCTGTGTGTTTCTTGACAGAGTGGCTCTAGTCACCATCACAACAGGGAGGTGTTAGTGACCACGCTTGCCCTTTGAGCAGCTCCAGATGTTGTGTGGTGATCCCAAAATTATCACAATATATGTAGTATTTTGATGTCATCAGGCAAAATACCTTAATTCTGTGGCCAGACGTAAAATAATATCTTTTTAGAAGTACCTTCTTAATGCAGTTTCTAATAAATGTGTCCATCTAGCATGAGTGATGGTATTAACATCTACCACTTTTGCCTGTAACTCACCAAAACAAGCTTAATAGCATTAATTGGTACAAGCCTGACTTTCTCAAGGTAACTTGGGGGACCCATGGCTGAGCTGGGAGCAGCAGCCCCTTGCTCTTGCATAATGCCCTTCAGCAGTTGTTTACACCGCTCATGGCATGTGTATTAAAGTGAAAGGCTGAAAAGGTGTTGAGAGATGACCTGATCAGCAGCTTACTGCCAAGGCCATGATGACAGAGCCAAAATGTCACAGCAGGGAGTTGGGCCTGTGATTACAGATGTGTGTGACCTGCAGGACTGAGGCCTTGCTTTGCTTTCCCGGTGGGGTTAATGGAGAGTGCAGGTGAAATTACCAGGCTGTCAGTGCCCCAGTCCTTGTGAATGAAGGGGGGGAAAAAAAGCAGGCTTTACCCAGTGTTCTGAGGCAGCCTACAGAACATTCCCCCTGACTTGATGCAACAAATCGCCTGCTCTCGCTTGGTTAATGGCTCTTCATCACTTTTCAATTCATAGTTTAATGCTTCAATGGAAGCCAATTTGAATTCATTTAACTCTTCAAATAAAACTTTTGTGAGATGCTGTATCAGATGTTTTATTACAGTCCATCTATTCTGGTACTGTTTTCCACAGGCTGTCAATTAGCTATCCAGTTCCAATAGAATGATTTGTGTTGTGAACTCAGCTGAGAGACAACATTTGTGCAATAGAATGGCTCCCTAACTAGGACTCCTTAAAGTCAATCAATGTGGTAGCCAAGCTTTGTATATGCCACTTGATTGGATAGACAAGCTAAGCCATTAAAAAAAAAAAATAGCTGAAAACCATTTTTGTAGTTCTATCAGTAACCAAATAACTGCAGCTTTTCTGTATTGATTCTGAAAATTTACCAAGGATTACAGATTTAGTGGATGATTGTTAAAACTTTACTTTTTGGAGGTTTCTTACACAAAAAAAAAAAAAAAAAAGAGAGATACAGTCCCAGGCTCTGGAATAGCCTGTTAGAAGCTAAACTATTTGGTCTCTATGCTTCTTTTTAGTAGTTAATTGTTTCCCACGCTTTCTGTTGTCCCTATTGCATTTCTGGGAGCTAAAAAGGTTTGCCACCATGTGAGATAATTAAAATGTGTCCACTCTTATACCAATGCCCATATATTTCACTGAATAACATGTTTTGTGCTGTCTGTATCCTGTCACAGGGACTATTTGTGAGAAAGTCAGATGTGGTCACATCTGTGCTAGGAATTAAAAGGAGGCCACTAACTTATTTCAGAGGGACTACTGCTGTCACATAGTAATGATCTATTGCTACTGCAAAGGAAGTCTATTTAAACCTGGATAACAAAGAGTTGGTACTTAAATCTTTAGTACAGCATGTTTGCCACATGGAATTTAAACAGAGGTTTATTCTGAGTTTGCTCAAGCCCGGTTCCAGCCAGTCAGACAGTTTCCAAGCTCTGTATACATTAATTCTCATTATCATGGCTTCCCTTAATTTATTCTTCAAGTAACTTCTGCTGGAGTCCCCTTTCCCCATCTTTGTCCTCACTGGCTGAAGGGTTTTGTTATCACTGAGAGGATTTGGTAGGAAAAAAAGGGAGACTACACAGAGTTTGGTCCCACCCATTTGTGGTCACAGCAGATGTGTGGGCTGGAGCATCATCCAAGCCACCAGTGCTGGTGACAACCTGGCAGGGCTTGGCAAGTAGTGGCTTTCAAGGAGACTGAAGCAAGGAGTGAGTGATGCCATGTGTGCCTCCTTTTTTTGTCTGTGTGTGCTCCTTGGACTTTCCAACAGCTTCTAAAGGGGGAAATTCAGTCACTTCCACCTTGCTCATAAATACTTGCATTTATCATTGCTTTTATTGCATGGCAGTTTGGGGGCAGGAAGTTAAGTTTATAATATCTCTTCTGTCTGTTCTGAGTCTTAGGTCTAGACTAGGTTCTAGGCAGTCTTTTAAGAAAATTTTGAGTCTTGGTATCAGTTCTTTACAGGCAAGATGAGCTGCTTGTGGGGACCACTTATGGCTGTGCATGTTGCTGCTGTCAGTAAAACTAATCCAGACAGAGAAATTTGGTCATGTAACAAAAGTACTACAATATCCAAGAGACTTTCACTTTAGTGTGTTTTAAGGATTGCAGAGAAGCCAGAGGAAGTTTTATGCAAGATTATTAACACAAATTCAAATTCTTACCTTGAAATGACTGGAGGGGATGCTGTTTGCCTATCAAGAGGAAAAATGCTTTATGGTGAGAAGATAAGGCAGGGCGAAGAATCATTGATTTGTCTCTGCCACCATCATGTTTGGCCCTCTGGAGGCCACTGATTTTTTCTAGCATTTCATTTTTCCTGTCTTTCTTGAGGGAATAAGAGCCTTTTCTACCTTTACATGGGCATTAGCTATAAAATATTCTAAGGTGATTCATGTTTGGTTCAGATGTGTATAGCATGGATATTGCAAAGTGTGCTTTTGGGAAAGCCAGTGCAAAATTCATACTTTCATGTGCAGGCAAATGTGTTCGCTGTGCTTGCTTCCTTTTTCTTCTTGTTCTTTGTACCCTGGTTAAATTCCTTTGTGTTTATTCCTGCCACTGTTTTATGGGGTTTCTCCGAGAGAAGCCACTTTGTCAGCCAAATGAAAGATGTCTTTAGAGATTTTTGGTGTGTCATCTGTGACCTATAGATACTGTTTTGCTCTTGGTTCAAAATATAAACAAATGTTTCCTTTTGAAAGATCTATTCTTTGTTTTGTCTAGATAAAGTTCAATTTGGAAATGCCACTAGTAGGATAAGGGTTCCTACTTGGGAATTCAGGGGATCTTTTTGTTGAGTCACGCTGAGCTCAGAGACTGGAACTAGAACTAATACCATTAGAGCTCTGTGATGGAATAGAGAGGCTTTGATTAACCTCTTGCTTTCGTGAAAAATCTCTGTTTACTGAACTACTGAGGCATTAACTTATTGTTGAAGGGGGAGAGCGTGGAATAAAAAAAAAAATCCAAATGGTTGTCAGTCTTTCTGAACATACTGCCCCTGAATCAGGCTGGCATTGCCTTTTCATTCCGGTCTTCTCCTGGGGGCTGACGGCCTAACTCTACTTGGTTTTCAATAAGAATTTCTGGAGTGTATTGTGGAAGAGCAAATCCAGCTTGGCCTTCTGGGTTGTGGAAGGGGCTTATGAAATTATGTGTCGTCATTTGACACAGTATGTTGTAATCCATAAAGCTCAGTTTTAGGTAACTTATACCTAGAGACTTAATTTTCTGCCTGAACACAAATATTTTTTTCCATGGAGGAGAAGGCCTTTTAGGAGGTCCTTCAGTTAAAAATCTGAGTATGCAGGCACATGGAGCTTGCTCCTAGGCTGAGTTAGTCTGATGGGAGTCTGTCAGGTGTCTTGAGGCACGCATGGCTCACTTTGCTGGCCATGTGGACATTGTATATCACCAAATTCTCTTTAATTGTGATTTTTCAGGCACAAATAATAGTGCTGTGCCCTTCTGCAGGTGATTGATTCACCAGGATTCTGAGGTACAGTTCCACCCTGAACACTGTGACTGTATGGGGGTAGAACAACGAAGCCATTTAAAGTTGCAACCCAAATACAGGCTCCAGAGTAGTAATAAATAAAAATGCCCTGTAGTTATTCCAGGTGTTTACATGGATAGAGTGCTGGTAGTCCAGCAAAATATAAAGGCAGGTGGCCCTGCTTTGGTTTAAACTAATAAAACCCAAGAAGCTATGAGGGCTTTAAAATCAAATATGATCAATAGGTCTAATTTCTGTATCTTACCCAGAAGCCTAGAACACTGCACTTTGCTCTCCTTTCCAGAAAGTTCTGTGAATCACTGACCACATGCCCTCCCCTCTGGGGGTTTAGAGGGTGATCTATATCCCAGTGAGAGAGAAAAAATTCAAGAATACCTTGAGGGTCTGGAACTTGAGCTCTGGCCTCCTCCTTGCACAGTATGGTCCCATGCAAAAGAACAAGATGTTGGCTAAAACATCCCCTGAAAGTAGAACACAGAGGTGGGTGCATATTTCATGACAGACTGTTTTAACTTTCCGAACAGCCACCTCTTTTATGGCCAGCAGCTACTTTTAATTATTTATCAGAACACTTATTTATACACTAAAAGCTAAATGCAATCCTTTCAATGGAGCCTGGCAGAGAGCAGGCTGGAAAAAGTAGCTGTGGATAGCCCTTCAGGAGGGGAGGTGTCGTGCAGAGCTCTGCTCAGGGAAGAGCCCATCCACATTATTCTCTCTGCTGTTTGTCTGGTAATCATATTTACACATGGGAGATGAAAACCCAGCCATTAGTAAAAGTCTGTAGCTGTGGGGGCATCAGCCTGATCTCCCTTGGCCAGGCTAAGTAAGCCAAGGACAGTTATTTCAGCAGCTTCCAAGGAAGAAGAGGCAATCCCTTCATTATGGCTTCCTTCTCCTGAAGGGAGCCCACCCTGCCTTGGCTTCTACTCCTGTATTTACTCTGGCTCTGTAAATCCACCCTTGCAGCAGAGGATGGAAGATGAATGCTTTCCCTCTGCCTCCACTTGGGGAGAGCAGTTGTGACCCCTTCTGTAGCCAGAGGGAAGCCAATAGGTTTAAATACATCTCTGTTCCTTTCAGAATTGAGTTTAAATGGCCATCCATGACTTCTGGTGCCAATGTGTTTTGCTCATCAAATACCGACAGGGTTTCTACACTGGTTGTGCTAGTGCCGTGTAATTCTGGTGGCAGAGCTGTTTAGGTAAAATATTATTACTTTTCTATAGCAACTGTTAATTTCAGAAGAAATTCTGATTCTATTGTAATTATTCCTGACAGTAGTTGTAATAAATGTTTGGGATTGACGTGCATGATTTTCATTTTCTTCCAGCACCCGATGCTTTTAATAGCTCCATTTTTGTAATTTACATGTTGACACAGATGGAGAATTGATTCTGAATTTCTATCTAGCACTCCTCTGGGTGGCTTACCTTTGTGAGGGGCATTGCTTTAACATCTCAATAGGAGAAAGAGACTTGTTGCTGTGAGATGGGCCTTCTTCAGGCCTGTCTCAAAATGGGAGACAGGACTCTTTGACACCCCACCCAATTTCCAACAGAGAGATCTTCCTTCTCCCTGAGAGTCCAGCCCCTCAGCCTGTTCTAATGGTCCTCATCTGCATCCCAGGCCTGAGAACAAGGGATCTGATAAATTACTGTCTCACACTCTACTCCCTTAAGTCTTGCAAATGGTTTCAACCCAGGCTCCTCTCACCTTGAAAAGTGTGGAGAGCCCTTAGCTCACTTGAAGCTCAGTGCCCTGTTCCGGAAATGACTCCTCAGGCTGGGCAAAGTGCAGCCTCCTGCACAATTCCAAGTTTCCTTTAGCCATCCAAGCCCTAGCTTGCAATGCTTTGCTGCTCTTAGCCCAGGGGTTTGGTTCAGAAAAGCCAATTTTGTGGGTATGGAAAGCAGTTTCTGGAAGCACCTATAATGCTGCAGAAAGAGGGTTGGAATTAGGTACTTTTTAAGGTCCCTCTCAACCCAAACCATTCTTAGATTCTATGATTATGGAAGCTTTGCAAGGCCAAACACTTGATGGAAGCAAACAGAAGTGTTTGCATGCAGCTGAAGCTCAGCCAGCCCTGTGGTCATAGAGGCAATCAAAGCAAAATTGGTTGTGGGCTAAATTAGAATCATTTGGAACAGATTTTTTTTTTTTAAGTTCATTATATCCTTGCCTTTATTGCTCATAGAAAAATGAGCGATGTTTTTCTGAGGACATATAGTTAAATGCAATTTTTTGTTTATCTAACTGAAAGCTTGTAGTCACAACTAATAGTAACTCATCAGCATTTTCTGTGCTCAGTATTGCCATGGGTTTGCAATATATGGCCACATTTTCCTTGAATTATCTCATTATACTGCTGGGATAATTCCTGTTCTGCAAACCTTAAAAAAACCCCATCTTTACTATTAGCATATTTTTATCCCACTGATACTGAATATGATAGTTGAACTCTAGAGCAGCTCATGATTTCTGCATGGTGCTAAGTCTGATCGTGGCCATTACAAAAAGTGATAGAACAGGTATCACAACCCTTTAACTCCCATTAGGTTTAATAGCACTTTCACAACTTGATAGTGTGACTTAACAGGGTGTTCAGGCTGAAAGGGATTTATATGTGGGGGTATATATATGTGTGTGTGTGCAAGTGGTCAGGCACTGAACTATCCTGTTCTCTGCTTAACTGTAACCCTTAGAATTTGATTCACTCTGATAAAGTGCAAGTTAGAGGAGCACTTCTCCAGCCTCACAGAAGAGAGTGGTGTCAACAAGACATTAAGATACTCCTGCTTTCAATTCTGAGGCTTTCAGACATTAGGCATCTATTATGAATCAAAAAAAATGGCCAAGTTCTGGGTAAATGGCACAAAACCTAATAGACAGTCTTAAACTTCTGCACAAAGCAATGCCATTAGGAACATCTAACCCAACTGAGCAGATCATATTATCTGAATTGATAAGATTCAGGAGAAAACTCGAAGCCAAGAATTTGCTTCGTGAAATGTGACTTGGCAGTTCATACCCCACCCCCAGCCCCTCTTTCAGAGCAGCATTTCCGAGAGCAAGTCAGACAGTGCAGCTTGGTGGAGGGGAAAATGTGCATGGGGAAAGTACACAGGCAAGAATGGGGCAAGATGGGAGCACCTGGAAACGTTGCCAACCATTGAAACTTTAGGAACAAGGAGGTCCTGCTGTCCTTCCACAGGCTGAACATTTACTGCAGAAGGATCATGATTAAAACTACTGAAGAAATGGGGTGAAAATGAGTTGCTTCTCTTTTTATCTTGTTCTCTGATAACATTCAAAGCTAGCAAAGTTAGAGTAACCTGCTCCAGGAGGCAGGCCAGATTCTGTAGCATTTATTCCTATAGAGGGAGAGAGGCTTCAAGCAATATGAATGAGAGCTGCAGAAGTTAGTAAAAAATGGCCTGATAAATTCTCTGGGGAAAAGAGGACTTTCATGAGTGTGGGGTTTCATAGGTATGCGTGGTTACAACAGTGCAGTGCTTGTAGGAAGAGACTTCTTCACCTCTAAACATTTTCATGTGAGTGTTCATTGCCAGCAGCAGTGACTTGGAGCCTGTGTGCCAGCTGTAGGATAAAAACGCTGGGCTGCTGCTGGAGCCTGGCTCTGTAGGATCTGAAGAGCACACACTGATTTCTTCATTTACCTCTTACTATCTCTAACCATCTTGCTTCCACTCTATGGATGATTATGCTGTTTAAAAAAAAATGTTGCTGACAGATGTTGTTTGCTATCTAACTGCTGGAAGAGGGCAGATCTGTAGGTTTTGGCTTCCTCACAGTACACTTACTTTAAATAGTCCATATCGAATATATCTCCATGGAAAGCTTCCACCATATCATTTTAGTACAGTAGTTCTGCTGAACTTTGCTAGATGGTAGCAAACGAAAGCAAAGGATGTGGAGTAGACTAAAGAAGCAACTGTATCCTCTTTTCCCCCTCACATAACTTCCCATGCTCTACCTTCTGTGGTCTTTCATATATTTAGGCAGACAGCTGTTTGCCTCGGAGGGTGCACATCCCTTTACATCGGGGCACTTGCATGCAAACGTGGCAAAGACTATCTCAAACTTCCAAATAATCCTTGGAATGCCAGGCTCCAGGCAGCTTTTGGAAGTACTTACTATGCACAGGTTCCAGGCAGATCATTTGAGACGCTCAAAAATACCCACACTTTGTGGATATTTATACCTGCCCTGACTATAGGCACTGTCTATGTGGCTGTATGAATGCATACCCAGAAGAAGAGGTTCAGAAGCTGAACAATAGCTTACCTAGAGAAGGATTTCTCTTCCTAGTGTGCAGCAAAGAGACATCTGCTATTCAAAGCTCTTCACAGGGCTCCAGGTAAACTAGGGAGACTTTTCAATTGCCAGCAGCTGTGTGAGCAGCATCCCAGGAAGGCTCCTCTTGCTCCAGCCCCAGCCACTGAACTCTACCGGCACAGTCACATCTCATTTATACCCAGCCTGTCCTTTTCAGAGCGAGCAGCCAGCTGGAATGATTCAAACCTCTGCTCAGCACACCGTTCAAAATGCGGCGTCCTTCTTGGACACGGGGATTACGCCGGGGAGCCGCCAGGCTCCAGCAGGAAGGCTGCGAGAACTACTGAATCGCCCCAAGAGCAGCTGCTCGCGGTCCTGCCGCCGGCGCCGAGCCGCTCCCGTGTGCCGGAGTCAGGCACCTCTCCCGCGGATCTCCAGGAGTAGCGAGGCGGCTTCGCGGGGCTGTGATTGGCAGAAGCGGCCGATTCCTCCCGCTAATCAACCCGCAGACTTTCAAGGACTCGGAGCTGCTCTGATGTCATTCCGGCCGTGGGGGGGACGCCGCGGCGGAGGCTAATTCGGAGATGAGCTGCATTCCTCTCCCACTGCCCTGATTGATTCCGTGCTCCTCGAGGATTTGCATAATCTGTCATTGTGCGGCTGGACCACCTCCCCTCCTGCCCGCCCAAAATGCGGGAGGGAAGTGCCACTTCCAGCTCCTGCTTTTACACCTGGAGTCTGCAGCGGAAAGCCTGGGAGGAAGGAAAAGTTCAAAGACTCATTTTTCTGACAGGGGGACGCTCGTGCCCCCAGTCCCCTCTGTCACCCCTCACCATTTCCAGATACTGAAGGAGGCTCCACAAAATCACAGCACGGGAAGACCTTTTGGTCCTTACTCTTGTTAGGTCACTGATAAGGTCACCTGGTACAATAAAAGGTGAGTTTCAGCACATGACCAAAACCAAGCAGGGGTCACTCAGCAAGTTTGGTACAAATGACCTCCCTGGCACCAGCAAATGTTTCGTGCTCAGAGGTGAAAAGTATTTTCTTGCTGTATGTGACACAAGTTCCACTTATTTGTTGCATAATTTCTTATTAAAATCCTTTATTTCATCCAGCTAGAGACGAAACCTACCTCCATAACCAAGAAACATGATTGCTGTGTGACTTTAAATTATATTACGGAGGCAAAACGAAACACTTTCTATATTAAAAGAATTAGATTTTATTCCAATCTAATTTTCAATTTTTGCCAGCTTGACATCTTTCACTCCAAAACCATTCCTTGTACAATACACCTTGGAATTGAAATTCAGCCAATTCTGTGCAGCAAATGTGAGGAGAAAATAGTTTTGTTCAAGGAGACTGGAACAAACCCATTCTGAGATGATGAATGACGCTGTAAACTCAGATTTGAATCATAGGAGGGTCAGCTCAACCTTTTGTGTTTCCAAAACAGTGTAAATAAATGGTGTTCCATGCAGTTCACCATTTACATCCTTCAGCTGGGACCTTCTACATGAAGAGCTGTTTGTTCTCTGTGAATATCCAAGTTTCAAAGATGGTAGAGATTCCTAACTGGGGACTAATTGATTCCTTCTGGCTAAATTAGAAACTGAGGGAAAATTAAAATTCAAAGTATGGCTGAGTAATTTCCTGCAATTTCTAATTACAAAGCACTTGTTGGGAGATATTATAAAAACGCCTTGCACCTATGGCCAGCTCTGGATTTGGGATTTATTTTCCAAAGACCCTTGTGAGTGCTGGGTGTGGGGATCCTACTGCAACTGGGTGATGGGCAGGTGCCTTCTTGCGTCCTGTGGGAACATCTGAGTGCCAGTCAAGCTATAAACTAAAATAGCCTAATTGAGTTAAAGAGCTTCTTCCCAACACAAGGAAAACTTCTGGTGCAGCTTGTCCAAAAATTGCCAGAACTTCCTGTTGCTAACCTGATAGTGTGAAAAGAAAAAGTCCAGTTGTTTGTTGCTCTTTGTACTCCTCTCCTTGGCTCCTGGCTGCACTTGGAGCACTGGAGAGGTGCCTGTGAGCAGGGAGGGTTTGGCTGCAGGACAGCTGTGCCGTTCCAGATGTGGCAGGAGCAGCGCTCTGCCCCTTGGAAGCCACTGCTGCAGATGTTCCCGGGTGGGCCAGTGGCCAAGTGGTTGCACAAACTGTTGAGAGTGTGTTTTAATTCAGATGCCGAAGTCACTCTTTGAACTGAAATGCTTGGCTTAAGCCCCAGCACGCTGGATGAATTCAACATGAAGGAGCAGGGCTGTGGATTCATGCTGCCTCCATAGCTGGTTGCTCTGCTGGTGATTCATTTTAAGTGCAGGATCAGGAGAGTCACTGTGCCAGGGTCTGCCCTCATGAGAAATGTGTGGGAATCAGTTGGCAGAACAGCTCCAACTCTGTGTAACAGAAAGAGCACACTACCCCTTGGGAAAAAAGAGTACAGTTTGAATTATCACTTCCCTCTCCTTTGGGTAGTAGAGAGAATTGAACTCTTCCAGCTCGGTCACAAATGCACTCAAGTTGCCTAGAATGTCCTTCTGATCATGATATAATTCTGAAGCTCTGCTTTAGGGAAAAATAGACAGGAAAGAAAACAGGACAGCAAGAAACAGAAATTAAGTATGGATGGAGAGAAATAAGAAAAGAAGATAAATTCTACCAATAAAATACTGTATTAATAAGGCAGCGCCCTTATGCTGAAATACTTGCCAAAGGAATTTTCTGGCTCTGAACCTGCAGCACAAATCTTGCATTAGGTGGTGAAAGTTCCGTACCTCTTAATCCTCATGTGGTTTATTTCCTCCCTGTATAGGTAGGCAATCACAACAGCTTATTCTACTTAAAGGGTAGCTCAAAACCTGTGGATGAAACCTACCATTGCTTTGCCCAAAACTAGTATTACCTCTCTGAAACATGACTTTCTGGATTTAGAACTGCAGCTTTGATGGTGGTTGGGGTTTTGGTGGGGTTTGTTTAGGTGTTTGGTTTTTGTTGCTTTGCTGGTTTTGTGAAAGTAAGTGTTGTTGTGTTCTGTCCAAGTTTTCTTGTGGCTTATTCACCTGTCACTACAATGTCTGTACACATTTTTAAAGTATTCATCTTCACATCACTGGACGTGGAAAACCCATTTCCTGCAGTTCTGTGGTTGGAAACACAGAATCCTAGAACCATTTAGGTTGGAGAAGACCTTTAAGATTATGAAGTCCAGCTATTAACCCAGCAGTGCCAAACCTGCCACTTAACTATGTTCCTAAATATGATGCAGAGCAAGCAAATCCCTTCAGAAATTAGTGTGTAAATACACTCTATGTCCCTGATTCACTCTTCCAGACTACCTGAAATTTTTCACTGGAGTATCTGGATTGATGTTCTGTTGCTCTTACATGGAGCTTCTGTTGTGTCTGGCTGCCCCCCATCTTCCCCCCCCAGTTATTTCAGTGCTCTGATGACACTGGAATAGGCAGTCCCTAGTTCTCCTCTCAAAAACCCCCTCGCAGCACCAAGGCCATGCTTCAAAATCGACTGCAATACACAGAAACATTTCTTTCAGCTAAAGATACGTTTACGGTCTTTACTGAAAGAAAGATGGCTTTTGACACTGAAGTTCATAATGAGCTCAAAAGAACAAAAAAATGACTATTCCTTGAAGAACCAGCTTTTTCTTGAGCTGTGGAGACTCCTTATGAACCTCCCTGTAATTAAACAGCAGTGTCTTATTAGACGCACAGAGCAGTTCCTCAGATGGTGTAAATTGTCAAAACATCCATTGATTTCAGAGGAACTATGACAACTTATAAGAGTTATAGATTAGTCTTAATTCTCCAGAAGCAATTTGAGATATGCAGAACTTAATTATATTCACATCAAAAGTGCAAGAAACATAAAGGCATACCATACTGTGGTTTGGGTTTCTTTGAGTATTCATGTATTTCATTAAGAAAAGCCTATTTTATTTTCTTGATGTCTCAACAAGTTGTTAGGGTTTTTCATCTGAATATTTTGGCTCTGGCTCAAAATGTGTTAGAGGTTTTACAGAATCAGAAACATAGGGATGAAATATGAATACACTTAGAGCTGAGTTTCATGCATCAGAACTCAGTTCAGGCATTCATGTCTTCCACTGGCAGTGCCTGCCTTGTCATGGGTTATTCTTATTTCCCAGATGTCAGGGGAGAGCATGCTGCTAGTGGTTCACTTGAGCATGAAGTGCTGATTTGCAGCAATATCAACAGCAAAAATGCTGCTCAGTCCTAAAGCAAAATTAAATTTAAAAATGTCAAAATTAGCTAGGTTCCCTGTCTGCTGGCTTTCTCCAGCTATGCAGTCTCTTTTTCAGCTTCTCTTATCCCTTCTTTAAGTCTGGACACACTTGTATGGATGATAAAGGCAAATCAGTGCATACTAGTTCTGTAATGACCTTTATCTTAGACTTTTATTCCTTTGTAAGATAACTTTGATATCCTACTGTAAGCCTTTGGATGTATTAGTTTCAGAGAGTGTGCTGATACAAACTAATGTGGAAATATCTGTTAAACCAACATACATTCATTTACATCTAGCATTAGAGCTGCTCCACGTATCTCTAATTACATTAACGTTTTATGTCTTAAGTGCTCACTGAATTATAAAAATATAAACTCTGCAGTCTTTTAAGTACTCTTATAGAGATACCATCGAAGCAAAAAATGAGTTTGTGCTTAATCCACAGCTGATCTTTGTCACCACTTCCCGTGTGACACCAAGAGAAGGGTTCTGGATGCATGAGAGAGACAAGGATGTATCCATAGAGCCTTTTGGGCTCTGGCCCACAGTTCTCCTTATGGAAGACTTCTCAGGTTCTGCTTTGGCCTGAAGTAGCAGAAAGCTCCTGGGCTATGACTGGAGCTTAGAGAGAGAAGAGCTTGTCCCAGTCCCCACTTCAATGTAGTAGGAGAGACTGAAGCAGCAGCAGAGCAGTTTTAACCTCTGCTCTGCCCCCTTATTATTTTCTGTTTGCACCTGTAACATGGTACAATGTATAAGAGCTGTATCCCCTTTGGTCTGTTTCATGATGACTCTTGTGGTGACCTCCCTGCTGATAAGCAAGTCACTCTAGTTTTGTAAATCCTTGCAAAAACAAGACTAAAAGCAGCTGCAGGTCCTATTCATTTGACTGCCTCACACAGAAAAGCTGGCTGCTGCCCCCACTGCATTACACATTGTCATAAATCCAGATCTAGGAATTTGGTTGTCCCCATTTCCCCTTGTGTGAAAGCACATTGGCTGTAGTTCTTTCTCCTGTGTGACTCACGGAGGTTGTGCTTCATCAGAGACCATCCCAGGGTTTCTCTGGTGCCCGGTACTGCAAACAGAAGTGTTGTCACCCTGTTGTGTGTCTGCTCCCAGTCTGAGTTCAGGCTGGGCAAGGCACTGATTTAAATGACAACACATTTTGTACAGCACCTGCAGGGACTCCTCGCAGGACTGGCTCTGCTATTCCCTGCATAAACTTCAGCAGACCCATTTACAAGGTCCTGATGATCTCCAGCCAACCCACCACCAAAATGCTGACTGATTACTTCCCTAAATTGGAACAATTATCTGTGTGTAACACCAGCCTTCTGCTGTCATGTCAGCTGCATGTCTGAGCAGTAGCAGGGCTGCTGAGATGTGCAGAGGCAAGGGGCTTCTCACAAAGAGCAATGCCAACCAGCTGCTGCTAAATCAATTATCATAAAGGGTATTGTCCATAAAAAGATGTGATAGCTTACAAATCTCCGACCCAAGCATTTCTTCTTTGATTGTTGAAAAACAAAGAAGCTTGAACTCTGCTTCTCAAAGAAGCTTGGTTTAATGTATTAAGTGATTTTTCTTTTAAAAAGAAATGTTGAGTTAGTCAAACTGGAATGATTCATAAAGTAGCTTAATTAGACCAGAGCTCCAGTGGGAGTCCCCTTTAACATGTCTACAGAGGCTCTTTTAATACTCTAATCCACTTCTGAATAAAAGGTGAAACCAGGAATGGTAGTTTCAAAGCAGGAACTACAAAGAACATTTATCTTTCTTTTACTCTTCTGTCCTTGCAATCTAGATATCAAGCTTCCATTGCATTCTAAGGATGACTTTTTTCTAGGTTAGCTCTCACAAGCAGAGCTTTTTATATATCTTCATTTAAAACTTTAAAAAATCCTGAAAGCAAAAAGTCTGTTACTGAAGCACCCCCAAACTGGTATTCTAGAATTACTGTAATAAATGGATCCTGTTGTACAGTGTTTTGTTTCACCTCCTAGCAATCTTTTAAAAATTTTAGGTCATCCTGTTATCATTTGTTTTCTGCTTTATCTGGTGCTATAGGAAGAGGCCTCAAGCTAATGCTCCAGTAGGGTGGGAAATCCTGAAATGGGAAATGGAAGTATGCCCTAAGGTCTGCTTTTAGACTGATGGGACTAGGCTGTGCTTCAAAATAAAGTTAAAAAAAAAAAAAACCACAGACCTGGGTTAAGCAAAAGGGAGGCCAAAGACTTGAAAATGCTGTAGTCTCACAGAGGAAATCAAGATCATGATGTTGTATTTACTTTGAACTGGCCTTCTTTAGAGCTGTGAAATCTCTCTGCAACATCTGCTAGAACGGAGTTAATAAGCTGAAGAAATGCTTCTAATGTCTAACTGCTATTGATTCCCTTTTCTTGAGGTAGGAATTGCCTACAGATTGTCAGCACTAACCTTAAAATATCAGGATGGCAGCAGAAAGAATGGTTGGTTTTTTGTTTTGAATATGCAATACAGCTCAATATGAACAATGCCAGTGATCATTGTTCTCCAATCATGTTTGGACTGAAGTTTCTTTTTAAAATATATTTTTCTCATGGGAAGAAAACAAAGGTGTGACTTAATAAAAATGATCTAAGAAAAACATGGAATAATCAAGAGAGCACTCCAAGTGAGTAAGATCTTGATACTGATGTGTTGTACTTGCTTATCATGCTCATTCCTACTTTACTCATGGCACTAATGTTCAGTGGTTACATTTGAAAATACCTGCAATGATGTTTTAGAATAGCATCTTTGCTCTTGGAAGACTTTGGGGCACTTTACAAATAATATTCCAAATGTTGTCTGCCTGTTCATACCAGTGATGTGGCTACTGTGTTGTGTGCACTTGGGTTTGAGTTTTGTTTATTTGTTGTTTTTAAGTGTGACCAAAATGCTGACATACTTGGAGCTGGGGCTCTGTGAACTGAAATTATTACATAAAAGCCAAACACTAGTAATAGATATGTTTGTTACAATTTGAAGTGTAGGCTTGAAAGAAATAGATGAAATGATGAGAGGATAGTAGGTTGATTTTTCTTGCTGGCATAAAGCTTTTATGTTAAAGAGAAGCGTTTTAGGAAAGTAGATACTATACTAAAAAAAAAATTAATAGGACCAAAGAGCAGCAGTGTGTATTTCAAATCTGTTAATCTTGGCCTCCCATAGAGGGCAATATTGTATAAAAGATAGTTTTAAGCCATGTGTTAGGGATCTGCCAATTCATCTGTGTTGATATACGTTAAGGAAAATTGCTGTTACAGTAAATTTGATGGTGCATTTCCCTTCAGTCAGGCTGTGACTAATACACATAATAATGCACACCAAAGCACATAACAGAGCCTTGCTAAACGTGAAGGAAATTAATTTTGTAGATTATCTAATTGTAGGTTGTAGGGGGAAAAAAGTCACATTTTAGCTCACAATGTTCTGTTCAGTAATCGAGTCCCAGCAAGTGCCCTCCTTTAGTAGAGCTGCTTGAACAAACCAATAAGAAAAAGGACCCAAGTTTGTGTTGTCTGTCTTGGAAACAGGGTTTGTAGAGAGATATGTCTGGGGCACGTGAAATGCTCCGCATTTCTGATTGTATCCCGTGTTTCCTTCCTGTGGGACACGTGTGCAAAGTTATCATAATGTTTTCCTTTACTTTTGTGCTTTTCTGGTTTTGTTGTGCTGTCAGCACAAGGCTCTGACTTCCATCTCTCTCAGCCTCTGGCTACTTGGAACACTGAAAGATCCATGCTCCTTTAAAATAAATGCATATCCTAAATTTCTCTCTTACACTTATTTACTGTCTGAATCTTTCCTGTATTATCTTGCCTAAGTTGTGGAAGTACAGAGATGGTTAAATTATTTTTTTTAAAATTTCTATTTCAGTAGTGACACTCATGACAAGCCCCACAGTAAATGTTGTACTCAACCTTGGAGCTCAGTCAGTGAGGCTTAAATCTGTGGCACTACTTGTTTCACTGGCTGGTTCACAACAGAAGTGATCCAGGGAGGCTTATGGCAGTTTCTTTTTGCTGGCATCTTGGAATTCTTCATGGGATAGGAAAGAAAAGTAACCAAGAGGAGCAGGAACCAGAGATACAATAAGGAGTAGGGGGGGAAAAAAACCCTTTGTCCAGGACTTGAATATGGGCTGTCAAATATTTTGGTGTATGAGTGGATTTGGTTGTTTTTGTTACTTTTTTTCCCCCCCTCTGAATTAAGTTTTCCATCCAGGTCTCGTACCTGAAGCCAGGTCTCCTCTTGAGAGTCCAGATGTATCCCTAGGGCCTCTCCTGTTGCTGATGTGGAAGTGTGTGCTGGCAGCCACTGCCTCCTCTCTGGAGCCATATGTCTCATTTTCTGCCTCCACTACTTCAGGAACCTGGAAAGAGCGGGAAAGAGCAGGTTGTGGCTGGATGTACTAGGCAGGGTCCCAAAATAGGTAGCTTCAATGAAAGAGAAGAATTACAGGAACCTTGCAGCTAATGTTAGGGTCTGTGCTTTCTAAGTGATGATTTTCAGCTCTTAACTAATGGGATATTTGGCAGAGTGGGTTTTTCTGCACTTGTGCAGAGTTCGCGTCTCATTAATTTGCACATTCAGTGGTTATTTAAAAGTGAGTTAATGACACCTCATTGCATTTGTATCTATCAATCTATATGATCCTTATTTAATGTGGAGCACACAGTGGAGTGTTTCTCCACAACCATTTCTTGGATTTGAATATTTCTATGTTATCAATGGACATATTGTCTAACACTGGTTAAATAATTAAACATTTCCTGCTTCTATAAACACAGTAGGGAAAAGAAACACTTCCCAACACCCCTCTACATTGGTAAATACAAGAATACATACATTAGATCCATCAGAACAATTAGAAAGGAACTCTGATAAATTGATTTGAGGCTTTCTAAAATGACATAACACTTCACATTTTTAGTAACACAGTTTCCAATAATCAATAATTATCCAACACAGCTGTTCTTTGTATTGCTGCTATTTTGCTGCTAATAAGTCATTGGCAATGACATTCCAATGTAAGATGTTGATGGAAAATGAAGATGTGTCAGTAGCATTTACTGACAAATGATGTGAGTCATAAATAAGAGTACTGATTATGGCCATGGATCTCTCTTCCATCAAACAGGAATAAGGTGTGGAGTAAGGACATTAATATGTTCTTCAGAGCTCTGCCCTGCATAACTACAGCCTATTTGCATAACCTCTGGGGTTTGGGTAATCCCCCTGTAACCTGGACGTAAGAATTTTAGGTTCATTGTAAAGCTCCATAATTTGAGAGGCTTTGCACAGGTTGGTGAGAAGAATTACAACACTATTTCTAGAACTGTTGAAATGCTGCCAACATAATTATTGTTGGAACAGGGAAACTTAAAGTTTTGGTTAGAAATGGAAAGCTACGTAGTAAAGTGTGAGCTAGAAGTTTAGTCATGGAAAAGACTGACTGAAGTTATAAGTTTTGAGGTTTTATTTCTAAGTAGTAGCAGCTTGCTGCTTCTCAGTGGTGGGGTAAAAATTTCTTCAAGAATTTCTCATTTTGACTTTTTGTGGAAAGCTGGGTATGGAACAAGTGGAGATGACATTAATCTTTGCCTGTACAGTGTAAGAGTAGGGAATTATTTTCATTCTGCACAAGCCTGGTGGTGCAAGCTCGTTTGAGGGCACTCCAGCAGCTCTCCATCCTGCCTCATGGCCCTGCCACAAGAAAGCCACCTGTCCTGGTGCTCTGCTGGCACGGGGGCTGTGGGTGTGTGAGCGCCCCGGGGGGGCCCTGAGCACCCTTGGCCCCAGCTGGGGCCCTGCGGGTGGTGGGGAAATTGCGGGGTGAGTGCGGCAAGCTGTCAGCTCTTCAGCCTCTCACACAGCCCCGGGGCTGGAAGCCCTCCAGGTCACTCCCGAGCAAAGCCATCGCATTAACAGCCAGGTCTGCTCAGCCATGTCCTGCCTTTTCATACCACCCTTTACCTTTCATAGGCTCCAAAACAGGACTAACACGCATCCAGATTCCCTGGACACGTCTCTGCCACCTCTTGCATTCCCACATTAACACGGATCACACACAACTGCAAAATCTGCAGGGGTGGTATTTGGAACTGATTTTTTTCTATTAGAGGTTTAGGGGTCTTCTAGTGCATGTCTGTGAGACCAGCTGCTAAGGAGGGAGAACAGGTGAAAATACACCGACCAAAGATCCTTTGCCTTGAACTGCAGTGGGGGAACAGGGAGCTTCCATTGGGATAGAATCCATTCCATTTCAGGCTAAAGCAAAGCTGGAGGGTGTGCCTGATGTCATTTACCTCCTATGAGATCTTCTGTTTCTGTTGCAGTTAATATATCAGCAGGAAAAATTACTCTTGGTAAAAACTCAATGGAGAAGGAAAAAGGCTTCAAGACTAACCAAGATTAAAAATAAGAGTTTAAAAGTATTCACTGATTATTATCCACTGTTTTTCCTGCTATGTGGCTACATGGGCATGCAGATGTTACCAGCTGGAGATGCTATTTAAATCAGCATTTCACATCTCCTTCTACCCGCACCACAACTTGCGAAAACAAAGATGGAAATCCGAGACAAGTCACAGCCTCAAACTCAGTTCAGGTGAACAGGAAAAGTCACTAAAATGCCAAAACACTGAACTCTTGGTCCCTCAGCTGTTCTGACAGAGTTCATATTATTGTGCAGACAGGGCATATGTAACCTCGAAACTGATTTTAAAAATCCCAGTGGTGAATGTTTGGATTTATTTGATTTTCCTGAGTCCCAGGAAAATGTGGGTTTATTCTTGTGCTCATTGTGGGAACCAATTCTGCTTCATGCTTCATTCTGTTTCAAGGAAATGCTGATTTAATTTAAAAGCTAAATTAATTCCTCACCATTCACAAATCAGTTTCCTGTTTGTCTGTGACCAAAGAATATTCACATAAAACAGGTTCATTTAATTGTGGTTCAGTGATGCCATGCAGTTTTCTGTACTGATAGAATGAAGCGAAGTCAGCTGAAATATAAACAGGTGTTTCAAACACAGCAAGAAGATACCAATATGAAAGCTCTGCTATTAGAAAGCTAAAAGCTCATTTTCTCAGTGTTTAAACTTACTTTCTTGTGGTTGCTATGCTACCATCTCTGCACCTACTTTATGGAGCTTTGAACTATAGCAAAAGAGGTCCTTTTGAAAATGATAGGCCTGAACTAAACGGAAATCCAATGTGAGACTGTCCTGTAAAGTTTTTATAGTGGATGAAACTTTATATTTAGCAATATTTAAATTTGTTCCTCTGAGGATTCAGCTAGTCTTTTCTTCTCAACCTACTAGACATTTTTTGTTTTTCCAACACTTTTTACTATATTTATCTTTTACTAAGCTTATACTACTAGCATGAACAGTATTTGTTTCAGGATATCTGCAAGTTGTAGCTACTGATAACAGCAATAGCTGTTATACTCTTTAATATGCATGGAAATGGATCAAACTCTCAGTAAAAAAAAAAATAAAAAAATTGCATAATGGGGAAAACTAGCCTGTGTTCAGATGATCCATCACAGGAGTGGTAGGCGGGTCCTCTTGTGTTCAGGAGGCAGGAAGGTAATACCAGGCAAATGGTCTGAAGATACTCAAAAACTGTAGTATTTCTGTTGGTGAGAGAAGAAATATGGCAAAGCGAGAGCAGCCTTTGGAAAACCAGGAAATGCAGTCAGCTGTGAGTGTGAAATTGCCATGATAGATTTCTTACAAGATGACATTTGCAATAGCCCTTTTAGGGAAAATACAGGTACCATTGAACTGGAAGGAAGGAGAGTCATGTGTGGATGAGGAGTTCCATGTAAGGGAAATGGTGGTAGATAACTTGGGTGCTGCAGCTGGAGAAGACTTAGAGGCAAAGGGGTTGAAGCTCTTGCTGTGACCACTCAAAGGTCTCTGATCCTGGTTCAGCCAGGTAAGGAAGCATGGCATAGCTAAACCTCAGGTCCTAATGCAGGCAAGCAAGGAGAGCCTGTTGTTTAAGGTTTGGGCAGCCAAATGCAGAAAACATGAGGCATTATTATGCCTAATGGCCAAGAGGTAGATGGGATCACCTAATATGACTTATTTCACCTCCAGAGTGAGTGTTTCTATGAAGTGGAAATATATAGGATTGCCTACTAAGACATCCATCTCACTGCTCTGAAAGCACCTTAGAAGAATCATTCCTCAAGGAGGAATATTAGTCATGCAGCAAATCCCTCATCTCTCTCCTTCCGCCTTTGCACACCTGTGTGTGTACACACATGCTTGCACTTGGGATTGATAATTCCTCTTTATGGCTCTGAAAGGCTCCCATGGGGTTCTTCAGTTTGCCTATTTATCATAAGGCTGGCACTTGCATGCCTCCATACTGAAGCAGTAAGGGAAGGATGTACTTGTCTATAAATATCTTAACTGTAGTGACAATAAAGATGGTAAGGAATTACTGAGTATTTAAAAGATGTAATGGACTGAAACCAGAAAAAAAGAAAATTCTTTTTATGCCTTAGGAGAAAAGAGCATTTTAGAGGGAAGGTCAGTCTTACAATAACTTAGGTCGAGAAAGTTCACCATCACTGTAGAGGCGATGTGAATATTTGATAAGGTACATGAGAAAAGAGAGAGGTACAGAAAAATAAAGCTGTAGTAAATAGTTTGTAGAAAATGTTAATGCACTAATGAGCAGCCAGAGGGGAGAGCCTGGCATTCCTTCCCCATCCTTGGTCTGTTTAAGATTCCGCTCCTGTGACAGCAGCAGCTGTTAATCGCCAGGGGAAGAGAGGCACAACAAGATGATCTAGGAGGCCCCTCTCAGCTTTAGCATCCAGGATTCATCCAGCTCCCTCTTGGCATAGGAGTGAACTCACCCTACTCTGATTTATATATCCAAAGTTTTTATTTTAATACCCTTGCACAGAGGGGAAAAATATTACAGCCTGACAGGAACTTTAAAAAGTTACTTGCCATGTGAAGAACTGCATTCTTGATGTTCTCCAGGGATTGCTCATTTTCTGCCCACTGGCCACAAGTGCATTAAAGGCTCAGTAATGGTAACACCAGTAATAAATAATTATCGTAAGCTGCAATGTGTGCCGTGCAAAGACTTTTAGCCATCATAAAGATTACTTTCTGTACTGTCAGATTTCTGTACTGTGGAATTACAAGGATTTATTTTACTGAAAAGAAAAAGCTGTCTGCTGATAAGATCACATATCAAAAATATGCAAAAATGTTCCCTTTACATTTGGCTAAGGCAGAGACTGCATTCTTCTTTTGCATCCTAATTTGGAGACCCAAAAAGTGTAGTGCTAATATAGTGTCTCAGCAGTCTGTTTTCCCTCTGTTCAACCACACAGGGCCAACATCTAATTCTTCCATTCATCAAGCACAAGCAGAAGGGACTAGCTCTTACATAGGACCAGAGTGCAATCTCTGTAAGACTGGTGTGCAGTCTTGGGTGCTTGCTCCTCTCTGGAGCACTGGAACATCAGGCAGGAACAGAACTCAGCCCCTCTTTTCCTACTCTTACGCACAGTGAGCCAATGCAGCAGAGAGGAGGTGGCAAACATGCAGTGCATCCTTTTCTTGAACAGTTTGAAGTACCTGCTCTAACTCGGATTTCAGCAATATAAATTGAGTGGACAATTTCCTTGCCCTTCTCTAAGACTGCCACATCTGGGAAAAGCTGAACTTTGGTCACCAGGGGAGGCGTCTCATCAGGTGTTCGAAGTGATCATGGCTTCATTGAGTACACTTTGTGCAAAAGAGGAGTATGCTCTGAGGATTATGACCTCCCCATGCTTTCCTGACTGTCCCCTAGGATGGTAAACAGCAATTATTTGTCCACTGCAGACAGATGCATCCAAGATGTTCAATTTGTACCAACTGGTACTAGGCAGCAGATGGGCATAAATGTTGTGGTGGTTTTTTTTTTGTTGTTTGTTTGGTTTATTGTTTAGTTTTTTTTTTCTTTCTTTATTTCAGTCTTTATTTTTCCCAAAAAAACCTTCTTTTGTGCTTTGATTTCCTCAGTGATACACAACATTTTGGAAGCTTTTTATGTACAAAACAGCACAATCTCTATCCCACTTGGAAACGTCAGTGTGCTTTTCTTCCCTTTTAAAACTCAGATAGTTAAGAATGCACACAACACAGAATTTGTGAGGTCCTTGCATAGCGACCTTTCTATCTTTTCTCTTCATCCACCCCTCTCTAGTTCTTAAACTCTCTGTTGTTGAGTTACTTTACTCCAAGTTCCTTTCAAGTTTATGCAGGTTTCTCAGACTTCTTCCCAAGCATTCTGTAGAAAAGCATAGGCAATTACACCTCAGTCTTAATTTCTTGCATCACTGACTAAACATTCATACTTGGGACTCTTTTTTAATTTTTGCCTTTTCCCCTGTTTTTGACCCTAGGTTTGAGGGCTGCTGCATTTCAGGTGCCCCAGCTGCTTTCGAAACTCCCAGCCCTCACCTTTCAACCTCCTCCTCCTCTTCCAAAGCCCTTAATATCGATGAATTCAGGTGATCTCATGGCATCTGTATATAATTTACCCTGAGGTTTCTCTGGAAACAGGACTATTATTTGTTTGGTGCTCTTGATGACAGCACCTTCCTGCCTAGAGCCATGTACAGGTAATTAATTAGCAGCAGTCTCATGCCACAGGGAGGGATGCTGCTCTGCTTGAGGAGGCCACATACAAGCAAGCTCCTTCTCTCTGTCAGCCCTGCTCCTCTCACTTGGTGTTGAAGACTTGAGAAATTTAAGAGCTAGTCAGGAGAAATTGTGAAACCATTGAACACAAATGAGGGATGAATAACCCAGAGGCCAGGTCTGCACTGCAAGAGGAAAAGTAGAGATGCTGTCAGCCTTTTCAGTGAAATACATATTCAAAGGCACGGCAGGTTCAGTGAATTGCTTTTGCCATCTCTTAATTTTACAAGGTTTCAAAAATCTCATTTTCTGAACTAATAAAGTTTCAAATAGATATCAACACTCCCATTTCACTGCTTTTCCTGTGAATTTGATTTTGAGACCATCAGCTTTTCACTCTCCACTCCTGTGAGGTACTTCTGCAGAGCTGTGAATGCAAAATCTCTGACAAAGTGACCACGCCACTGACTAAAACATGAGTAGAGTCAGCTGCATTTTACATGATGCTACCACACTCCATTAAGTGGCAGCTGTCACTTCCAAGCCCCTGGGAGAGCAGAGCTAAGGACTGCCTCGTTCCCTTTGCAGAGCAGCAGCCACAAACGTGGCAGCCCATTTCCCCATTGGAAATGCCATCATATTCCAGAGCCCATTGAGCATGTCTTCGGTGTCTGTGTCAGAGAGAGGGCTGAGCTTAGACACGGACTGGATTCAAGTTTTGCAGCTACTTCCTCTCTTAATTCTGAGATTTCAAGTCAAAAACCGAGGGGAGATGGGAACACAAAGATAGCGTTGTAGTTTTCCCAGCAATGAGGAGCAGCCTGGGAACGCCCCGTTGCTGCCCTCTTTGCAGAGGGGCTGAGCGCTGCTGGGACCTTGCTGCTCTTCCCCGTGCTCTCTGCTGCCAGGCTGCTCTTGCCGGGGCTGGCAGAGTTGGCTCAGATGCCAGCACACATGACAGCAGAAGGCAGCCCACTCCCTCAGACGGTGTGCAGGTCAGGAATCTTGCCAACATGTCCACAGCAACATGACGAGGGAGTTGAAGGGAGCAGATATGACAGCTTATATGTACGTGTTCCTTAACTATAGCTACTCTAAGTAGGTGTAAATTGCCTACATTTTAAGAACAACTTTCTTGTTTTCACTGACATGCCAGCGAAGTTCTGGCAGTTTTCTAAACATGATAATTTTGCATAAAAGACAAAAAGGGCCTCCAAGGGAGCTGGTACATCAAATGCAGGCTACTTTAAAAATCCAGTTGGCCTTTATCACTCTTTGTTCTGTGCCTCAGTGTGTGTCCTGAGAGCAGTGGCCAAGTTAACTGAGCTGCTTCCTATAAAGGTAACCAATGCCTGATTTATACCATCCCATACATTATAACGCCCCTTAATTTTATACCAAGTTCCCCTAGCCTAGCATCTTGTTGGCAAATTGAAATTCAGATCTGAAATGAGTTTGTGCTTCTTCTAGGATTTTTTTTCTGCTCACTCCTCAAAGCTTTTGTCAGCCTGCCTTCAGCAGTAACACATATGACAGGATTTCGATATTTTATTCTCAGGCCCTACTTTACTTATTCCACATTGCATGAAAGAATCCTAGGCCAGGCCCATAGAGTCAGGAAAATCCTTCTGAATGGGTTCTGTTCCCATTTTTCTTTGTGATATCTTTCAGTCAATTAGACCAAAATTGTCAAATGAAATAAAAATCTTGTCTTCATTATAATGATCTCAGCAAGGAACAGCAAACAAAGAATGAAAAATCTCCAGCACTGTGGGAGCATCCTGCACAACCTGTAGTCTACCCTTTCACAACTACAGAGAGAATGTGAAGTGCTAATGATACATTGGACACAGAAAACAGATGCCAGCAGGAGAATTTTTACCTGCATTATTCCAACTGAGCTTTTGAAAATAATTATGCCTTTTTTGTACTATTTCAATAGGTCCTCACACCTACTGTATTACAATTGCACAATTCCAAGTACGAAATCACTAATTAAAATGTATTCACAGCAAGGTTATTTATTGAAATGAAATAGTTGGGGTGGACACAGAACACTCTTGAGAATAAATTAGCCTTTCACCTATCAATAAAGCACAATGGGGGGGGGGAATATAAAAATAAAGGATCTTGATTACAAATTGTAACTTTACTTGCATGTTTCAAGAGTGACAGGTGAGAGAAGTGTGGCTGACTGCCGTCCAGCAAAATTATTTAGTGATACTTCATTTTTCCAGTAGCTAACAGGTATCCTGTTCATACTGGAAATGTCAAAATGGAGGGAAAGGGAGATGGAAAAATGGTGGAAAGAGTGTTGAAAAACTGTGAAGCAGAGCAGCTGCTGCTATCCCAGACACGACACAGAGCAGCTTCCAGTGAGAAAGGACACAGAGTTGGGTACCTTCCCTGTCCGAGCAAAACAGGCTCACAAGTGGCAAACAGAGTAAGCAGGAAGGTGCAGGAATCACACTGCAAGTGAGAGGAGTCTGTCCTTGGAGCTGTGGGATGTGATTTCCTGTGCCAGCCCTGGTAAATAGGACCCTTGGACTTTTATTGTAGAAACCTGTCATGAAAATTGATGGAGAGAGCTTTATCTCCCTCATCTGCCATCAGCAAGTTCTTTTGCATTTGAACCAACTGTGTTAGTTCATCTTGGGATTATGAGCATTAGTCAAACCAGAGCCTTTAAAGTAACAATTGCAGAACAGTTACAGCAATTAAATTTGGAATCGTGAATGCAAGCATCAGGGCTCTGATTTTCTAAGAACTTGCATACAATCAAGAAGCAACCTATATTGAGAGCACCAAATGTTCTATCAAAATGTTCTTCGTGTCGACTGTTGGTTGCTCATGAATAATCTGAAGGCAAGAAATTAAACATTTTATCCAACAAATCAGACAGAATATTTAATATCTAATTTTAAATTGAGCTCCTTGGTATCTGGAAATATTACCCATGCTTTGTTTTCTCAGTGTGTGACTTAACCCAGCTTGCACATGGAGTAAATCAGGGTTTGGTTTTTAGCTAGTTTCCATGTTCTACAGGCTTTCCAAAGCCAGGCTTAGCATATAATATAACTGGAAAAAAGCCAACCTTGTAAAGATGGGAAAAGCTTTGTGTTTGGCATTCCCCGTGACAAACCTGTAGTTTTAAGACAGTGGTGGTTTTGGCTCCTCAATTGGGAGCGTTTTAAGGGTAGCTGGTTTTTGAGAAATGAACACTCAGCACTTTGGAAAGGCCTCCACAACATCAGAACTTCTGGGACTCAAAGCCACCTCTTGCTGCAGACAGTCTCAGCTCCTGCAAACTGAGCTAGAACGTATCACAGCAGTGGGGGAGAGGCCGAGTGTCAGTCAGGAAGGCTGCATTTTCATTGTCTGGGTCTCTTTTGTTTGGCTCGGCCTGTATCAGTTAGCTGCGATAGGACCCACTAAGGTCTGTTACTCTGCTCAGCCTATAGGTGTCCTTGCCCTAAAGGCAATCCATTTTTCCCGGAGAAACTGAGGCTAAAGTAAAACTCCTCTGGTGTAGGAGGACCTCCAGCTTTAATTCCAGCTGAGGACACAGCTCCAATTCAGCCAATGCTGTTATTTTACCAGTATTTTAAAGCAATTTTAGACACAGAGAGCCAGGTGGAAGGGGTTCTGGATAGCTCATAGCTCCAGCAATTAGACAAATGCTAATCCAAACCTTCAGCATTTTCTTGGGCACATTTTAACACCTTTTACAGCCCGCTGTTCTTTTTCTCATGTGTTTTCTGTTGGCAGTGCCTCTCACAATTAGTCTCTTCTGAACAGGTCTCTAAAAGTGCATAAAAATTACCTTGGTTATGCTCATAATCTATTAGAGGTAATCCACTAATTTTTGACCTTCCATTTCACGATGTTACAGCTAATAAATTTTTGATGGTCACTATAAAATTGTTTTGGAGACCACAAAAGTATTTCAAGTAACAAAAATGCTTTTACAGTACCTGTTATTGCCTTTTTTGAGTATGAACAAGGAGTCGCTCTTTCTACGTTATATTCTTTGCTTGCAGGTATTTTGCCAGGCACTTAGGGCAAAATACCACTTTCCACCTCCAAATCTCATGTGAAACAGTGAGGTGAGATCTCTAGGATTATATGGGCATCTAAGACATGGCATGTCATACTTCTGGGGAGGCTTGTTTAAAAAAGACATGAAATCAAATGGGCTTGTGCTTTTTTCACATTTTTATAATTTCATTAACCAAATGTTAATAACCACATGATCCAGCAGTCTCATCCCATGGTAGCAAATCAACATACCTGAATGCAGGTATTTTGTACATGAGTAAAATTTCACAGCAGGTGTTCTTCAAGACAACTGCAAGACCACTTTTCTTAATCAGAATTTCTGAGCAGTAGCTGTGTTGTTTACAATGATTAAGGTGTTTTGGCTACCTACAATAATTATTTTTACACTAGAAATTCTAGTCCTTGACCTTAACAAAAGGAAAATTGTAGTCAGTGTCCCACATCTGTTCAGCTTTCTCAAGGCAGTTGTGCTTCTGCCCAGCTACACTGTGCTGTTATCAAACATCACCTGAAATGACAGCTGAAAAGCTGCTCCTGGAGAATTTGTATCCACACTTAGGGCTGCACACATCCATTTAGCAGGTAAATGGGCATTTCCATGGATGCTTTAATACCCTATTATTCTGCAAAACCAGATACAACAGCACTTTTATGGGTGAAGCTTGGAGCGGCTGCTTAATTATTTTGCTAGATGCTTACATAAAATCTTCTAAACTTCAAGAAATATATATAATGTTCAATCATGTGACAGTAATACTGGTGCAGTGCTGACAGAAAAAGCTATTGGTATCCATCTAGGAATGTAATTTTCAGCGTATTTACTGGCACATAGCAAACTATCTTTTCTCTCCTTTTCATTTTTTCTCTCCTGTTTTTGTTTCCTTTTTATGGGTATTAATGTGCTCTCTCTGGTGCTTGAACTCTTTTTCTGTGTCCACCCTTCTACTGTTCTTGCTGTGAATATGTTCTTAATTAGTGTTCTTAAATGTGCATTTATAAGTATGCCCGAGTAGGTGGGGAGGACTGAGGAAAAAATAGCACTAAAAGGGCATCATTCTATTCAAAGGAAACAAAAGAAAAAGTGAAACTTCAAATCTTCTCACTTTCCATTAGGTTTTACCATTGATTTCTGCATTAGCTCATTCATAGTGATCCAGAGTTTAAAGTTAAATTATGTTGTCGATTAGAAGTAGGGAGCTTTAGATCTCAGTTCAGCAAAACAAGTCTACTTAAATGTTTAAAGCTAAGCATGAGTTAAATTTTGCATTCAGCTAGGATTTTATAGGCTTATAGAATTTACACATTAGCTTCAGTCCTGTCATGGCTTTCCCTGGCCTGAATCAAAGAGTGTCTTGTCTTACAAAAAACTAGAAGGAATTAGCAAGCAAAACTGTATGCAGCAATATTTTCCTTTTGGAGCTGGTTTTAGAGTCTTTATACAGTTGTGGTTAGCAATTGTGGCTCTATCAGATGAATGAGATAACATGGTTTGAGTTGAAGAAAAAATGGCATCTGCAATGAGATAGAGCAGAGGTAGTAATGGCCTAGTGCAAAATGCAAAGCAGAGACCCCAGATGGCTGTAGGGGGGTGAATGGTACCTATCTGCTTCCTGAAGTCCAAAGAGCACGGTCTGAACATGAGTGGTTACCCCTAGAAAAAGATGAAATCTGATCCCACAGTGTTCTTTGAAAAAGGACACAAAGCCAAAGCAAGAACTAACTATGGCTAAAATCTGAACATCACAAAACTCAAATGCAAATACACTTTTAAGACTCCAAGTTATTTATTTTTTTTTACTCACTTGGAGAATGATAAAGTAACTCCCTCATTGCTTCATGGCTCTGATTACCTTTGCCAAGGTGCACTTCACTGAAGCTATTGATTTCAGTGCCAAATTAACATGTTATGCAGGGGTTAATGCGATTTTTTTATAATGGTTCCTGTTGCTTGTAGAGCCATAAACATGGCTGTACTCTAAAGGAAAGCACAGAGTATTTTTCAGGGATTAGATAAGGCTGCTTCAGTAGAAACTGTGACTATTTGCCAGAAGAAAGGACCCTACCCACATGAAAATGCCCCTTGAACTACGTGTTGTGATGTTTGTGTTCTAGTTGAAATAATGCAAGATTAGAAAAATGCAATCTGTGAGACCTTCTGAGTAAAATTAGACACAAGAATCACTCTGAAGCATGTGAGTAACTTTGAGAGAAAAAAAAAAATCTGCATTTCTGAAAGTGTAGTTATTGAGTTCAGTCTTATCTAGAAGCTCCTAAAACCAGTGTATTTTCCCCTACAATAAGGCTGTAAGGCAGACTGGAGACTTCAAGGACATCAGGGAAATTAGCCCTCAGCTGAAATACTTCTGTCCTAAGCTCTCCAGTCAATACAGCAGCAAAGTGCCAGAGAAAACCCTGTTGAAATTCACATAACCATTTCTAAATTCCACAGGACATGGAAAAGAGTGCAAAAGGCTGCAGTGCCACTAAGGCATTCTAAACTTGTGAAATAAGGGAAAATAAATGCAGCTTAAAGTAATAGCAAAAAAGCATGGTGTGTGCCAAATTCTGATTTGGATTATGGGAATTTGCTCTGACACGATAAAAAAGCATGAAGATGGAAGCAAAAGAGAAAGTGTCTGTGGTTTACTGGCTGTTCTGCCTAAATATAAAGTTCAGTTAATTTTTAATTTGATATTTGGAACAGAAATATTCTGAACATTTCACTAAGTAAACCCTACAGGAATCCAGGTGGTAGCTGGATTTCAATATGGATGTGATGAAAGATATAAATTTAGATGTCCAGAGTAGGCTGGAATGTGATGTCTCCCATAAAGAAACATATTTAGTGTGGGTGTTGACAGAAACACTAATACAATTGATGCTGCTAACTTAACTTCCAACAAAAGCAGAAAAATCACAAGGAACAAGCCTGCTACTTTGACTCAGTGGAAAGAATGAATCTTACTATTACCCAGATAATCAGGCTAAGGGGAAAACATAACACGTCTTATTTTATCTGTCTGGGTCTCAAACTGTTATTTAAACAATATAAACTTCTACATGGGATGTTTGAGAAAGAAATCCTTGGTTATTTAGTCTCTGGCATAGAAACAAGGTACAGTGTAGAGAGTTTCCCCTGCTGTCTAGAGGCAAGTGTCAAGTTTCATTCACTTTAGAATCCCAGATGAGCCTTGGCTTAAAAATCAAAAACAAGGCGTAATAACACAGTTATGCTGAGCTGGAAAGCATTACCATGTAGTACTTTTCATAACAATTAGTCTATAATAAGTTCTCATCTAACAGGTTCCATAATTTATAGATCTGCAGCATTGAAGGTTATTGACATTGCCAGAAGGAAGTCTTTGACTGGCCAATATGGACTATTTAAACTCAAAACCTTGGTCTTTTTAAATCTGGAACTTTTTAGAGCAGCACTATCTTTGTTAATTAAGAGATGGGGCAATACAATACAATTCTCTAGTGATTTTCTTTCCAGTCAAAGAAAGGATACACAACTGCTAAAATTCGATCAGGGCCTCAACTTTAAAAGTTGAATGCAGCCAGAAGTGAGAAATAATATATCAAGTTCCATAGTTCACAGACTCTTTATGAGAGCAAATCTAAAGACAGAAGAGCACAAAGGAAGAGCTACTTGCAAAGCTGCAGACTTTAACTTTTCAGAAGGATTTAGAGTTCATCTTTCTAGTCAGGTACATGCTGACAGTGCTGTGTGGATGTAATGGAAGGTAGGTCTGATTTCAGGTGACAAAAATTGCAGTGTTTAGAGAAGGTCATATTTTTTTTTCTCCCATCTCATAATTTTATTTTTGTGTTCTTGACCAGGAAAACGAAATACATCTTGTTGCAAATACCCAAATGCTTGTTAAGTCCTGAAGAGCACTAAACCAACTCTACCTCCCCTGAAATCTTTGACTACTTATAAATAGCATGCATCACATTTTAAGGAAGTCTGATCTTTCCTAACATTTTAAAGGCATATTTAAGGTTTAACTGCAGGAACACAAACAGAGAAATCAGAGTATGGGTTTACCTTGCATTAGGTACTGCCTGTGTGAACACTCTTGCTCAGGGGTACATCTGATGTTCCATAAATCATTTTGGAGAACCTTATTGCCTGTGAGATTAAAATTCTTACACAAAAGCAGAATCATAAAATATTTATAAAACTTCAGTTAAAAGCAGAACTTAAACCAACAGATTTCCAAAAGCTGTAATTTCTTAATAATGAGAATTCATGAGAAACAGGTCAAGAATAGTTTCTGTTTATCCATCTAAGTCCCTTGGGAAGGTCACAGAAACACAGAATGGTTTGGGTTGGAAGGCACCATCAAAGGCCACCTAGTGCAGCTCCCCTGTCCTGAACAGGGACATCTTCAGCTAGATCAGGGTGCTCAGAACTCTTTCCAGCCTTAACTCTTTCCAGGGTTGGGACATCTGCCATCTGCTAGGTAGCCTCTCAGCACAAGAGGAGAACACATGTACTTGTTTTAACAATTAGCAGATCCAAAACTGACCTAAATGTTTTATTGGGAACTTTTGCCTGAGCTTTGGCTGACATATGGCTCATTTACACATTCCCATCGAGGAAAAAAAACATTGGACTTGTTGATTTTCTGCAGACATTTCTTTTCAGGAACACCTCACATGTACTTTATGACCCTTAATGATTATCTGTGAGAAGTGCATGGACATGGGACAAGTTTGAACAAAGCACAATATTTGTTGTCTTTGGCTTGAAAGTAGGGGAGTTTTTGCTGGATAAATCTGTGAGGTCATGCAATGCTCAAAATAAACTCCCAACAGCACTCAATGTAATTGTTATTTGGTTAATATAATATCCTAATCAACATCTTATCTTGGGTTTATAGAAGTGTTGTTATAAACAGGCAGCTTTAACCTTCATTGATTTCAAGGACTGTGTCATTACCCATTTTCCAGGGTGAGGTCTCTAATTACTGAGCATTCTGGTGCTTAATTTCATGTGATAAGCCTGAAACTCATAGATAAAGGGTCTCCCGTCATTCTGAGGACAAAATCACTTGCAGAGAAAACACTTTTGAAAGAAATATCTACAAATAATACCTTGAAACATATATTTTGCACAGCAAAATGTAATTTAAGCAAGGCTTGCCTTCTATTAGGCCACCAAGAAGTTTCTTCTGTGACTTTTTTGGCACTGTGCTAAAAAGGCTCCACCAAAGGAGGTGATTTTTTCATCCTTTTAGCCAAACATCTAAACACAAGGCACCCTGCCCCACCAGGAGGCTCCTTATTGACTGAGGTGTTTTGTGCCCTTGGCTATTTGCTTTGAAGAAAGCACGTGGGTTGTAATTTCAAAAGGCCATTTCTTTGTAAGAGTACTGTACCTGCTAATTTAAGCTTCTCTCCTGGTCACACAACCAATACTTCAGGTTTTGCAACTGACATCAAACTTATTTAATATCTCTTTTCTTTTTTTTTTTTCTCTTTTGCAATATTTTGCTGGGGTGTTTTAGGCATATGCTAAGTGGCTTCCCACCCTGGAAAGATTAGTCAGGGGCAAACATCCCTACAAGTGGGCTCTCAGTGGGGAAATGGGCAAGAAATAAGCCTTCATCTTATTGAAGACACATGCAAACTCTTATTTTTTCCATAACCAAGGAGTTATTCCAAACATTTTGGAGCACACACACAGCCAGAAAAGCGCTCTTGTCCAAATGGGGTTCATGCAACCCCAGTCTGGGTAATTCCCCTCCATCAGTACCATTTACCCAGGCAGCCAAGTGTCCTGCACTTAGCTCAGGCACTACCTCTTACTCTCAAGTACAGATTTCCACCAGTGAAAAATAAAGCCAAATGAACAACAATCAAGGCTTTTTTGTGGCACTTATAAAATTCTCCTTTTTTTTTCATTACCCTCTGCCTGTGAGCAGCTATGGTTAAAACAGCTGGTCAGCCTCAGCTTAAAGAGCCTTGGGGGCTATTTATGTCATTGCTTTTCATTTTTACCATTCAGCAATAGGACTCAATTGTAAAATTGGGGATGCCAAATTAGAAATAAGTTTCTGTTTTGACCTTTCTCCAAATGTCAGCCCTTAAAAAGCTGCACTTATACCTGATCCACTCCTCAGGTACCTTGTAATCAAGAGTGTGCCATTGATCTCTGTCCCACCCCAGCACACACTGTGTGACATTTCAGAATGCAGAATCTGTAGTGCTGTGGAGTAACGGGGGGCAAAAGGACACAGGAACACGTAAGAAAATATGAAACAAATACTTTTGACCTATGAATTATTCACTCAGTTGTGCATGAAGTTAACATAAAAATAATGCAGTCTTACAGGAAAATGCTCTGACACTGCATCAGGCTGAGTAATCTCTTTGCCTAGGAGAAATACCTGCTTAAATGGATTTTGGTTTTGGAAGTGAGGCTTTGTCTGTGTATTCACCTGATATCTTTCTTAAGTCTATCTTTATGAAGATAGTTTCGTGGTATATTGCAATGGAATTGTGAAGGTACCTTGGAACGAGTGGAAACCCAGCCTCTTCTAATATGCATAAAAGAATCTCTGATTCCAGAAACAGAGTTTGGTGTATAGAAAGATGATATACCAACATTTAACTTGCTGATAAAAAATATATCAGCTGGGAAAAGTCCATAGGTATGACAGATATAGATATCATTGAACTGTCTAGATGAATCAAATGTCCATTTTGAATTCCTATAGTAAGGACAAAAATACACCCTTTCTGACAAGAAAAATCTTTTGATACCAGTGGTTTTTATCCTTCCCTTCTTTTTCTTGCATGATAGAGAAAACAGAAACCGAAGCCACTGTTGTTAAATGCCACAAAGAGGTGTGGTTCTGCTCCTGCCCAGCTATCAAGTGTTTCCTGGATTTTCTTTTTCTTTTCTGTTAATGGTGTAGGGCACGGACTTTATGACCAAGATCAGATGTTTTCCTTCAAAGAGAGGAGTGGCTGTTATTTCCTGACAGCTAGCAAGCAGAGTTACTGCTGTAGCTTGAAGGGCTCAAGGAGTGACAGATTGATTCTCCCGTGTGTGTCCCATGACATTCCAAGTATCTATCCAGGGTCCTGCCATTCCTTACAGAAAAGAGTCTACCTTGGAACTGGATGTGTTGAGTCTTAAAAGCTCAAAAATAACTTGTCTAGGAAATTACGTAACGCTGAGCGTGTTGATAGCAGTCTGCCACTGGTGTTCAGCCTGTGCCTGCAAAGAACAGGAATGCTAGCAAAGGATCCGTGTGTGAGCTGTTCCTTTAGTGCACATGTTGGTGGCTGAATGTATTTTTTGTTGCTGAAGGTTACACAGGTGATTCCTGCTGAGCCTGGAGCAGGTACGTGTGCAGGCAGCAGCTGCTCACTCTCCTGGCCTTACACACATTTGTTTCCACATGTAGCAGCAATGTATCTTTGCAGAGGTGCAGCTGATGTTACAGAAATGCAGGACCCTTTCCTCCATCAGAGTGGGAGAGGTGTGCCTCAGCAGAACCTCGGGCATGACTTGGATTTGCTATTAATCATTCATCTTTGCATAGAATCTTAAAAAGGGCTCAGGCTGCAGCGTGCCTTGTGCTCGGCTAGCGGGCCCTGGCATTAGCATTCAGAGCCCATGCAGGTTGTCTCGGGTTTCCAGACAGTGCAAGGTTACAGCCAGGCTGTGCCCGTGCTGTGTCTCACAGGGAGCCAAGCCCTGCACTTGGCTACTGCTGCAGGAACTCAGCACAGCCAAGACACCAGAGAAGCCCCCTGAAGTCAGGCTGGCCACTGCTCACTCACTGGGAGGTGTCAGAAGGGCAGGACATGGTGAGTTTTGTTGGGTTGAAGCTGTTCCTCAGTAGGAGTGCCCCCTTCCCTTGGTGAGCCTGGAGGCTCCAGAGGGCTGAGATGGTTTGTTCTTGTAGTTCTTGTCAGTTCTTTGTAAAGCACCTCTGCCAAAGGAAGAGGACACCTCACAGAACTCTCCCTCTCCTACTCATCTCTTTCCCGTATGTCAGTAACTAAATCACTCAGGCACAGAAAACGTTAAATTATTTTCATTCTCTGCTTGAGGTTTTTAAAACCTTCCTTGTTCCCCACACTCTCAACTCAAGAGGCTACAGTCAGTGTGGGAAAAATGACCAAATACCTTGCCCCAACTAGTTTTACTTCAAAATTATGATGCAAATAACTGGGACAGAGGGATTCTATGGGCAATGTAATGTTTAGTGGTTCTGGCAGAATTATCGATGGACTACAGAGCATTTGGATGAGAGCTCTTTTTATTGACTCTGTGTTGTAATAAGGAGCCATAGATTCAGTAGTACATCCATCCTTTTAAATTAAAAGACACATTACTTCTGAAAATGTGTTATTCTGCTTCCATACGTGCAGGAAGCAAGTCCTGGATCTGCATTTCAAGTCTGACTGAACTAAGTCCTGTGTTTAATACTTTTAAGCTACACATCTCAGCGTGCCCAAGGCAGATATTAATGTACCGGGGGATGCTTTAAGAGGAGAGGCACAGAACTAATGCATTGCTAGTAAACACTTGGTCTCCTAATGTCATTTATTGTGTGCTCATATTCAAGCCATGCCTTTCATTTCCCATTGTGATTAAAGCTAGGTGGGTGTTTAGCTACAGAAAGGCACAGTGCTAATGCTCAGCACTGTTTATCAAAACATGCATATGCATTTCATTCCCGTAATGTGTGAGCCAGAGAGAGATCAGAGCTTAAATCCTGAACACAGGCTCTGATTTTGATTAGTGGCACTTACATAGTGAGGCAGAGCCACTTTGTATTACATGATCTACATTTCAACTCCATTTGGCATAAAGGTAAAATCATTTTTCCATGCATAAAAACTGTAAATCAGATAAGAATTGATTGTATTTGTTGGTTTAATGAAGTAAGATAGTGGATTTCTGACTAATGCATTGGAAAGTATTTATATAATAGAGAGTTCTGCCATCATAAATCACTTTGTGGCGAATGCAACAATTTTTTATTGGAGGTCACCAGAGTTAGCAGCAAAATCAATTCAAATCAAATCACAGAGCTGCTGTATACATCAGGAGACTGCAAAAGAATTAATACACTTAGGTATTTGCTCACTGGGCATGCCTAAATTAACTATTAACAGTTTGCATGAGGATGAAGATGTCTTGCATTACAACCAGGTCATGGGCTTTCATGCCAGGCAGTCCAGGTACCTGCTCAATAGAGACTGGAGGAGTCTACATTTAGAAAATCAGACTACATCCTTTTGGCTAAAGAACACATTGATGGTGTTTTTTTCCACTGTGCCAACCAAGAGCCAGTTTTGAAAATGTGATGAATTGCTCTCACAGCTAAATTACCTCTTTTGGCAAGAAAAGTTCAGCTCTGAACTTTTAAGCATTTTTTTCATGTTGTCTAAGTTAATACCCACAGAGCAAAATTGCTGCAGTGGGTGTTGTCAAAGCCATTTCTGCTTCCTCTATAGCTCAAGTTTGGAGTCTGCTATCTCATAATTCTGGTTAATGAGCAAATTCTAAAATACAAGAATAATTTCCTTCTTTAGTGGAACCAGAACCTGGCACAAGGATAAGCTGCATGGAGGCGTAGAATGATTGCTCTTAAACTTCCTCTTCTCAGTAAAAACAGGATCAGTTCTCTGAAACTGAAAAGTCAAACATAGTTGTGAGGCAAAACCTAAAAAAGCCTGTTCCTCCTGATAGCCTTTCTTCCATCTGGGAAAAACAAATGGACATTTGCTACCCTGCCCATCCATGAAAAGGGATCATCCCGTGGATTCAGCACAGACTTACACCTTGGGATGCTGGTGCTGCTGAGGGTAAGTCAGTGGCTGCCATACCCCATGGTCAGACCTTACCTGCTAGTGCTTGTCTCAGCAGTACCGCTGACCTCCTGAGCCACAGCCTTGCTTAGCAGAAAGACCTCTGAGCAGGGATCTTCTGAAGTGCTCTGCTCAAAGGAGAAGCTGTAAACTCAACATAATGTCAAACAGATTAACAATAAGTCAGTTCCTGGCCATACAACTACAGGACACATTTAATGAGTCGGTGATCTAAATTTAACAGTGCAAACTCCAGTCATGTGGCCTACATTTAAGTCTTTTCCTAGGTGGTGCAATGACATAAATGTAATTAAACAACAGGGTAGTTATTAGGGGAATTAAATAAGGCAGGAACTCAGTCCACTTTTTCCTTTCTCTTACGAGTTAAGCTTCAAGTCATGCACAAGGGGCATTGGGAACCAAATCTGCTCTTTATTTACACCTGTGTAGCTCCATTTGGCCTTAAGCCTGAAATGCCATGAACAGAAGAGAACCACTTTTCCCTGGGCTGTGGCCCCTTGAGCACGGTAACACAATAAAACGGGAAGAAGCTACATAAAATTAGATGAAGAAAACCTTAAACCAATTCCTGAGACCTCTGGACTTGCATGAATTAAACAAAATCACTTTGAGGTGTGCTAGATCCTTCCTTGCACTTCACATCACAGGGGACACATGCTGCCATCTACTCATTCCATAAATAATCTGAGTCAAAGTGCATCAGGCTCATCTATAGCCTGAATTTCCAAATTCTTTAGGTACGTGGTAAAAATGTAAATCAACTGTTTGTTTCAGAAGCTAAAACTTCATTATATCATTATACATTATGAATTATAAATGCATATACTTTATACACTTTTAAATATAAGCATTAAGTATAGAGCTATATGTTATAAATTATATAGAGGCACACAAATAAGGCTTCAACACTAATGGGTGATTACAGTGAAACAAATCCACATTTAACAACTACAGTGGGTGAACATTTCCCTCTAATTATTGTTAACCCCTCAACTCCTGCTTTGCTTGCAAATTGGGATGCTCTGAAGGCTGGGAGAAAGCTTAGAAACAGGCTGTTAAAAGTTTGGTAACACAGGGATAAGGCAGAAGCCTACTGGGAGCTGACTAATGGAGTGTTTCCTTGCACGTCTGAGCACCGGGGGCAGCGCAGGCTGAAATCTGACTGTGGTACATTGTACCAATGAAAAGCTGATTCTTCATGCTACAATTAACTTGACTTCTGTGAAACATTCATAACCTGCAATCTCCTGTACTGTGTTTTGCTGGAAAAGCCATGCCTGATGTCTTCTGCTGTAACACATTAAGCTTAATGTGACTGAACTGGATTCTGCAAAGTGGGTAGGCAGTATTTCCTGCGCTAAATTTACCTCTGACAGAGAGGTTACTCAGACTCAACCAATATAACTGGTATGATGCATAATTCACAGTAATGGATTTATTCTTAATCCCATCAGCTTTATCACCAAAGAAATGGGGTAGGCCTTCTGAGGGGAGCTAATCTTCAAGATGTTCACAAAAACTATGCTGGTAATTGCCATGAAAAGCATCGATTGAAGGCTTGGTAAAGCCTTCCTTTGAAATTGGGCCTATTTTTTTAAATTTTCACATAACATGTTTCTCTCCGGTTTATTTTGGCCTATTTAATCCTGTTTAGCCTTTCCACTACAGATTTCCAAGATGGAACTTTTGGAAAACTGGTAATAATTTTGCTTTTCCTCAATGTGCAAAGCACTGCAAAATACTGAGTACAAACCATACCAAGTTCAGCACAGGTGCAAAACCCTTCTAAATTTCCCAAAGTTTCTCTGCTAAAGCTATGAGCCCTTTTGCTGCATAGAGACTTTTTGGATTTTTGAGTGGGTTATCAATTCTTCTGCAATTAGCTGCCACTTAGTAGATTTTAATTACATTTCTAGGTCATACAGGTGAGCTTACAGACTGAGAATATTGTTATTACTAACGACCAGATGGTGTAACAGTCTAGGAATTATGATTTTAAATATATAGCTGGGATTCAATATAACAGTTTGGTGATATTGCCTGGGATCTACAATTAAGATCTCAAAGATCTAGCGGCAGCCTGCCCACCAAACCAGTTAAGTCACAGAGACAGCACTCTTGGAAAAAAAATAAAAACTGAACAAGCAACTGGCCAGGGCTGTGCAGCTCCACACCAGGTACAGGGTGTGCAGTTTGGCTATAGCCGAAAGCGAGGGGTCAGGGACGCAGCTTCCCCGCCTCCATCGCTGGTCACCGCTGTTGCTTCTGGTCTTTGATCGCTCTCTTTTCCACAACCTCTCTCACTGATTTGCCTACCTGTACACTTGAGGGGAGGAGAGCCGGGACTGCCGGGCCGGGAGCGGGCCGGGAGCGGCTCAGGGGGAGCCGCTGGACCGAGGGCGCCTGAGGGGGAGCGGCGGTGCCCGCGCGCGGGCGCCTGAGGGGAGGAAATGGCGGGTCGCGCGTGAGGGCTCCTGAGGGCTCCTGAGGGCACGTGAGGGCCTCTGAGGGCTCCTGAGGGCTGGGGTGGGGGGCGAGCGGAGAGAGCTGTGTAAATTTGTATTATTTACTCGTAAGAGCCTCCAAGGTAAGAGATGGACACGAGGCGGCTTGGGACAGACAGATATTAAAACGTCCCAATCGCCTTCGCCAGATCTCAGCGAACGCCGCGCCCTTCAATCAGGCGGCGTGAGCGAGGCTGAGGGTGGGGCGAGGTGCGAAGGCGGCGGGACGGAGCGCTGAGGCGGAGCCCCTCGGTGCCGGCTCCGTCGAGGGACGGGGGTCTCCCGGACCGGGGAAGGGGAACTGATCGGAGTTGAGACAAGGATGGTTGGAATTCTGTGCAGTGCTGAAGGTACGTGTGTTTGATGAGCGCGGTTGGTGAGTTTTGTCAGTGTTCAGGGAAGGAGGATTGCCGTGGAGCGGCCATGATGGCTCAGTGCTGAGGGCGCTGGAGCCTCTCCAGTGGGCTCTGGTGGGTACAGCTTTGTCGTACCACAGTGCAGGGGCTCTCAGGGCTGCCAGGGCCGTGGGGACAGGACCTCAGGGTCTCTTGGAGCTGTCTATGCTGATGTGTGGTGCTGTCTCCTTCTCTGGCGACTGCAGTGGTTTTTTTGGCTTCGTGCTGAAACTTTGGTCCCCCCTTTCCCGCTGAACATGTCTTAATAGCAGAATAACTATGTCAGAAATGTGGCTATGTGTGTATGAGTTGTAAAATCTATTGCGAGGATGCCACTTTAAATTAATTCGCATGTTTGAACAGCCTGATTGTTTCTCTTTCACTGCCCAGTTAACACAGGCTTGTGGTGTGTCTTCCAGCCGTGGGGCAGCCTGAAACCTCTCTTCCAAAATAGCTGTGCTCCCTGAAGTGTATGTGTTACGTGTCACTGTATGTGTTAAGTATATTTGAAAACAGTGACAGAAAGCATTATCTATGTCTTGATTTATTTGAAGTCTGCAGTACTATGTAAATTCTGATATAAATGTCCAAGTTTGCCATCTTCTGCTTCAATACTGAAATTCTTGGGCTTCTGTGAAGGCAGGAGATGAAATGCCTTTGAGTGCCAACCAGGTGTTTCAGATGAACCTAAAATAAAAGCAGGCCAATGTACTCACTCAGGCTGCCCTTTCCAGCTGGCAGGGCACAGGGCTAATTAAGAATTCCCTTATCCTGGTTTCTTTATTACCGTTGTCTCGGTTCTTATCAGATAAACTTGCACAGTTGTATTGACATCTTTTCTTAGAGAGCCTTTAGTTCCTAAGATGGAAACCAAAATGTTCTCGAGAGTGGCTTACTATGTAAAATAAATATTGACATTTTAGCTGTATCGCTTTTAAGCTCTTACTACTCTTTTAGATAATTCTGAAGTAGCTCTTTAGGCTTAGTTACTTTTTCAGCTGACTTCAGTGTTACTCTGTATAAAACCCACGTTTGTTTTTTCAGCGTAAACCTTCCAAATTGTATCTATCTTAACTGAGTTACATTTTTGCCTAGCTCTTACTCGTAGGTACAGAACTGTCTCTAACTGAGGCAAATACTTGTAAGTTCTTTGGGAGGTTCTGTGCCTTCTCTAAACTGGCAAACGTCTGCTTAGAAACACCTTAATTTTGGTGTTGCCTCAAGTAAAAGGGATAAAGATTACGTGTGATGCTTTAACCACAAAAAATGAGGAGAAAAGGAAATGAAAGATATAAGCGTAGATGAAACTGTGGTGTTGGTAGCAGGAAGGCAGAGTATTTTGTGTGATGGCTGGTTTTCTTTCTGAAACAAGTTGTTGATAAAGTAGTTAAAGTACAAGGTAACTGCAGGGGGCTTGGTCACTGGAGTGTGGGGGAAAGCCAAGAATGCAAAAATTTACAGCAAGCTTTTAAAGCTTCTCATACAAGAAATTTTTTTTAAGCCAACCAGCCTCTATCTTGGGGGCCTTGAAATGTTTGGGCCCTGCCTGGGTTTTGTAATGCCATTTCACATCACATAAAGGCTTACTTCTGGCTTTGTAAATACATGTTGGGGACTTTTCAAGTCTGACTTGTCAATCAGTTCAAAAGCTGTTGGGGAGGACCCTTGAAGATTTTGGCTGCTCGGGCTCACAGCCCCCCACATCTGAAGGTGTCTCTGAGAGCAGCTTGGCTTCCCCCTGGTCAGATGGTGTTGCACGCCCCACTTTGTGCTCAGTCTCAGATCTGTGCACACCTGAGACAAGGCCTCAGGTTTGACATAAGAAAATGAATCTTTATCTAAAGAAAGCACATTTCTCCCTTTTGGATACCGTTTTGAGAGCCAGAGTACAAAGTATTGCCTAAACTCAACCAGTCATGGGTGATGATAAAATGCTCCAATCCCTGCCTGGGAAAGCTGCTTGAAGAAACTTCTGTCTGCTTCTGACCCTCTCCTTTGTCTCTCATGGTGCAAGGAGATGCTCCAAGCAGACTGCAGCAGAAATACTCCCCTGAGGGGAACTGACACATTCCCTAAAAAATACCCATAACAGGGAAAGGCGTGGCACGTAATTTTGAGTATTTCCCATCTTAAACAAGGCTGAAGCTGAAGACTATTCTTAATTGCCAAAATGACAATGGTTTCTATTGTGCAGGGAAATCCACTTCAGAAACTCCTGCACTGGTGTTTGTCAATGGCTGAGTGTGGAAAACTAAATGCATGCAATGCCACACAATGTCTGTCCATGAGAGTTCTCTCCTGTGACAAGGAGTCTAAGAGCTACAGTAGCTGAAAATTTAATGTCCATTATAGTGTGGAAGACTCACTTTAAATTAAACTAGGTGTAGCACTTAATGGAAAGTTCAAAGGAGGAGAGTTTTCTTCAGGACTTTTCTGCCAGTGTGTGTGGACTACTTTGCAGTTCTCTCAGTGTTCCCAATTTTTTCCTCTGAGAAGCTGTGGCTGCCCCATCCCCAGAAATGTTTGAGGCCAGGCTGGAGGGAGCTTGAAGCAGTCTGGTCTAGTGGAAGGTGTCCCTGCCCTTGGCAGAGGAGTAGACTAGATGGCATTTAAGGCCCCTTCCAACCCAAACCAGTCTGTGATTTCTTTTTTGTGTGCCTCAAAAGAGAAATCTGGCACATTTTTTGGTTAAGTGTGAAATGTCAGTTGTTTTTTCCCTTGTGTCAATGTTTTATGGAAATTCTTCAGGTACTCTTCATACAGTTGCTCTGAGAAAACTTAATGAAAATCAGAAATCTTTCTCATGATTAATGCATGTGTGTACTGCAGAACAGCCCTCTTTCACAGAACCAGCCTGCTTCAGACAGGAGAGGTGGAAGAATCAAAAAGCCAGTGCAGTGAGGGAACTTCTGCACAAGCTGGACAGAAGCCCAGTGGGCAAACAGTGCTGCTGCCTGTTGGATTTCTGACTTGGGTTTCAGCTTCTTTACCTTCAGGGACCCTGAAGTTCCTCCATCTTGCACAAATGGGCAGAGAGACACTAAGGCTGTGTGGAGTCCCCATGTTCTTAATTTTCTCAGGTGTGGCTGTTCCTGTCCTTGGCTACAGTGTGGGAGGGTGACACGAGGGGAGGTGTGAGGGCAGGGAAAGGGAGAGAGAAGAAAGAAATGAGAGGAAAGAGAAACAGAGGTGGAGCACACACTGCTCTGCTGCAGCCACATCTGAATTTTTCTGGCACTCACCAAGTCTCACAGATGTGCATCCAGGTGGGAACTCTCAGTTTGTGTCTTACCTGTGCAGTGTAAATGCAGCTCTGTTTGATTCTGTTGATCATGCAGAAGTTTTTTCTCTAAGACCCTCCCTCATTTCCTGGAAGAACAATTGCAAATAATGTTGATTAACCTCAAGATGTTGTATGTTCAGTGCATGTGAATTTTTTTTTAAAAGCTTAGTGCTTTGGGAAATCAGTGTTGGTAGACCTAAAACTTCTAATTGAACTAACAAAAAAAAAATCACTTGGCTTTTCTGTATACAGGTGAATGCTTATAGACATAAAAACTAGTTGAATGTGTAGCTGGATGACCTTTAGCATGCACCATCAAACGCCAGTGCCTTGAGCTTGTGTGTGGAAATCTGATGATAGCTGAATAAAAAGAGCTGTATTTTAGTATGGATGAAACAAAGTCTTCCAGGGTGGGGAGAAAGGCAAAGAAGGTGAAGAGAAAAATATAATGTTTCTTGAAAATAGCAGGCTGCTCTAGCAGGAACTTCCAGCTGTAATACTGGCCTGAGGCACTTGCCAAGCATGGACTGTTACACTCCAGCCAGTTTGGCTTCTGCAGAAGTACCATCAGCAGCAAGCTCTGAGGGGTGTCAGTCAGGGTTAGCCCCAGGGAGTGCTCCCGCTGAAACCCCCCTTGCACTCCCCTCCCTGTGCACAGGGAGGGTGCACCAAACATCCCCCTCAAACACCAGGCACAGGGCAGAGGTGCAAATGGACAAATTGCTTGGCAGCCCTGAAGGCTGGGGGTGTTAAATAAAAACTTTTTTTTGTTATTATTGGTTTTTTTATTACCTGTTTTGCTGTCTTTCCTGTGAGATTTCTTCTGGTTTTGCTGTTGATGTCCACAGTTACACATGAGCATAGTGTTTGGAATGAGATGAAATGAGGAACATGGGATTTACCTTATCCCTTGGGCATGACTGAGGAGCTGCTCTTGGTTCAGTGTACACAGTCTGGCTGATGATAAGTATTCAAATTTTGTGTGCATATCATGTTTTCCTGTGTCATTTTCAGAAGAACAGAAAAGCTGTGTTCTGTGTTTCTGCCACAAAAACTTGTTTTTCCTGCTTTTGAAATAAGGTTAAAGGGGTAGGAGTCCTGTAGAGCTTTTTTCATGGTGAGGTTCTGAAAGGTGAGTTTCGCTTGTTGAAGACTATCAATTTTCTCAATAATCTGAAAAGCATTTCAATGTTTTTGTGCTTGGCTTAGCAGAAAAAAAAATTGAACATCACATCAGCTTTGAGCACATTCTAACCTTCAGAATATTTAACAAAGTATTCTTCAGGGCAAACAAAATTTGCTACAGTTTTACAAAAGCTTCCACAGGAGTCACCCGTGATTTCAGAGCTTCTGTTGGGGCATTTGGAAAATGTGAAGACAGTCTGGTTCCATGGACAGAAAAAAAGGGGAAAATGTGAGAAAAGAGAAATTAGATAATTTGGAATAAATAATCCAAATATGGCATAGTAGAAGGAAAACCAAATAAACAAAGAAAAACACACCAAAAAAACCTTCAAACCACTAAACAAATTTTCTAAAAAAATACAACAAGCTGATCAAAGAAAGAATCAAAGAAAACCCTAAACTTCCCCCAGATCAACTTGTTCAAATGCTTGCACAAGATTAGAGAGCAGCATAAAAGCAGGGAGTTTATAGAGACGGTGTGTGAAAGAAAGAACAGGAATGAAGAAGAAAATGCTTTGAGGAGAGACTTTTTTTTTTCAGAAACCTGAGCCTGTTTCTCCACCAGTGCACAACCAGTGAGCATCTTCAGGCAGAAAACTTTGGGCAAATATGCATGCAACATTCTTCAGTGTAGTGAAAATGGAGTATAGAGAGTATTAAAATGTTCAACACAATCATTTCCAGGGATTTATACAGCACTCAGTCTTTTATGAAATGACTTACTGGTAAAACTACTTCTAACAAGAGTGCTTAATGTACATTGGTAACTCTTGGGGATGTGAGTGCAAGGGTGCAGTTCTGCTTATTCTTGGGGAAAAAAATCTGTTTCACTTGGAGGGAATAGGATTCCATTTCCACAGAGCCAAGAGTAGCTGGTATGTACTAAACGAATCTGCAGTACAGCATAACTATGAAAGAAATAGTTGACAGAATATCAAAGTTATTCTTTAAGTTTGTTTTGTTCCTACATCATTTTTCAAGAGAAAAATTTTCACTTCTCTCTGCTCTGAATATACTGTTAACTTTCTGCAAGTCTTGTAAGTTATATAAAGCTTGTGTGCTTTGGAAGTTCTTAGCAAAGAAAATTTTCATCCTGGCTTAGGGCCTGATGTTATCAGGTGAGGAACAGCCTCCAGTTTGTTAAAGGTGAGAGTGTGCCTGCTTAGACATACAGAAGCCTTTAAGTTAAAACCCATAATGCTCAGTATCTCACTGCTATTAATGCTGAAGAAAAACTGAAGGGACTTGTAAATATATTTGAAAATATTGGACTGTTTTTATGTATGTATATCAATAAAGGTTTTTTGACTGGAGGGTGCTTACAGAGGTTCTTGGCTGCAGTAAAATTAAGAGCTCACTCAGGGATGAATGAGAAGTTCAAAGGGTTTTGTGGGTGGGGCTTGATTGTGTAGTAGTTTGAAAAAAACTCATTTTTTTAACTGGAGAGAAGCTTTGCTCATGGCAGAAATCAAAAGCAACAGGAAAGCTTTACCTGCAGTGCTGCTCAGCTACTTCCTTCCCCTCCCTCTGCCACACTCACTCTCCCTTCCTCTCACCTCACTTAGTTCTTCCAAGCACTTCTGTTGTCCCCCTTGGCCTCTTACACACCTGTACCTGTATTTTCATTATTTTTTTTCTGTTTATTCATTTGCCTCTCTCACTGAGATGATGAAAAGACGAACAAGGGTTCCTGCAATGTTGCACTTCCTTAGCAAAGCAGCTGCAGGGGCTGGGAGGGGGTTAGGGGGTGTTCCAGCAGGATTCTGCTGTGGGACTTGTAGGAGAGGCAGAGTGGGAAGGTTTATGGGGAGAGCTCAGGTGGAGAGAAGGGATTTGTGCCCTGTAGGGCTGGATCATCCCCCAATCACTGCTCAGTTTGCAGCTTTGGTATTACAGAGCCAGGCTTCCAGTTTGTATGGGCAAAGCTTTGAGGAACCCTTTTGGAGCCTGCCTGAGGTTTCCCTGCCCAGCTCAGAAAGGGTTCAGCAGCCAGAGCAGCCATGGGGGTGATGTACAGAGTATTTGGGTTCCAGAGCACTGGGAACCTCGGAGCTCTGTGGCACAGCTGAAGGAGCTGCTGCAATAAAAGTGCCACTCAAGGTCTGTGTTTTTGCCTTTGTTTCATTTAAAAGAGAAAAGTGTGAGCTGTTCTTTCCCTCAAGTTATTCTAGTGGAAAACATTGCTTGCTTTAAAGATAGAGTTCATCAGACTGGATATCCATGGATATTTTGCTACAGAATCATTTTCCTTTGTAATGAGAGAAATTTATTTAGCCATTATCAGTAAATAGTGCATCTTAGAAAACTTGATGCTTTTCCTGACATTTTAATCTCTTTTTATATCCCAGAAAGCAAATAGCATCATGATTTTTCCCAAAGTATTAGTGAGATTTATTTTAAACCCACACAACCAAACCATGTAAACAGGTGCTAAGTCCTTCAGTGCTGGCTCTAAAGTAATGTTAATTTTTTTTTTTCTGTCAAAGTGCTTTTCATCTTACACTGGGATTATATGAGTTTGTATGCCTCATATAGGATTAAATTTCCAACTGTCAGAATTTTTTTTTAAAATTATTTGCACTTTTTGTAGTCAGAGTCCATATACAACTTGTTCATTAGGTAAAGACCATCTCCCTAACAGCTGGCTGGTGCAGGACACATCTTTAATTGTGGATTTCGAAGTGTGCTAATTTTAGTTGTGGACTACTTAAGGCAGTCTCTTAAAGCATGAAAATATTTAATAGCATTGGACTGCTGTCTTCATTTTAGTGTCTGTTCTAGAAGATTGCTGTGCATGACTTAAAATATTAAAGAAATGACAGGAGAATTAACAGTTTGAGGAGTTAGTCAAATGATAGAAAAATAGCAGTTCCAGTGAAAATGTGAAATATTTTTTATGATATCATAGCTTGCAAAGACTGGTGCCTTTCTGCTGCCCTGTGTGATATCAAGAGGCATTTGCGTGCTGCTGCTGCTGCTGAGATTGAGACCCTCTGCAGTCTCTTTGCTGGCTGTATTTCATTAACTTTTATAAACCTCTTGCCTTCAATAACAGCAAATGAAACTCCGGCACAATGTCTCCCTCTAGGCCACAGACAACTCCAGCTTCCAATAATTCAGCGCTGGAGTTGAATAAAAGACAAATTATTCTGTCATCTGTCAGTAGCTCCCATCCATCAGGCAGTAATGCAGGGTACTTACTGTGGGAGAAGCAGGGCTATTTTCAATTACTGCCAGCTCCTTAATTACCCGCGCTGCAGGGGCTCTCTGGAGCTCTGGGTGCGCTGCGAGGCCCCGCTTCCTGCTTGGCCCCGTGCCCTGGGCTTCCTGTGCTCGGGCACACGGCACCAGCAACAAACCTTGTGGTGTCAGTGGTTTTTCTGGGCTCGTTCAAGGAGGTACCACGTGTGATAAACTCAGTTTTACCTTCTGCACGGCGTGTTTTTGTACCCAGAACTGAACCTTGGCGGAGCACAGCACCCACAGGCACGCTCAGACTTTTACTTTCTTAGGAGCAGACTTGAGATGAACTTTCTCAAAGCAAAACAACACATGAGCCTTCCAGGCAGCTTGACACAGGAGCTCTCTGATATTCTCCAGCTTCTTATGATGCTCTCTGATATTCTCTCTATGCTCCTCATAATGGTCTGTGTTGCACGTAGCATGTTAGAACTGGTTGAGAAGTGATTCCAGTGGCAAGTCCTGATTATCCCTGCACTGAGGAGTGACAGAAACAGTGCTCTCGTAGCCTCCACCCCAGACAGATTTACCTTATTTTACCCTCTTAAAATGATACAGTTTGTTTTGTTTTCTGGCAAATGATTTGGTTTACTTTGTTGATTTTATTTTTTTAAAAACTTCCTAAGATTCTGGTACCTCACTGCTTTTTGAGTCTGACAAAGAATTCGATGCTGCAAGGCAGCCTACTGGAAAGTCATATGCAAATTTCAAAAAGAAAGCAAAGTTTTCATGTATTTGTTTTCATGGTTTCTTTTTCAGGCTGCAGAGCCTTATTTCTCCCCCCCCTCCAAAAAAAATTCCCCCAAATCTGTCATTTTAGGCAGGTGTGAGAGGATTAGTGTAGAAGAATTCAGCCAAAATTTTTGAGTAAAGGAGAGGTTGATTTTCTTTCAGCTCTCTCTCTTATTCTGGGAGGTCTTTGCTGTCTGTTCAGGCCTCAGAACTGAAACCACCTTGTTTGATAGGTGTTGCCATCACGTGTGTGTGGGATTGGGTTGGATAGAGGGAATTTTCCTTGTGGTAGCTTGTATGATGCCATGTGTTTTGGCCCAGGTGCCTACCATGGTGAAATTCCAGCTGGGGCCACGGCCAGTTCAGAAAAATTGCATGGATCCTGGGAGCTAGAAATGACCTGATTTAATGCTGTCAGTCCTTAAGTTCTAGTTTGCAGAATTGCACAAAAATGCTTCTGTGATTTATGGCACAGCTGGATATCGGTAAAGGACAAATGTATTTCAGGCTTGCCGAGTAATGTATGCATACATGCATACAGCAAGCTGCTTTGTCAATGTCACATTAATTATCCAATAGTATTGGACTTAATTCTTGTTGTAAACTTAGATGTGCATTCCCTTGCATCATAATAAATGATGTACTAAGCCATACCTGTTACTGCAAAAATGTTTCCAGTGAAGTTTATCCCCTCCAATTAGCCGAAAAATTAATAGGAAGAGATTTCCCCTGTCCTCTTCTTATTTCCTCAGGTATTAGAAATTTATTTCATTCAGTTGATGTGGACAGACTGTGCTGTTTAATAAGCACCAACATAGGATGGTTTTGTTGCAAAAATAGCAGTCTAATTAGAAGATTCCATTTTTCTCTTTCTGGCCTAGATTTCAGTAAAGAGGTGAGCTATAATCTTTGTATCCCGTTTTCCTGGTCTTTATCAGGATTCTCTGCAGCTAACCTTTCAATAACTCTTTCTTTTTTGAAAACCTCTTTGTTCAAATGAATCCTTCAGATTTTGATTCTTATTTTAAAAATACCCTAAACAACAACAACAAATCATACAACCCAAATCTTATCTTCTAGATATTTAGGAACTCAGAGAAAGCATCATGACTTGCCCTTGCTCTGCTGGAACAAACAGTGAAAATTATCTTAATCTAGTTTTGGTCTTTGTTTTATGCTTGGTAAATAAAAGAAATAGAACAAAAAGAGACAAGTTATAAGAAATGCTGGCTGTTCTGGGGTTTATTTTCTTTTGCAATTGAAAACGAGTAAACCTAGTTACCATCTGACTATCAAAAACCTTTAGTCTATCAAAATACTATAGTAAAAAACAAGATGGACAGGCCATTGCGTCTGATGAATAGGAACAGAGAAAGGAAAATCAGGTTAGAGAAGCATAAGAAAAAAAAGGAGGAATACTTTGTTTCCTGGCAGCTTTCTTGCAATGCTGTGCAGTCCAGAGATGCTTCTCTCTAAATTCATTTGATATGACAGTGATGTGAAATTTTACAGCTTGTAGTGCAAGCTATCCTTTTTGTTCAGACACTCTAAAGCTCTGCTCATGACAGCATGGAAAAGAAACCCAGGAGGTGATAGGCCTTCGCTTCTTAGTGGTAATTTTGCATTTTTCACTGGTGTTAGTGATGAATAACCCAGAGCTATTATTATAAATGCTGGGATGGCTTCTCTGCTGCACTGTTTCTACTTCAGTCAGTAGATAGAGAGGGACCATCAGGGTACAATTTGTAGCTCTCAGTGTGTCTAGCTCCACGCTTGTTTAAAGTCATCCAAATTTCAGGAATTTGCCAAATAACTTAAGATGGGAAAGACTAGCAGGCAGTGCCTTCTGTCCTTGTGACTTTAGATGCAATATCTGAGAGTCAGGGAAGTCATAGTTCAGATTGTTTTTTTGAGGAAAGACAAACAGAAAAAAATAGCCAAAACACTCCACCGCCACCCACAAATTAGGCAAGGAGGCTTTAGAAGTACTCTGTGTTCACTGTCGAGTACCTCTCTTTTAAAAATACTTTCTGATGACCTCTTGCCTTTCTCTGTCTCTACAGAAAAAGCTGCCAAGAGTAACCATCTGACCATCTGATCCTGCTTTACAGAGGAAAACTTCCTCCTCAGAGCAGTCCCTTTTCCAGGGAGTCCTTGAGCAGTGATTGCACAATGCCCTCCCTGCAGCTACTCTGTGTGAGGTAAGCCCACATGAAAGGACAGCAATGGAGGGCTGTGTTGTGTCCTGACAGAAGTCCTGCTCCCAAAGATCCTGGAAGATGATTCATCAGGTTAAGGCAAGTTTTGTTTGCTTTCTCTGAGTTTATCTGTGGTGTGATGGTCGTTGCACAATGTGCCCTGTGGACCAATTCTCCCAGGGCTGACAACATCTTGTGTACCTCTTCCCTTCTCCTGGGGAAGCCCACACAACTGAAGAATCCAGATTGTTTGACCCCGTGTGTGCATTATTGTCATGTGCTTCTCTTCTTTGTCATGGCACTCACACAGCAGGAGACAGGATTTGATTAATGAGCAGACAGATTATTTTTTAGGAATAGCTGAGATACTTCATGTCCCCAGGTTATTGTACAAGGAAATCATCCCAGCAGATCTGGCAGGACATGCTTCATTCATCTCTTAAGGCTTATTATCTGAACAAGCTTACAGAAACATGCCAGGGAATGCCTTAAGACTATGACAGCTCATTAATCATGTAGTCCTACAATAAAAATAGACATCAAGTGCATTAATTACTCCTCAAACAGTTCCATTTCTTGGGACTTTCTCTTAGCTAGTGTTGAAAGATGGCCAGTTTTCCAGAAATAACACGCACTTTGCTTCATTATTTCTAAATAATCAGTGAAGTTTTAACAGAAAAATATCTTGAAAAACGATGTGTGTAAATATAGATTCATGTGCTTGGAATTCTAAGTCAAATTCTGTGCTGAAGTAATTATTCCTTTAAAACTGAGCTAATTAAAGGTGGTTTGCCTTCAATTTTATTACATAATATTGCTCTTGGAACTAAAGAAAAGTCAGAGGGAATAAAAGATACATAATGCAGATCATGAGGTGGAAAGTGAGGAGTACATGCTGGGCTCTTCTTTTGAGATACCGTTATTAAAAAAATCTTTCAATCTTTTCCTTGGATGCTAATTTACCTTTTATAACTCACACAGGAAGAGTAAACAAGGTTTGGGAAAGGTAGCAATGGGGGCTTGTGCCCTTAGAGCACTGTGTGGCTTTTTTTCCCCTTGCCAATCTCCAAGCCTTATGGCCAAGCAAAAGTCAGTCTCCTCTGAAAATGCAGCCTGTAAGGTAATAACTCAGTACACTGCACTGGTGTGCACCAGAGAAGGTTTAAAAGCCCATATGTCAAAGAAAGAACATGCTGTGGACTGATAAGCTTTTGAGCAGGTTTTCTTAAATGGTTGAGGGATTTTGGTGAGTCACTGGGGGCAAAGCTTGGTGTAATTCCTGCATTGGTTTTCTTTTTTAGCTAGACTTTAAAAAATTGAAGAAAAATAAAATCAAATATATATAGATAAATTATGGAATCAATATAGAGAAGAGTAAAAATAATGTTAAATGCAGAAGTGTATTAAGAATGTAGGCTTGAAGACATTAGACAGTCATCACTGTGCCTGTTGGATATAAATCCCTTGCCCAGGTCTTAATTGTCATTCCTACTCTGTGCAGACATCATTTCACATCATGAAGTTTGTAATCCTTTTGCCTGTGGCTTGAATAAAATACAGGATTCATTCTTTTGGCTCTTTCTGCCTTTATGGGATTTCTTTCAGTAGCATATTCTATGTTTAATGAGGCTCTGAGGTGCAAAATTTAAAGTGACATCCTGTTTTCATGCAAATGACTAGCAAATGGCCAAAAGTACCAGGAATTTACCTAAACTTCTGAGAACCAGCCTGGCACTAGAGAATAGGAGAGTGATTTAGGCAGAGGTTTGGTTTTTTGGAACTTGTAGCTGACACTGTTGGCACCTCACCCTGAAAATCGTGGAGTCATCAGTGCCATTGGAGCTTGAGGTCTGGCTCGGCAGTCAAGCTGGCACTGCTTGCAAAGGAAGATATCATTCAGTGTGAAGAAGCAAACTGTATAATAGCACTAAAATGAGCAGGAGTAGATGCACTGTCATCATAGTGAAATCAGGACTAATAAATTATTGGCAAAATGCTGCAACTCATTTATAATGGAGTTGATACAAACTTTCCCATTTATAATTTCTCTTGTGAACCTAGAGAAATATTTCTCTTCATTTGCTGCTTTTGATGATTTATCACTTCTGTTTTTGAATCCAGGTGTTTTGATAATACAGGAAAACTCTGAAATAGGTGATCCTGGCTCCTGCCTGATAAGAGAAGCTGTTTGTTGGACTGCAGTACAAATATGTATGAGTTTAGGGAAGAAAAACAAAGGGAAATGTGGGTGCCTTGATGTTTTCCTCTGGCTTTTTCTCCCATATTCTTTGAAAATAATCTTTCAGTGCCAGAACTGTGGAGGGGTCAAAAGGACTGGGCCGGTATCAACTATGAGAGCAAAGGATAAAGAAATAAAAACGAACTGAAGTGATTGAAAGATTAATCTGATTTATTTTATTTTAGATCGCTCAGCCTTCATGCTGTAACATGAAAGGCCCAGCAGAAAAACAGAAGCAAGAGCAATGGGCAGAGCACAGCACCAGGAATTAGCCAGCATTATGCCCTGTTAGTGGGAGTGTGTGTAAATCTAGATCTGGTGTTTCTGCCTAGGTTGTGTTCTCTTGTATTCACCACTGGTTCCTGCTGGCAAGGAAGGAGGTTTGTGCTCTATCCCTCTGAATACCTGTCATGAGCAGTTTGGATATCTCATAGTTACAGGACAATGTACTATGGACATTAAAGTTGATTTTATGAACTCATTAAGAAATCTAACAAGACAAGGGTTCAAAATGCAAATCTTGCCTAAATGTGTCTAGCAATGACTATGCAGAACTGTTGCTGTGATGGTCCCTGCTTCCTTTAAGCAGCAGGACATAATGAATTCAGACATAGAAAAATGACTATATTAATCCACTGGGAACAAATTTAGATACTTCATGGAACTTCAGGGAAATCAGTGGAAGCTGGAGATGTCTTCCCATCATGCTGCCTTTATCAAATTCCTATGTAAATAAGCTGTATTTTTTTTTAGATTCAGATGGTGTTGAACATGACCCAGTTTTGCTACATAATTTTTACTGTTTCACGATAGAAGCCTGGAGATTCGGTAGTATTTTCCTCTACACTCTGAAATAGTATCCTAATTTTTTATGATTGTGTACTGTAAATTGGTGTCTGTTCCTCAGACAGAAATGGCTGCAGTTACTCAGCACTTGGTAAGTCTTATCAATGGAATATGAAAGCGCTGTATGACTGCTGGAGGTAAGGAATGCATTTGTTTTATGACACAGTAATGCCTGTCAGCTCCAGCCTGTTGAAAGACTCTAACTCTGTGCTGCTACTTTCAAGCTTAGGTGAAAGTTTTCTGTACTTTGAAGTTGATTAATAACTAATTTTCATAGACTCTGAATTCATAGTAATTTCATTTTGTAATAGGCATCATACGAGTTGAAGGAGACTGATTTATTTTTTTTATTATTTGTTTTCCTTGTGCAAAATGCAAAGAATTCTGAAAAGCAGAGATAATCATTGTACATTTGTATGTTAATGTCACCAGGTAATCATCTTGAAAGACTGAATATGATTAACACCTTGAATCATAAACTAGGGAAAATGTACAACACTTGACAGGGAGTGAAACATCTAATACAATGTGAAAACATCTGGCCAGGAAATTGTTTTCCAAACACTGAAAATTATAAGCAATTATCAAGTATTTTACCTGACTATACTCATAACTCTGTTTTAGTGACACTTTAACTGATAGTGTGCTTCATTTCTCAGCAGTCTGATTTTTGGATAATCACCCTAGATCTGTGTTTTGCACTCTTCCATCTTCCTGCTTGATGTGCATAGCAAGTACTTCCCTGGTGTACTTTAAGGGGGCAATCAGAGGCTGCAGATGAAATAAGGCACTCGTTACAATTGAAGGGAAGAGCTTAATTTGGCAATTCTCATCAGCAAGGGATCTGACAGGATATCCAGGTGGCCCTAAATCAGCTTGAGCTAAATTCCTAGAGAAGTGAGACTGCATATGCCAATTTCCTTAGCATAAGCTGGGTGTTTCTGTCAAGAACTTTGCTCGGGGTGAATGGATGGCCTTTGGGGTGTGAGAAATTGCCAGATTATGGTGGCAGTTTTACTGGCTGATTATAATTAAAGACGACACTTTTCTATGATGTAGATACCCATCTGCAAACCCTACACGAAAAGGAAGGGCAACTCCAGCCTTTCCATACCCATTTATGCATTTTATTTCTATTACATATTTTCCCAGAAGAAAAAGTGGAGTGATAGGGGCAGAGTCAAAGGGTGCTGGGTTTCCTTTGACTCCAGGAACATTTATAGCTCATAAATCTGGATGCTGTTTCTGACTTTGGAATATGGTTGTGAACCATTCATGATTTTTATTGTGCTAATAACCCTCTTCATTTAGCTGGCCTCGGACACTCAGTAGAAAACTGCCTTTTCATCTCAGAAAAGGAGCTTGCTGTCTCAAATCATTCCAGGACATACCATAAAACTGACATCCCTAGTGGTTGTTTCCTTAGCTCAGAGATGAAAGTTGCAGTAAGAAAAAATGGCACTCTGTCCCTCAGCGAGCAGGTTCAGAGTAGGTCAGGTCTGGACGTTCTTACACAGCTCCAGGAAAAAAAAAAGGTTGTAGATTAGGTTGGTTTGTTAAGGAAATGAGGTGAATTTTCACCTCTGGTGGTGACAGTGCTTCACTGGCATCTGCCCTTAAGCTATGTGAGGTCAAACCCTATAGTAGAGCTCCTCACAGTATTTTATCGAGCAGCTTTTGGGTGAACCCCCTAACCTGACACAACAGGAGGGGCCATTAGATATCACACACGAACACAAAATGTTATTGGCTTCTATTTTAACTTCATGACCCCCTGGGAGGGCTATACCATCCTAATCTGGTGTTTTCATCATGCTAGAAAACCATGTAGGTTTTATTTTGAAATGGTTTATTTCTGCACTGTTTCTTCGATTTTTTGCAGGTTGAAGGAATATCCTTGCTTTTTCCCCAGTGATAATTTTCTTATTTCATGAGCTGGAAAAATAACAGGGAAATTTTCAAGCAATTTAGTGTTTTCAGTCTGAAGCATAGTGAAAAATCAAAGTCTCAAAATATTTCAAGGAAAGCCTCAAATAATCAAATGAACTTCGGAAAACATTATTTTTCACTGCACTCGAATAATTCATATCAATGCATACAAGAGGATTAAAGATAAATGGAACAAGGGAATTTGAAATGAGAAAAAGGAAAGCTTAAAATGAGATAGTAAAAACAGTCTGAGTTCTGCATTTTGAATTTTCATTTTTGTAAAAAAGAGAATTAGTTTCAATCAGCACATTCTGGTATTCTGGTACTAATAGAACAACATTTTCTGCAGATGACCTCCTGGAAAATTTTTTTTTGCAACTTTATGAAACGCTTGAAATACAGAAATTTCTGCTGGAATTCTGTCGTATTTTTTGACAGCTGATTTCAGACCTTATTTTCCTTAGCCAATCCATGCTTGCCCTGAGGCTTGCTTCTTTTAAACTGTCTCAAGAGTTCAAAGATCTCCAAGCCATAGCTAAAAGTGTTTTAGACCCCCTGTGTCACTTCAGGTGACAATTTGGGGAAAGTACAATGGGATAGTCATGACAGAAATGGACTTGATGAGTATTGGAACCTTAAAGATCTTCCAGTTCCAGTCACCCTGATGTAATTTATTTAATGTTAAATATATAGAGGAAGCTGTAACCAAGCTAATTCATCAGGAGTTTTGTGTCCAAAGGAAAAGTGCTAATCTAATTAAAAATTTGCAAATGAGAAGGCTGGTTTTAAATTCAAGCAGTGAGTGAAAACTGAATGCTCTGAGGACCTGGCCTGCTTATGCTTTAAGTGACATTTCCAGTCAGATTTGAGAGGGTCAAGGCAAGTGCAGGGAACTGGAAAGGTGGTGTACTTCTGAATATTCAAAACAAGCAAAAACCAGGAGGAATAGAATGTTGCTTTAAATGAAATCAAATGTTTTCAAGAGATGATTAAGAGTATGCATCTTTGTGCATTGTTCAATTACAAATTGAATTTTTCGGCTAAGTCTGTGCCTAACTGTGAGCACAAAAATTCACCTGCCATTTTTCCATCTCTTAAGAGTTTAAAATCACTGCTTCATATTATGTGTTCAAAATGTTTTAGTTATTCCATTTAATTCACATGCTCCATTTAATCTCAAAGTCACATGAGTCAAAGCGGACTCCTTTAATCTCTCTGAAGCCACAAACCTACCTGAGGTACATCTAATGTATGAAAAAGGTTGCAAGTAGAGCAGTCCAGTGGACCTCTGGAGGTCTGATTTTGTTTTTGTCTGTCACTGACTGGGTGGGTCTGGAGAGGCCGCATTGCTCTGCTGCAGCCTTGGTTTATCTCTCAGGAGGGAAAAGATAATATCACTGACCTTTAGAAAGCACTTGAGATCTAATTATTTATAGATTAGGGAGCATTACAGGATAGGTTTGCCTTTTTTCAGTGTAAAAACTTGCTTATTTCTTGACTGAGAGCAGAGCTTTTTTCCTCTCAATTATTTATAGATTAAATCACAACTTAATGGTCGTCCAAAGCAAGTGGTGCTTTGAAGAGGAGGTTGGAGGCAAAAGATGACTCAGGCAATTGGAAAAATACATTTTGTTTACAACAGGGTTAAACAGCATTACATTTATTAAATGTAATGATCTAGTAATCATGGAAAGATAAAAATCTCTATTAGCTTTTCATTTAATGACATTGTAAAAAGCAGCTCCAAAGGCTCTTCGTAGTAATTTGATCCAAGTGAATGTCTTCTACTCACATTCTACCTTCTCAAATACTTTAATATGGAGATTTCAGGGGTTTTGACATGTTTATAGTACTGAGCACTCTGAAGAGATTAGTAGGTTATGCAATTTCTCTCCTTTAGTAAGTCACAGTATGCAGTGTCCTTATTTTTGTACAGCATAGCCCTATTGCTCTTTCAAACAATGTGCTGACAAAACAATTTCACTATAATTGAAACAGCTCACTGCCACTCCTCTAGAGAAAATAAAACTGAATTTCATGCCCTGGTTGTTACTGACAAGACATTTGATCATGAATACAGTTAAAGTTCCATTTAAATCATTAGACTAGGTTATAAACAGCAAAGTATGTAATATCTGAGTTTTCTTAGTTGGTCTTAGTGTGGACTTTGTGTTGCACAGTGAATATTGATGCAAACAATAGAAATCTGCAGAACTCTGAAGCATTGGCTGTATTGATAATCTTTGACCATGGCATTTGTACTAATTGAGCCTTTCTAGTCAGCTGCCTGCTATGTTGGTTGTAAACTGGAAAATATTGCTGCATAAAACCAGAAACACAAGTATTTGGGTATATCCAGCCAAGCAAGGTATTTCTCTAGGTTAGCAGTCTAGCTGGTTCAGCAATGGAAATTATGAAAAGCAAATATGCAGCAAAATAGAACAAATACTGGTATTATCTTGTGCTCTTGAAGGTTCCACCTTCAGTCATTCGGTGTGGAAAAAGCCTGGCAGAGAAATTGTCTTGGTCTGTGGGGGCTTTCTTATGTTGAGTATTTGTGCAGGAAACACACTGAGGAAATCTTGTCTGTGTGTTCAGCTAAAGCATTTACCTTGCTGAAACCTGCTTTTGAGTGCTACTTACCTAACTAAATAACTTTGGAAAAATTCAAACAAACTCACTGAAATTTCCTAAAAATCACTACCTCAAACATGTGCGTGTGAAGAACTGGATTTTAAACCAAGGCAAAAATGGAACAATTAAAAAAAACCCACCCCAAAACCCAGCAACCTGCAAAGGAAAAAAGCCAGCCATCAACCCAACTGCAAGCACTGTAAGAGTTATGTTTCACCTGTACACTTTGAGTACTTGTCTGCCTGATACTTTAGCAGAGATCAGAGCCTTCTGTAATCCTGTTGTCATCCAGTGATAAAGCTGGAGGAAAATAAAAAGGGAAAGGGATGCTTTCCGCTGAGGTGGGAACAACATCTGGTGAGAAAGAATTCATGGGTGTTCTTAGGGACAAACAGGCTACGTAGTGTGATTTGCTTTGTGGTTTTTTAAGCTTTGACATGGGAAATACTAGAAGGGACTATTATTCCTGTGACTTAGGGTAGTTTGTGCATGTGTGGTGTTGTGCCTTCCTACAAGGAGAGGGTGTGGTTTTCTGGTGCTTTTGTAGAGCAGTGATATAAATGTTATATATTTGGAAATGGGCTTGAGGAGAACATTCTGTTTGCTGCAAGCTTTCCCTAAAATCCTCACAGATCTTCAAGGTTAAAACCCATGCAAGTTCAGATGTACAGGCAAGGTTTGTGCTATGGTTTCCGAGTACAGGAAATTAAACAAGAAAACAGATCACCGTAATCAACACTGTGGTTATCAGGATGGTTTGGGTTCTTGAAAATGCATCCTTGAGAATCTTGAACTTGCTGAGAGAAGGGTATTTGTACTGGTTTGACATTCATGTGAAAACACAGCTTCTGAGCTCAATAGAAAGCTTTCAAAACTTGTGCAAAATATTGTATTTTAGATGAAACTGTCAGTCTACAGAGTGTGTTTGGTGTTTACCAAATGTGAACAAGCAAAAAGACCTGGTGCCATTGTGGGTTGTAGCTCTGGGGAGTGTATTTTATGCAGAGGGCCTAGAAATTAGATGTCCATGTCCTTCCTTCCTTGGTGCTGTCATAGCCAGAGACATAAATGAGGTGTGTGAGCCATCTGAAAAGGAAATGCAGAGCTCAGATCATCTCAGTCTCTCAAAATGTGATGTTTTGTAGGCAGGTGTTGCTGCCTGTGAGCAGAGTTTGAATCACAGATCTGGGAAAACCTTAAAGAATTGCTGTGCACATGTGGACATAATTTCCCTCGTGTGAACACCCCTTGGATACAGCTCTCTTTCAGAATTGTTTTCTCTCTGATCTAACATCTTGATGTGTCCACCCTTTGCCATTAGATCCAGCTCAGAGTGACTAGGACAGGTTACTGTATCTGTGCCCTTTTCTCTGAGGGAGACTGTCCTGCCTGCCTTCTCTCACGCTCTGTGATTCCATTATCAGGTTTTCTTGAGTGGCTTTCACTTAGTCTTTTCAGGTACCTCTAACCATTACAGATTCTTTCTCCAAAGCATCTTTAAGGTGTTGCTCTGCTCTATGATCCCTGAACAGACTTTCAAAGTTTAATGTCCCAATTTTTGTAACAAATTCATGTATGATTTGAGAATACTGCCAAAAGATTGTGTACTGCTGGTGGTTCTGATAATTTTTAACTTTGCTTTTATTTCTCTGCAGGCTTGCAGTTTTCTTTCATATCTAATGTTTTAACCCGACCTTCAGAGGACCTTGCTTCCCTTTCTACTTTTCACATTGCCATTTACTCAGAGGTTGGATTCTGCCCAGGTCCATTTTCCTTAAATACACTTCTGTGTACTTTTTCACCATCTTGACCCCACATTATATGGGACAAAAATTTTTAGAAATGTGCACTTCATCCTTTCAAACACCTTTCTTAAGCTGTACTAATCCTGGCAGTGACTCTCCTGCATACATGTCAGCTGTCCATCACCATGATCCGTGTCCCCCTTTCTTTTCCAGGGCTGCTCCAGTTTGTCCCTATTAGCCAGCCCTGTGTGCTTCTGCCTGTCACTAATGGGAGTTCTGCAGTGGGCCTGTAACTTGTGCTTTGCTGGCAGTGAAGTGCTGGACAGTGCTGCTTGCTGTGTGGAAAGGGGTTTGACAGGAGGGGTTTCTGTTCCTGTGGGTAGCCCTTCACTGTAAAGGCTAACTGCTCAAAGTGAGAAATCTACTCTCTACATTTGTCCAAGGGGCAATTCACAAAAAATTCCCTGTCCAGAAAGGGATTGAGCCAACAGTTCCTGATGGTTCATTCTCCATTAGCATTTGTTCAGAATTATTTGGTACTTTGAGAACAGAATTTCACCCAGATAGTTGAACTTGGCTGAGGTTTCAATATTTATGATTTATGTTGAATTTTTTTGTACTTCACTGTCATTTTACACCATAAAAACTTAGGCAAGGATATGATGTTTCCTTGACACGTGTAGCACTGATATTAAAAAACTGTTAACATGGTATTAGACACTTGGTATTGGACACATGGTAATTGACACTGAGGGGTCAAACTCTACTGTATCAAATAGATATTTTTCAGTTTTGGCTGAACAGAGATGGAAAAAGAATTTCCTGGAAATTTTAATGTTAAAAAATACGTTTTTGCTCTGCTCTGTTTACGTGAATTGTTAGACAAGTGTCTCACTGGATTGCCAAAAATTAAACATAATCCACAGAAGTTGGTAAGCACTGATTCAATTCCAGTGCTTTGGGGCTGAAGTCCAGAGTATGTTGCTTCAGTTCCATATGTAATTTTTAGTGCTTATTTTCCTATTTGTTTTTTTTAAGTGCTCTTCCATAGTTAGTTTTTGTGTCCTTTAACAAATGTTGTAGACTCTAAACAATGACAGCCTTCTCTCAAATTTTTATCCCTGTTCTTCAATTCTAACCCAAATTAATTTAGCTGCTGTATTTCAGTGGATTAAGTGATTGTTATGCATGAAGTCAGACAAACGTTTTAAGCTCTTCTGGGATAATACTTACAGGTGATCTATATTGCTGTTGGACTAGATGATTCTCGTGGGTCTCTTCCAACTGAAATGTTTTGTTCTCTGAAATATTCTGTGTTATTGCCAAGTCTTGTGGAAAAGTTCTACCTGTCTTGACACACTTCAGATTTTCAAACAGTTTGCATTTGGTCAGTGCCATTAATATCTTTCTTATGAATTTATGAACCTGTTTGGATGCATATGTTACTTTCCTTGCACCATAAACTTTAATGAAGCCTATCCTGATCAATTTTTTTTTTTTTTTGCAAATCCGTGTTTAACACGGTCTTAAATTTCTTCTGATATTTTATGGTAGAAGGATAAATTTAACTGTTTCTGATAACCTGAGAAAAGACAAGCCAGAAAAGAGTTAACGTTATGCATCAAGAATGTTAATTCAAATAAGTAACTTATTTTTCTACCACAGAGAAGTTAAAGGCAAACTAAAACTAGAGCTTTCCAAAATGTTTTAATGACACTGATAGTATGCTGGTGGGGTATAAGAAATGCTGCTTTTTAATTTAAAATAAATCCAACTTCTGCCTAATGTGTGGTGTGGGCAATTTGCAATTATGATCTTCATGATGAGATTCCTCCATGAAATGAGAGGTGTATTATAATTTAAATAGAGTTGTAGATCTGGTTGATTTTAATTTGTGACCCAGGGGTCAGTAGTTACTGGCTGTAATAACCCTGCGGTAATGTGACTCTTCAAGGCACATTTGTATAATGAGAAATCATAACTAGTTATAGGAAGCATGATGATTTTTTTGCCTTTCCAATTCAAATGTGTTGCTCTCTCTGTCTCCATTTTATATGCTTAAAACTCCTGTTAGCATGGGTTTTCTTTCTGCAAAAACCTCTAAAGCTGTTGTCAGCATCTGATTTACTACTCTTGTGGTTTACACATTTCTGTTGTTTCAGCATGCAGCCATAGCCCATTGTTTGCTCATTCCTGGAAATTCAGCCTCTCTTGTCAGTGGTGTTGCCAGTAGTTGGGATTTTGGTGCACTTCAGCTTTTTGCCACTGTAATTTGGCTGACTAGTTGATGGCAGTTTTATTACCTGAAATGAAATAATTTATGTATGTGTTTTTAAGTACCAGGAGACAGTTTGCACATGTAAGAGGTTAAGAGCTGTTTGGAGTCTTCTCCTAAGCATTTAAATATGTCTTGTGCTAAGACATCAGAAGTGACTTAATGTTTTCTGTTGAGTACTCATGCATCTGTCAGGGGTAGGAAGAATAACAGCACTGCCTTCATGTCCGTGCATGTGTCAGAGGAAGTGCAGTTGTCTTCGGTTCCAGCAGTCATAACTCTGCAGGGCTTTACCAAGTCTGGCAGTGTCCTCGGACTCTGAATCCAGTGTGTGCACATGGCCTTTCAGAGCAAATTCCTCCAGACCTGGGGAAGGAGGGAAGGCCCTCCTCACATTGCTATGCTTTGACATATCAGCTTGATGAAATAAGCAGTACTGGTTGGAAAATTAATGAGCCTGCTTCATTAGAGTTAATAGAGGAGACAGAAATGATTATGAAATTAAATTTTAGAATTATAAGGTGCTTCATAGATGACATGCAGCTGGTGTCTTGAGAATGCTAAGTTCCAAGTAGGCAAAGGATGCATTTAGCCAGGCTTTCTGCAGTATGTCTTTATGAAGAAATATTCATGGAGTAAGCTCTGCTAGTGGTGTTGGTTCTCGTTTTACCTCAGTTTGTCACTTAGACACTTCACTCAGGCACACCAAGAGTTTGTCTGTACCTCCTTCCCACTGAGCATCCTACCTTCTCATTTGGGCAGTCTTGAGTGCTTTACTCTGTTATCTGACAGTCAATATTGAACTGGTTCCAGTTTAAAAGGGTAGCCCGAGTGCAGCAGCAAGCCCAGCCTCCCTTTCATGCTGTGTCTGCAGAGAGTGAGCAGGGAACTGAAATTCCCTCAAGGAGGAACAATACAAATGTACACTTTGATATGATGGATGGTTTTGCCCATGTGCTGTTGGACAGGGTGCAGAGAGGAATGGAGGATGATGGCAGCAGAAAAAGAAAACCTCCTTCACTTTTGATTTATAATGGCTTAATACAATGTGTCTGGAGGCCATGGACAGGCAGAGAGGGACTATGAAAGGAAAATAATCCTGGATTTAGAGCATGACTGCAGAAATCAGAGAGGTCTCAGTAAACCTTGGGAGCTTACTGAAAAACCCTTATGTGCTGAAGAACTTTGAGAAAGTGGCTGGGGAGAGACAGGCTTTGAAGGTTTAATTTTTGAACTTGGGCACCTCTGGGAAGAGCTAAATGGCAATAAAATAGTTCTGCTTGTACCTCTTTTCTCTCATTCTAAATCTGGAGAGTTCTTTGCACTGAGACAAGAGCATTTGTATTCTTAGAAATGGAATACAGTGTTGCAAGTGTCCATTCCAGGATGTGCAGACCAGACCTGTTATGTCTGAGCTCATGAGGCCAGGCTTTTTATCTGCTTTCTTTGTCTGCATTTCTCTCTCAATAACAGGCACCTTGTTTTCCAGTTTAAGAGGACTTTTAAAAGGAGTTCTTGAGTCGTCAATAAGGAAAAAGCAACAGTGCAAGCAGTGTGCATTTCCTGGGATTACTAGTATATAAATAGTCATTTATATTTGAAAAAGTGTTTCCAACCTGCTCTGTATGGACACTTTATACGTTTTTCTTAAGCCTTCTTTACTTCAGAAATTTGTCTAGGTAATGCAATAAAAGCACTATTTTTATATATGGGAAGGTCTTCACAGTGAAGTTTCTGGATTAATTTACTTCTTACTGTCTTAGAAGTTATTTATATGCATTTCCTATATTTCAAGTTGTGAGCTAAATCTTTTGATTTAATATAGATAGCACTGAGGTGGAGCTTTTTCAGACCCAAGGCAGTGGTGGAAGGGGCTTGGGAATTCCTCAGGAGAATGATTGATGATGCAGACTCATCACCTCCAAGCAGCAAAGGGAGTCATTTGAAGGGGCTGCTTTAAATAATATATATTTGAAATGTGTATTGCATACCTGTAAAAGGCATATGGTTGAAGAGTCTTTAGAAATCACTTTGGGACCAGATACTTGATCTGCTTCATTCGGTGTTTGTTCCCGGTGTCTCTGGATGGTAGAATGTTGGTCTCAAATGCACAGTTTTCCAGTCAAACTTGGCCATGATAACAGTGGCTAAATGACAATTTGGAGCCCCATTTAGAATATTTATAACCACTGCCTGAACTCAGGGACTGCTTTCAGTCCCCAAAACAGCTCAGCCTCCCTCTCCTTAGCAGTGGTTCCTTGGAGGAGCTGCTTATCTCTCTGCTCAGAGGGGCTGCTCTGGGATTCCTGTTTTATCCTGCTCTGGCTCTGCAGTGCTTGTCTGAGAGACCTCCTTAGAGCATCCTTGAGCCTCCCACCTGGAAACAGCAGCAGCTCTTTCCTGCCCCTCCTCATGTGTCCAGCTCACTGAGTGTGATTTATCCCCTGCTGGGCATCACAGAGTTTGTAACAAGGGACTCACTCCAGAGACTCATGATATTGTCACTGAGGAATGAACAGTGTCCTAAAACACCTTGGATTTCTCTTATCCTTATTGAAGTTCATACCTTCACTCTTGTGAGGAGGTTTGATCTGATTTTTGTGGTAAATGCAGAATCAGCAGCTTGAAAAAGCTGTTCTTTGCTAATGCTACTCACAGATTTCAGTGCTAAATGCAAATCTTATTATGCCATTATTTGTTTAGCATTTTGAAACCTCATTTCCAACTGTTTAGTCTGTTTGTTTACCCTCTCTGTTAATACAAGCATCCTTTCAGTTAAATGTAGCAAAGGTCACTATTTCTTTGTTCACGAATCATTTCTTTTAAAAGTCCTACTCCTACAATAACCTGAAAGGTTTATCTATGTTGCTCATGACAAACTTCTCGAGCACACAACAGCAAATATATATTTATTGTCCTTGAAAATGTGAGCTCTGAATTATATTGAAGTAGCTGTATTTTTCTGGGATGTTCAGTACCCTGATGCATTTTGGGGCTGAGCGTTCTCCTTTGCATTGATTCGGGATTGAAATGCTACAAAATTGGTTCACCTTAGGCTTCCTTGAGGAAGAAAAAAACCGCATGCTTCCTTGAACAAGAAAAACAATGAAATGATCCTAATTGATTTTTCCCCACAATTTATTTAATTGTAAACATGCAAACTCTGCATTCTGCAGTCCCTCAAGAGCCCTTCTGGGGGAACAAGGCTCCAGATAGGGGCACGTTTGTGCAGCTGAGCTGGTCAGGAGAGTCTCCTTTACCAAGTACGCATGGGAATGTGTCCTGAGATAAATGGGCCTTTTGCTTCCATGGAATGAAAGCTGAGGAAGTTACTTAAAACTTTCTTAAAATGCAATGATGGGGAAATTATGCCTCTATAAAAAGTACTTTTTAAAAAATGATATATTATTCCTTGATTAAGAGAAGAAAGCCTGAGCAAAGAATCTTAAATTAGATATCTATTATGCTCCAGGCAAGCAGACTTTCTAAGCAGAAGGAGGTATTGATCCCATGTCTGGCTTTATAACACAGGAGTAAGGAGTGCAATCCATTATCAAGTGAAAGCAAGGCCATTAGCCTCCTCGAGCATTCAATTAGACTATTACTTTATCTGCCTTAATTGATGCTGCTAATAGTATCATATTTAATTGTTTCATAGGGGTGGAAAACAAGCTTGTTGGTGAGTCTCAGCTCATTCACAGAGCGACATTTGAGCAATAGCAGCAGAGCTGGGGGTGGCTCCTGATCAGCTGTGACCTCTCTCCTTAGACTGTCCCTGGGATGGTCTGAACTGGTTTGTGTTCACTTCAGCAGGGCACTCGGAGTTTGCTTTCCAAGAGATCGGGCTTTATTGAAGAATGTCCCTTGAATTGTGGGAATTATTTAGGAAGTGGCTGCTAATGCTGTTTTCTCATGTCCCACTCTCCCTTCTCAACTCTTTGGATAATAATTTATTTTAGCTATTGATCCAGTGAAATTTTTCTGCTTAGAACTTCATGATAAAGATGCATGTGTGTATGTGTAACAATATATTAAGAAAAAATTATATCTATATGCAAATAAATGTATGCATTTGTGCAAACTTAATATACATATATACACATGTATCTATATATTTGTATCATGGCTAGGAGGAGATCTGTGGCTTGAATCCTGAAATACTGCATGGCAATAAAATATCTTCTTTCAAAACTGTCTCATCTTACACTTCAGCAAGGATGTATCTAACAAATTGAAACTGAGTCTAAGTATGGTAACAGAAGCCTACTGAAATTTGTTTGACCTAAAAGAAGACAATGGAGGCATGTGACAAAAAAAGAAAATGTGACGTGACAGTAATTGCAAACTCTTTTAGCCATTCTGTGTGAATGTTTGGTCCATCTCTACTAGCAGCCTGCTCTTCTTCTCCTTAAATGCTTCCATATCTTTCTTGCCTGAATCCCGTGTTCTGAGATTTTGCTTAGGGACTCTACATTTTCCTTTCAGCTGAAGAAAAGAAGCTCTACCAGAATTTCTGTATTGCTTATGGTGATATACAATGTGGGCCTCATCTTTCTAGTATTTAAAAAATGTATTGATTTTTTTCTTCTTTCTGGAAGCTCCTCTGAAAACCGGTGAAGGCTTTGTCAGCTTCAAAGTTCAGGTTCAGCTTTCTTGAGTAGCTATTCTGTGGAAGCTTCACAGAACTGCTCAGGTCTGGGTTACTTAATAGGCCCTTACTGTTCCAGAAACTTCTTACTGATGTTGGAAATAGGGTTTTATTTTTCTGACATGAAAGAGTGGCTTGTGCTGTGCTTTGGTTGTGGGTATGAGGATTTTGCCTTTTTTGGCTGCAGTAATGGAAATCCCATGGAGAATATCTGCCAGCTGCTCCCTGCCTGTAGAGGAGTGCAGCATCCCCTTGATCACAGTGGTCTAACTGGGTGTAAATAGGCTTAGGAATGGATATCAAAGTGTATTGCATCAGCTTAATACACAATACACATTTCAGCTTGAAATGGCTGAAGAATTGGGTGGCTAATGAAAGGCCCAGAATACTTTAAATAGTGTTTTCCTAAGGCCAGGGTGCCACCGGTGTCATGAATTCTCCTGTTCTGACAACTTCGAGACTCTCGGAGGGTGATGTGATTAGGTTAAACTCTTACTCAAAATGAGAACCATAGCTAAAATTTTAAATTTTATTTATGTTTTTCCACCTTTTTAATTGCCTGGCTAGCTGGTGAGAGATGATGTTTCTTCTGCTTATAGGACTGCGTGTCTCTACAATGTAAAGGACAGTAATTATTTAAAATGAACTTGGTAAAATAACAGTGTAGAATTTTGCTGCTGGTTTGATTAAAACAAAGAAGCTGACAAACAAACACCACACCAACAACCTGCCTCCCAAAGAAAAAAAAAACAAACCACTAAATAACATCATCCTACTATTTGTTACCTTTTTTGGAAAGTTAAAAGTAAAGACTAGGACATGATCCTTGTTAAAATGACTTGCTGCTATAGAGAGCATAGCTGTCTTTGGCCAGTATTCTTTGTGAGAATGAAACAAAAGAATTTATATATTTTTGTGAAATGGAACTATTGAAATGTCTATTACCAGTCTGGAAGGTTAAGTTTTCAATTTGAGTCTCTCAGTCAGGAGTAACCAGGGAATGTTCACCTTGGACCTCAGACAGCTTCATGTTCAAAGCTTTATCAAAACTGATGCATTTCTGGGGCATTCTGCTGTTGAAACAAAACATTTCAGCAAAGATGGATCTTGCACTACTTGGAGATGTATTTTTCCATGTCTGTTTATCCATAATGTCCACCGAGGATAAAATTTAAAATTCTTTATGATATATTAATCACTTTATAGCAGATGACACTGACTACATGAGCGATAGAGTATAGGGTTTGTGCTTATTTACAATTAAGTAAATGAAAATTAAGTCATGAATTTCCTTTTTCTTTATGTGTGTAACTATTCTAACATGTGGACTTATTTTCTTTTTGTGCACATGCTATTTCTTTCTCCACTTAAACCAGTACCATTTTTTTCTAGTACACAAACACATGTAAATATGTAAGCATTTTGGTTTGTGACATAAAAGGCAGTTACAGGAAAATACTACAATAAAATGCATGAAGTTACATAACTTGCATTTTAAAAATTGTCAAAACAACTTTCTTCCAGGGGTCCATATATTTTATCAAATATTGCTGTCAGTTTGTACTGCTGAAAACTTGTGAACAGTCAACTGCTTTTTACTGACTATAAGTTTTAAAGTAGGATTATGTTACTCGACTGGAAAATAACCAAAGAACAAATTGGAAAAGAAAAGTCTCTTTATTTTCCAGCTCAATAAGATCTTTAACTGTTACATAAATTCGAAACTATACAGCATGTAATATTTGAAAAGCACTTTTGACTTGAGCCCGAGATAAGTGTTTTTGTTCTTATATTGCATCAATTTTGAAAGTCTAAAGGACATTTCAAATAATCAAATGGCAGCACTAAACCATGAGAATGTAATTATCTTTCTACAGCTATTCTTAGCTTCACTTTGAACAGTTTGATAATTGAATAAGTCTTCTAACAGTTTAAAGTCAGATTCACAGTCTACATCACTGTGTAATGGCCTTTATAATTTCTTTCTCTGAGTTATTTTGTTTAGCATCTGAGCTTTTTTCTTCCTCATATTCTTTCAGACCAATTAAAAAACCCAAAGCAATCCTCCAGTGATTGATTTAATTCAATTGCATTGCTTATTTTTTTACGAAGTTATTATTGCTAGGTGAAGTAGCATTGCAAGAACTTGTAACAACATAACATTTGAATAACAGAGCAGAAATTCTGTGGTTTGATAAGTGGCTTCTATTGCACCACTATAAAACCCTTGCAGAAGGGAAGTGCTGTCATCAAATGTCACAATAGTGATAAAGTCTGGTTTAGAGCTGAATAATGGCATAGTGGTTTCTGTTAATACTACAGGCAGTTCAAAACAAATGTACCAAGCATTTAATTGTCACAAACACTGTTTTTAGCAGGTTGTTCTTGACTCTAATTGTTGTTATGAGAGGAAGTTGGGTAATGAGGCCTCTCTAGCAGAGGTGTGGGTGCCCCTCCTCACTGGTGCCTGTGTCTGGTGGATCTGTTCACCACCTCTGGAAGCAGGCAGAGGTGCTTGGGTGTTACAGGGTGCTTCACCAGGCAGCTCGACCAACCTTTTATGACATCAGCTTTCCTAAGGGGTATCTTTTGTTATTCCAGCTGTCTGGGTGAAGGTCTTGATGTTTCCTGCCATGAAGTCTTTGCTCCTAAGTGTGCCACTTGTAGCAGGCTAACATTTTATTTATGACATGTCTTTGTCAGGTAGGAACATTGCTTGTATTTTACCCAGGAGTTAAAATAATATTTGGAGTTTTGAGCTTCTCTGATGACAAACATACATCATAAAAAGCTCTGAATGCCCTGACCTATTGTGCTGGTAAATGTCTAACATTTGACATATGCCAGTCATAGCAATATACTGCTCATGTTGTGGCTTGTGCCTGGTTTAGGTGTGTTAAAACATGTTTTTGGTTGTGTTCATATCTGAAGAATCCTCGACTGAAGTCAGAAGTCACTTTGCCAATGGGATTGCTGGCTCATGGACCCCACACTGCACTCAGCAATAGTTTCACTCCTTGTAGCACCATGTTCTGGTTGACAGGGAAAATGTGTCCATGTGTAGCCCCTTGGGTCACTTCCCTCCTGTGTCTTTTCAAGTCAGTCACTTTGAGCTCTTTGCTTTCAATTATTGTTGCTCTCTTACACTGAGTGTGATTGTGCCAGTTTGTGCATTTGCTGAGTATTGTCTCAAGTGTTTCTAAAAGTATTCCTTTAATTTTCTCTATTAGCACATCCCTATGTGGAAATCTGTTACCTTCAGAACATCTTTCAGTTGTGTGGAAGGAATTGATCTTTAACCTAGAAATGGCCATCGTAGATAAAACACCCAGAACAGCCAAGTCCCCCAGAAATCTTATCCCCATCCTCAACTTCCCTGAAGACACAGGATTTATCTCCTCTTTCCAAGTGCTACCGTGTGTGTATCTAGGGAGAAACTATTTACTCCCAGAAACAAAAAGAGAGGAAAAGGTGTATTCAACCTGCCTTCTACCTTAAATCTCTTATGTAAGGAGAGATTATACTTTGAGTTTTTAGTCATATCTGTAGCCTTTTTGATGCCTTTATCACTATTCTGCAACTCTTGCACTTGTTCTCCAAGTGATGGTGAGATTAATTAGGGCTTTCTTCAGGCTGGGCACTGGAAATGTGACAATAATTTTGCAGTTAGTGTTCTTCACAGTCTGTGTTCTAACAGAAGTGAGCACTGGTGGTAATTAGGCACTACCCAGTTTACACCAGTGTGAAGGGCGTAATGCCACCTAACAAATGGTAAAGCTATTGCTGCAGGTGTGGAGAACTCTTAATTATTGTCAGTGATCCCATTTTAATACATGCTCCATCTTGCATAACTTGTGTTTGTAGTTGTTATTTTTTACATATGTAGTTACAAATACTTCTTTTTTAAGCAACTGACACTGTTATCACCTTAGAATTTATTGACAATGGCTTTGCTTGTCTAGAACAACATAAAAAACTGAGTAATGACTGATGCAGTAAAATTGAAGTTGACTGGGAATCTTTCAGCTCTGTGTATTAGATATTGTTTTCTAAGATATTTAATGTAAGGTTTCCACATAAAAATATTTAGAGTTTTCACCTGTAGTGACATGTAATGGCTGTTCCCTCTTGAAATGCCAGCATTTTTTTCTCTTCACTCTGCCCACTTGTCCCGTATGTACCTTTCAAGCTTTCTTCAGTGATGCTGCTCCCATCTGAAACACTTTTATAGATTAACTGCTTCTAAGCTTTTCTAATTCTCCTTTTTAAAACCATCTCTCCTGACTCTCTTGGGAAGAAGAGCATGATGTTGGCCACCTAAGCAGCCCTATACCTACCTTGTTAAATCACGTTAAAGTTGATCTGTGTAGCATTTGGATGGAAGTGTTTCACCACCCTCTTCTTTCCCTCCCTTTCCCTGCCACCATTCCCAGCTGCTTTCATTAACTACATTATAATTTACATCACCAGTTGTTATTTGTCAGGAACAAATATTTACTCCCTGTACCTATGAGCCATAATAAAGTACATGCCACTCTCTTACATGTGAAGTAGCAATGTAGAATGGATTTCATGAAAAGTATGATTTAAAAAAAAAACCAGTTTTGTTCCCTTCCTTGGATTTTTGACAGATTGCAATAAGAGAGAACTTACAGGAAACAAATGAAATTCTACCTTTCTTTTCACTGGTTGAACTGTGCTCTACTTAACTGCCACTTGTGCAGTGATTTGCACCAAAATCTAATGAACATACTGCCAGATAGATTGAAAACCTCATGCTCTGTGTATCTGGTCTGTAATAGAGTTCTTGGTTTGGTTTAACGATATTGAAACATTTGAGACCGTTTGTCTCTTCTGCTGGCCAGTTGTGGCCATGGGATACAGCCTGGGAAAAGGGCAATCTAAATCCCTGTTTTCCAGAACATGTAATGAAATGTTTTTCTGGTTGTGTGTTTTCATGAGTTGTGTGTTTAGCAGTGGTAAGAAGTTTTATGAGTAAATGCCACCTTGCCTTGTTACAGTATCAGATCCCCTGTAGTCATCTTCCCTAAAAGCACTCCTTTGCCCCACCTGACCAAACGTGGGAAGTCTGGTAAGAGGGGGTCCTGGTGTGGCTTATGTGGGTGACAGTTCTTGTTCTTGCACTCCCTGCAGTGCAACCATCCTTGGATATGAAAAACAATTCTCTTATCAGTATCATAACAAAGCATGAAATCCTCAGGAATGGACTGAGTCAGATACTTGATTAGTTTAGTCCAGAATGTGACTGATTGCCTTGTTCTTGAAAGAGAGGGGGGAAAAGCAACTTCAGCCTGCACAAGGAAGCCTTTGGCATCCAGGCACTTACTTCACCATAATTTTTGACAGAGTGCTAAATGACTGCTGGGGAGGGATGTGAGTATAGGTACTAAATAAAATAACAGGTCACCAGCTCGTTATTTTTGGTTATGACTATTTTATGTTATTTTCACATCCAAGAAAAGCATGGAGGGAGTGTTTTCTGTGTTAGAGACATGTATTACTGTGTAGTAACAAAAGGTGAAGATCAAGCTTGGGGGTCTCTGGGGAGAGGGGAGGCCAGTGGGGGGCTGGAGTTCCAAAGGGAGAGGGATTCTGGCTTCTCCTCTTCCCTGGCTGAAGAGATGCTGGTTAGACAAGGGAGTCATTTTTAATGTCAGTGGCAGCACTAACTGAAGAAAAGGTGTCAAGGTAAAGGGAGGAAGAAAGGAGAGCATGGCTGTAAAATTATTCCCAGTTTGTTGTAAGGAAAGATTTGAATCTGCTATACCTGTCAGCAAAGCCATAAAAGAAAAGATGAACCACCTTATTATAGATTATATAGCTCTCTGAGTTTTTATGATTTCACTGACAGCCAAACACCAAATGAAGATTTTTTTTTTCCTCTCCTCCAATGTACATAAGATGGTTTATAGTCTATCCCTCTTTCCCTCCCTTATGCTTTTATCTCTCCATACTCATTATGTCCTCCCCAAAGCTCTCCCTTTTCCCTCTCTGCTTCCATGTAAATGAGTCAGCAACATTTTCTGCTCAATATTCTAATAATTTGCCTACTCTGTCCCTCTTTTTTTCAGAAAAAAAAAAAAAAAAAAGAAAAATGGTGTTCTTTTGAAGTAGGTGTGTGTAGGCTGGTGAGAGGTTTGAGCTGTGCAACAGCTCTACCTGCCACCACAGCCTGTAGAAAACCAGAAACAAATCATTATTTCTTTGCTGCCACTAATCATGGGGCCTTATCTGTGTACTCTTCTTATGGATGAACTCTTTGGTAATAAATACATCACTTTGACAAGGTCATCTCACCCTAACAGGAACATTTTGCGGCTCACCAGCAAAGGGACAAAAAAGGGAAGAGACTGTGCCTGTCAGAGCTTTTGCATCCTGCTGCTTTTCTGTACAGAGACTCTTCAGCTTTAATTGACAATTTCCACATGCACCTACAGCTTCCATCAGCCTTTCTTCCCTGTAGATCTTGATGGTGATTAGGGGTAAATCACTTTATCCAAGAAACATCTGTCCTCTCTAGCGGGAAGGACGCCCCCTCAGAGTTGGAAATGATTCCGGGGAGCTGTCAGGTGTGGGGTGGCAGCCCTACTGCTTCCATCCATGTTTCACCTTCTTAGAAGGGAATGCTGATTGTCCCATAGCATAAGTGGGAGCAGAGGATCCTCAGCTGTGCTGTGCCATTGGCAACTGGCCACTTGGAGACATATGTCCTGGAACAGTGACAGGAATTGCTCGTGATTCCACCCCCGACATCTGGGCCACTGATTGTGAGCTCCACAAATGCCACTTGAAATTCAGGGACAGCTGTTGAGCTCTGCTGCTGACCCTTGCTGAGGGTGTTCTGCTGCAATAGGCAGGAACACTTCCCTTTTGATGACACATAGGAATCTTGGTGCTAGCTAAATTAAAAATAACGGTATTTTATTTTTAAAGCGCTGAATAGTAGAATATTAGGAAGTTAATATATCAGAACTACCTGTAAAGTCACTTAATACAAGTCAATTTGAAATATAACATAAATACTAATGTAGTGGAAGCTGGGGCTTGTGTGTCTGAAGTCTGAGATTCCTTGGGTTGCCTAAAGCAAAATTCTTCAAACTTACTTGGAGCTGGAGAGTTAGTGCTTTTTAAAAAATGTACCTGGGTGCTTTTATCATATGGGGACTAAGCATGGGAACCTAATTTCTACGGTTTTAAAGTCAGAATATTAATATGTAATCAACTCAAAGGAGTTGGAGGTATTTAAGTGATTAAAAAAAAATTTAAAAATGTAGAATATATATTGAGAAATAGCACTGAAACCACTTCCAGCCTGCTGGATGAGGTACCCAGATATAGGTGTGCATCAGGAACATAGGTGAATATTACACTTTGATTTATGGCAGCAGATTGGACTATCTTTATGAAAATTTTAATACCAATCGCTTTCAGAAATGTACATCGAAAGTTTTTTCATTAGAGATTTTAATTTTGCTTCTTGTTTTCCTCTGATTGCTACTCCTACTCTCTTCTCTCTTTGAATACGCCAGTAGCAGCCAGGCTGCTGTGGTCACAATTAATATAAAGAATTCCAGCATCTTTCTTTTCTTTTACTCCAGAATGGAGGATGACTCTGGGACAGACTCACCAGCTGGTAGAGGTGATAAAATAGCAGGTTACAATTTCATAAATAATGTTAAAATATATGTATATGTATATATGTTGTATTCTGACAGATGAATTGAACCCATTTGAAGTAGCAGTCCATCAGCGTTCCAAGGTGGAAAAGCTTGAGGGATCCATTCTCAAGCCTCTGTTTCAATGACAGCTGTCACTACAAAACAAATGCAGCTTGTTGTTTTTGAGGGGAGAGAATAAGGTGTGCTGCAATGTGTGGGCTGGAAAATACCTCTGGGTTTGTTCAAGGAGGTCATGGTTAAAGAATGCTTCCAAAAACTGGCTTCCTTGCCAATTAGCTCCTTAGCAGGCAGTGCTATCACCCCTTCCTTGCCCACAGCATTCCTGTAGGGCCTCTCTCCAAAGCCAGGGGTGCCCTTCAGGATTCAGACATTGTCAAAAGCAGCTCTTAGCCATGACACTCAGGCACTTCCTTTGGGATTGTCATTGATAATGGTGCTGTCCCTGGCTGAAAGTGCAGCCTGCCTGGAAAAGCAGGGAAGAACACATCCAATTAAAACCTGTGGGGTTTGTGTATTTGTTTTTATTTTTCCCGTATGAACTGCTCAAATAATCAGTCTGCTGCTTAATTAAGCTTTCAATTGGGACAGACCAATCAAGATCAAGCATAATTTTTTTCTTTTTTCTGGCCTTTTAATTTTTTTCTTTCTCCATCTTTGTTGTTATGCTGTGGGTACCCTGTCATTAGACTGGAAGAAACTTCTTTTCATGACCACAGCAGGACTGTTGAGTACCAGTGTAGCAAAGAATGCCTAGTGGCAAAGTAATGCATCAGTTGCATCTTATTTTCATTCCATCTGTATCTAGGATTATGTGCTGTTCAAAAGAGTTGTTTGCAGATTAGGATTGTTTGTTCATTTTACTTATGAAATACTAATTAAAAGACAGAAATACAGTTACCATTGGCAGATGGGACTTGTTACCAAACTGCCTTTTGATCATGGAAAGGACCAGGGCTATTAATTTTTAATATTAATTTTTTAATTTTAACCTTAATTTTTTTTTCTTAAGAAATGTGTTAACCATTCAAATGAATATGTCTTAGCTGCTAAGTAATGATAACAGGTAGCTGCAATGCTCTCTCTGCACCTGCAATGATTAGAATTCATACCTGTTCTGTACCAAACTGCAAACCTTTCTGTTGTACTTATCAAAACATCTGTCTCACTTCTCAATTTCCAAAGCTTCCTGTACAGTAGCTACAGCAGCACCAGGTCCGCAGAGTCATCTCATGCACAGCGGTCAGTCATTTCATTTGCCTTTTTCTGCTTTTTCTTTCATCATTCCCTCTGTAGTTGAATCAGCCTCTGCTCCTGGAACCTGGGGTCAGAGGCATTTTGTAACACCGTGTGTTAAACCCTTCCAGCTCTGATTCTGAACTCGGGGTTAGATCTGCCCTCTTATCTTCACTTCCCTCTCTTCTGATTTCCCTCTTCCTGAGCACTGAGCTCCTCGGGAGGTTTCACACTGATGTTCATTGTAGCCTCACACGTTTTAGAAACCAGCTCTGGCAGGACTGCTTTGCTGGGGAATCCTGAAAATCCAGCATGAGTTTTATGGGAAGGGAAGTACCTGCAGCATGCAGCACTGAAAACCAAGGGGAAATAAAAACCTCATGGATCTCTTTGAATAATTAAGTGGTGTATTCAGCAGCAAGGACCATGTTATCCTGACTGCCTGAGATCTGCCATAGCCTCCTTAGGCTAAGGGGCTGCAGCCTCCTTAGCCTTTGCCCCTCGGTGAGAGCTACGTAGTGCTTGTTGTGGTCATGGCTTTGTACAGCTTGGATTCTGGCCAGCTGGAAATTTCCTGAGACCACAAATCCATTTCACTTAGGCCAGTGGACATCCATCAAATGCTAACAATGTATGCTGCATGCTCTCATTTGTTCCATCCAGTTGCTGTTTGGGGAGACATTTGGATAGGGAAGGGCAAGGGCCTGGGCAGGCTCTAACATAAACAGTCTGATGTGTGTGCATATATATGACACCTATAACCTCTCCCTCAGGCTGAGTGTTTGTCAGACAGGACAGCTGAATTGCCATGAGTATTCATGCATGTCAGAATCCTCAGTAAATGCTTAGTATGTGGTTTATTGAAAGTGCTGCTAACTTCAGGGCCGGGCCTTATTTTTGAGTTGTCAGGAGGTACAGATACCTGCTGGTGGCAAAGTAATTATTGATAGCCTTGCCTCGTCCCTCTGTTTAGCTGGTCCCCATTACTGCTTCATGGACTTGACAAGAAAAATACACATTTCCCACTTAGCCATGAGAGGAGGTGAGAGAAAGCCAACATAAGGTGAGACACATCATCATTTTAAACTTACCTTAAGAAGCAAACGAATATCAGAGGACGTGTTACCAAAAATCCCGAGGTGAAGCCGTTGCCGATTTTCACTGAAGTTCAATGATGTATCTGCTCTAAATAATTAGCCTCTGCTCTAAATAAGTAGCCACTGAATGTCTCCTTTTATTGATGGCACAAACATATGGGGTTGTCGATGTGGGTTTTTTTGGGAGATGTTTGGGAACTCATGCCCTTGTCCTTAGAGTGGTACAGCCTACTTTTATCACTAATCAAAAGGTCTAAATCCCCCCCAAAGTTTATAATTTGTTGTGCTGATCTGCAGAGGATCTGTGCAGTAGGGAGAAAATTATTTGTGGGTTTCCTTCAATTTTAAAAAATGTGGCCAAAGAGGCTGACTTGTGTTCCCTTTGTCATGCAAAAGCAGTCATTGACTTCACCAGGGATTTGCATCAACAGAACTTCAGGGCAATTTACAGGTTTCTACCTGGGAACTGAAATCCCACTGACAATCTGAATTTCCGATTACTGGGAATGTGACACACGCTTTGCTCAGTGGTGGCCTGTGGAAAACTCAGCTGTGCAACTCAGTGTGAAGTCTTTCCTGGGAAAGCTGAAAAGGAGAAAAGGCAAATGCAGACTGTCTGGGTGCTTGGTATGGTTTGATTTAATTCGAAGTTTTATGTTTTCCTGCCTGTAGGCAAGGGAGATAAAGCTGCAGGTCGTTTCCCAGATAAACAGGGGAGGGCTGCTCTGAGTTTCATCACCTGCAATCCTCAGGAAGTGTCTGCTGAAAGACACCAGTGCAGGTCTTGAGTGGGGACATCATTCCTTATTCAAGCAAACCACACTGAAATAATTCGGTTTAGAACTTCTTATTTTACTATTTCACAATATGCTTCTATGTGTAGATAACATTAGTCATAAATCCTCTTTATAAATAAAGTAATGCTGCTTTTTAGACCTTTCTAAGAGCCTGAGCTGGGCCCAAGTGAGGCCCACGAACTGCTGACTGTATAGTACAGGTCCTGTGACATTAATAATATCTCATACTTGTGCTTTATTCACATCTTCTGGGCTGCATATTTTAAGGAAATTCTAGCTGCACAGTTTTGTACAAGGATAGTTCCTCCACATGAAATGACAGAATTTTTATGGGGTTGCACTGAATCATAGATCGAGTGCGGAGCGTTGGGGGAGTGAAAAAATAATAGTAACCAAATTTTTAAATTAATGAAATTGCCATTCTTTGATTTGTTCTTCTCTAACAACATCTTTTAATGTCTGTAAATAGTAGGAGAAGACAGGGTGTTTTCTGCAGGAAAGATGGACTTTTGAGAAGATCTTTCAGTGCTACACTTCTGACGAGGTGTTAATGCAAATTTTTAGGGAGACTGGTAGGACTTGTAAATACGGCTGACAAGGATATTTTCCAGTTTGTTGCCACCTTTGTCATTTTCTGTATGACAGAGTTCTGTGTATCTCTGCAGGTCCTTACAAATGTGGATTAAGTGGTAGAAATATCAGGGAACAAGGTGTGATGTCCCTGTCCCTCTTTTTAAAAACAAGTTAAAAGCAATGTGGAACTTCACTTTCATACTGACTCTTAAAAATTGAGAAAAGGTAAATTTTTCTATTGGGGATAAGTTGCTTAAATTATATCAAAATATTTAAACTGAGACTGAGAACAATTCAGAAAAATGTGATGGAGTGGGAGATTCAGTGAATTTTAATCAAGTGAATAAAGACACTTTATAATGACAGTCAATCCCAACAAAAACTGTCACTATAATTCACCTGTAATGACTCTCCACAGAGAGAGCTGTCAATACCAATCTAGTTTAATAACAGCCTCCTACCAAACAAGAAATGTTTGTACTGAGTATGTTTTATAGAGCAGGTGAATAGTTTTGTAATGTTATGTGTAAATCAGTGTATTTCCATTATTATCTTAAAGTTTTCTTCAGGCCAGTGCCTCTACCCATCTTTGGATTTTAAAGTTAGAAATTAATTGGCATTTAAATAACTTCAGCTAAGGGTTTTGTTTCCCTTTGTGGTACCATGTATTTGTACAAAAGGTGGGAGGCCACTCATTATTTGAGTAGCAGAAATTTTACTACGACTTGAGTTTTTGTTATTAAGTTACTTCTCAAAGATAGATCCCTTTTAAACTGTCTTCAATTTCTTTTAAGCCTGAGTAAAATATATCCAAGGGGAGCTGGAACTGATACAATTCAATCCAAACAGAAACTGTTGTTTTGCAGTAAACTTTCAAAGTGACATCTCAATGTTTTGATTTATTACAAGATGCATATAGTAAGTAATAAACATAGGTATTATAGACACAAAAAATTTTAGTTATCATTTTTCATTTTCCTTGTAAATGTATTTGGGGCTCAAATGATGTGCCCAAGCACTCTCATAATTACTGTAGTTGACAAATCCCTTTTAGGTAAGTCTTTTCTTCTTCATCCTCCTCTTTCAGAAGTTTATTTACTGTTGCAGAAAAGGGAAAAATCAAAAAGTATTTCCAACAATCCTCTGGTAATCTGCCATAGGGAATATTTATTTTGTAAGTGGTGAATGGAAGACTTCAGACTTTGTCAGGGTTGAAATTACACCCAGTGTACCAAAAAAAGAATGGTTAGGGCTGCATTATCCAATGCTAGCAGGAAATGAAAGGGAATGTTGCATTTTATGGTAATATATGGTATTTAATGGTACCCATTTTTATTACTGTTAGTAATAAGTCCCAGGTTTACCCAAGATCTTGTGGAATTTTGCTCACTTAAGGATCATAAAAACACTCCTTCCCAAACCCAGTGGTACAGAATGATCTGCAGTTTAAAGAACCCCCCAATGTTTCACTGCAGTTCTGAGTTTAAGAGTTATTTGCTGTTTTGCATGTAGAAAATCAAATCTGGCAGCAGCAAACTGTCCTAACTCCTGTTAAATATTGGCCTTTGCTTGGAGTAATCACTGGAACGTTTCCAGAAAATGATTTTAGGTTGCCAAATAATCACAATGAAATTTTAGGTAGAAGTAGCTAGGCTGTGATTCTCAGTTGACTTTGCCCAAAAGTTTCTATTTATAAACCCCAAGTTATTAATTAAACACCACAAGCCTGGGTATGACTTGAAGGAGAGGACCATGTGGTGTTTCTGTAGTAAGTCTTTATCAGGATTTTGGACAGAGCTAAAGGACTTTATATCCATTTATCATTACTAATAACAGCCATGCCCTTGTCCCAGGCTATTGACAAATGATTTTGTTTCAACACCTGTATTGGCATTCTGGCAACCTTTCAAATGCTCTGAAGCTCTGCCTTCATTAGTGTAATGAGAAATACATTTACATTTCATGCTGAAGAAGACAACTAGCTGAGAGCTATATTTATGTAACATAAGGTTGCTCAAGTATTTTAAAAATATGAGCATATGCAATAAGTTATTTGTTCAAGCTGAAAATATTGTTCAGTGTGTGTCCTAATGAATTTCAGGTGTTGTAGCTAAATGTACCTTTGGTACTAATAATCTGAAAATGTGTCCTTGCTGCATTATGGCAGAAACAGGTTTTCAGTTTTTCTTTTTAGGTAAAATGACTCTTTGAATAACTTCTCAGGAGTATTTTAATAGGACTGGCAATTCTTGTTATTAAAAGTAAATATTTAACCTGTTCTCAAGTGCCTTGAGTAGTAAAAATAGGAGAAGGTGTATTTGAGACAAATAACCTTTATTTTAAAGAACTGGAGCCAGCTGGATTTGGCTGCACATGTAAAGTGAATGGAGACTTTTAAGTAGAATGATGCAACTGAACTAAAGGCTTTTGGTATTTAGGGAACAAATCTAGTGCTTGTAGTTAAGTGAGTCTTATACTGACATTAGTGGAGATGACTTAAGGCTGAAGGTAATAGGAAAAGCTTAACCAGATAGAAAGTGTCTCTCCCAGCTGTAATTCAAACTGCATGAAAACCTGTGTAATAAATAAGAACAATTAATAAAGAAAGAAGAAACGAGATCTAAGCCTTTCACTACTTTATGTATCAGAGTAATGAGCTTAGTGAGTGTCAGGAATTAACACAACATCCTTTTAGGTTGAGTCTTTACATTGGGTTTAGAAGGTTTAGAGAAATATTGCGAGTTTAGGAACAAAGATCAGTGTTTTCTGTTTCAGGACTGAGACAGTAATCTCAGAAATCTAAAGCAAACTGCTTTAGCTACTAAGAAAGAGAGAAAATCTTGCAAGGAACCTAAGAGATAGATCATACATCAGAAACAACGTGCAGTGCCTCACAGATCACATAATATTGCCAAGCAGTGATTCTAACTGATAAAGCAGCCCAAAGAGCTTTTCCATGGAGGTGAATTCAGCAGCTTGAATTGTAAGTGGTAAAGTAATAAAATCTGGGCTTGAGCTGTAGGATTTAAAAGGAGACTGTAATCTAAAGGGGGCAATATTAGGACCACACCATTAGAAAGACAAAAATACCATACATTTATATTTATTGTCCAGATACATATCTCATCAAATTTGTCAAATGTTTTTTCAAGAACTGTATAGATAGATCTCTGTTCTTCCACTTCATTTGGAAGTAGTCACTTAACAATGCACCATTTCAAAACTGAAAATCCCATCAAAATCAGTGAAACAGTTGTGAAGTTTTTGCAGACTAAGCACAACTTTTGTGCCTCCTCATCACGTCAATACTTGTGAAAAGATAAGAGCCATCATTCCTCAAGGCCCTATAAATTTGAAAAGCACTTCTCAGGCTTGAAATAATAAGAGATACTGGAAAGTTGTAATAACTTGGAAACTAGAACAAAATTTGGGCAAAAGTCTCTCTGTGGTCCTGTTTCTTAATTCTCCTCTGAGCAGTTTGGGAACTCAGAGGAAACATGCCTTTCATTTGCTTTATTTTTGCATTTTGTTCTCATTTTTACATGTTTTTCTCTCACCCTTTGCCTTGTGGTCGTGTAGATCACCGTGATGGATCACAGCTGGTGCCCTGCTGGTGTTCAGGCCCCACAGAAATGTGCAAATAATTCACTGGCTGAGCAAATAATTCTCCATGGTGGGGGTTTTCATTCTGAACTCCCAATTCTCAGAATTTACTGCAAGGTTTCGCACATTCAAATACCTTTTTCCTAGCTAGAAAATTAAATTACAGAAATGGAACTATTATTACAGTTCTGTTCAGGAGTGCTAATAATATCAAATATATAGTTCTTTGGGGGAAAATTCAAATATAGTAGGTGATTAGAGTGGTATTACTGGCTGGCAAACGAAAAGTCACTGTAAGCTGAACAGCAGGATGTAAGGATATTGTGGTGAATTATAAAAACATTTGGCACATTGCTAGAGTTCCTCTCTATGGTGTTGTGTTATCTCATTTCAAATGTTGTAATTAAAATTGAACAAACTTTGAATTAATGTAGCTGAGACTTATCTTCCCAAATGCACTCTTAAAATTTTCCTCTGTCCTTACTTTGCATAAGAGAGATTGAGAATAGAGAATTGTCCTAAGGTCCTGGAATCTCTGCAAGCTGAGTTCAGGATCAGTGTTATTGCTCAGGCCTTTATCAAATGTTTACTGCACATAATGAGGCTGGGAAAGAGCTTGTGGATTTGTTAATTTTGAGTATTTCAAAGTAGATGAGAAATACACTTGATGTGAAAGCCTAGGGGGAGAACTGTAAAGGAACTGCAAATATACCTCATACTTTCTCAATAAAAAAAGCACAACAATGTTTGTAGTACAGTTTGAACAGTAGGTGCAGCTGTTTTAAACCTTGGAAGAGGTGAAATAAGAAGGAATTCCTGGAACTTGCTTGTTCAGTCTGTTATTGCTATGGAAAGCTTAGCTGAGGCAGCTCAGTTTGTCACTTCTGGAGCATGGTAAAGGAACGATGTTCCTGTACTGTGTCTCCAAGGTAAGCACCTGGAAATCAAAACCAGCAGGACATTTCTTTGGAAGCTTCTCTTCCACTTTTACTTAAATTTTTTCTTCCTGTGCAAGATCTGCAAAGTCAGGCATGAATCTAGTTCTTTCTGCAGTGCCTTCCATCCAGCTACAATCTCCTGTTTATTTTAAAAATGCACATGTTGAGTAAGTGCTGGTGAAGGCCTGGGCCCTTGGTAGCAGTCAGCAGGTGATTAACTGAGTCTCCCTGACACTTTAAAGGGTAGATGATGATTTCAGCTTCTCCAGCTGCACCATGATCAAATGGAGTTCCCAAACTGTCCAGTATTGACTGACAAAAAGTTGATTTCCCCAAGGCTGCCCTGACTAAATTGATGGCACAGCTCTGACAGAGAAGAGTTTGTATTTGTATTTAATTTATGTTTGTGTTAGCTTCCTTTCTTCTGTTGCCTTGGGACTAACCAAAACAGTCAGTTTTGTTAACAGGGCCAGTGGAGGTTTTCCCCATCTGCTGCTTTTTTTTTTTTAATGTCTGTTGATCCTCTTGAGGAAGGACAAGGTCTTGAGTAAACTTAGGCAGGAGGTGACACTGGCAAGCGTTCCATTTTTCTAATCCTTCCTTTATACTGAATGTTATTTCTTATATTTGGATTATTCAGTTGTATCCTTAAGCATATGATTTCATCAGGAAAAATGAGCATCCTTCAGATCAGCTAAAGATAATTACAGGACCTCTACAAATTCAGTAATGCATACGAGTAGTCTGGTACTAATACAGTGCTATTTGAATTTTTAAACACTTAGAAGCATATTAATACAGTAGACAGCAAAAAAGGAGAACGAAGACATCTCTTGTTCAGTTCTGCCTCAAAGAATTTTTGTATCAAAGCTTTGTGCCTATTCCAGGTTGTATCTTTATATAGCCTGAGATCAGTTTTTCCCCCAGAATATTGATTTCTTCATTCTTGGTGAATAATTTTGGTGAGCTAAAGCTGGTCATGTCTTCCCTGGGCTTCATGTAAAATTTTAGAAAGGAATTGGTACTGTTTTATACTGAAATTCAGACTGTCAAGTATTTTCAGAAGACGTTGTTGAGATTTGAGTGGAGTACATACGAACATTGTATTGTTACCTGTTTCTTCCAGCTTTTCCTGTAGTGCTTCCCCTTTTTTTTTCTTTAGATGAAATATCACCACCCTGGATAACTTAATCTACAGTCAATGGCAGTAGGACAAACGTTCATGCTTCTCTGTTGATGGCATTTTAACAGCCCCTTGTGTTTCCTGTTTATTCAGGTTAGAATTGCGATTGTGCCCTGTCCTGGCCATAGAGCTCTAAGGTTATTGTGTCATTGTGTGGAAACTGGGGCTGCCTCATGTCATGTGAAAGCTTGTGTTGAAAGATAGAAAAGGAACAAGAAATTTGAATGAGGGTTTAAGGCATGAATGAATATGAAAAACTCATAGCGAGCCCTCAGTGACTCTTTAGTAGAATGCCAGTGCCTTCCTGGTTCCTGCTTTTTGCTCCTATCCCTCCTGAGCCCTCAGGTTTCATCTCCCCACATAATCCCGAAGTTTGGAAGGGCCCACCCGCTGTTCCCTTGGCTCCTGCTGGGGACCTGAGCCCTCGGTGTGCCATTGCAGCTCCTGATTTACAGTTCAGCCCTGATTTACAGTTCAGCTGCCTTCAGTGCCTGCACTCTGCCATCAATTCACACTGTAATTGCTCCCAATGCCAGCTGCATTGTGATGCAAATGAAGGCGTTTGTTTACTGTTTCCAAAATAGCCACCATCATTACAGATTGTTCTAGAAGACACAAGAAGAGAGGAAAGCCTCACTTAATCAGCTTACACAAAGATCAGACTGGAGGGGCTGCTGACCCTGTGACTTGCTGCCATGTGTCCGGTCTCTGCGCTGCCATGTGCCAGCAGTGGCACACACCAGAGACCAGCCCTTCCACAGCTAATGGAGGCCGCCTAGGAGGCCTTCTGTAGACAGGAGCAGACTTCCTGTTTTTAATGGATCTGGATCTTTCAGGAGCAGGGTTTCCTCCACTGGACTTAGTGGTGTTTCACCTTCTGTGATTGTGAACATGGCTGATATGTTCATTAATAGCTTGTAAGGTCAAGCACAACCATCATAAAAGCTCCAAACCTCTGGGTGGATACCATGTGTGGGTTGGGTAGTTCCCATCTCCTTCATGCTAAAAATACTGGCAATAGATACAATTAGGAAATCTGAACCTCTGTCCCATTATCTACCATTGGTGTTTCCAATTAATCATGTAGCCTTTTCATCCAGCTAGAACATCTTTGTGACTGCTGTGATAACATTCAACACTGGGAATCTGTATTAGTGTTTTGAGTTAGGAGTGAGTTGAAAATGTGGATAATCTGTACCTACCAGCACTTGTAAAAATAACACCTAATTTCATCATTTGGAACAGAGCTGCACCTATTTAGTAACATCTCATCTCACAGAAAGGGCTTTTTTTAGAGAGAAGATCATCACTAAGGTGCATGGAATTGATTCCTCTTTCAGCAGTTCAGTGGTGGGCAGAGTGCCCAGACTAAATGAGCTTTTAAGGCCCCGCACTTAGAATGATTCATTTTGTCTTTTTTTTTTTTTTTTTAATGCTTGATTTATTTGATTATATTTATCAAATTAACAGAAATTGATTAGAAGTCCTCCATTTCAGGGAACCGCCAGAAAATAGCTGTATTAGTGGGAAGGAAAAATTCTTATTTGTCAAGTCAGAAAGGAATAAATGACTTTGTGATTACCAAGAGAGAAAGGGGGAAATCTCAACTTGTGTTCCTATTCAGATTGGTTTAAGTATGTGCTGAACTTGCTTAGCTACTAAACTGCTTTATTAGCCAAATTTACCTAGGGACAAATTGGTTCAACCTCTGCAGGTACTCAGAACCATTAAAGAAAACTCATTTTACACCAGTGCAGAGAGGGGACCGTTGCCCCTGAAAACAGGCAGCCAATTTAGGGAGGGAAGCTGAGAAACCTGCTGAAAGTCAGGCATCCACCCTCAAAGGGAACAGAGGACCAGGGTTGTCTGAAGGTAAAAGGCTCTTTTCTGCACCTTGCCCAGAGCACCTTTCTGTTTAGGCAGAACTCCGTGGTTTGCAGGAGCTTGGTGCAGTCTGCAGTGCTGGGCCCCCTGTCCTACTCATGGTGTTAGTGAAAAATGAGGGCATGAAAAACAGCAAGGTGGCTAAAATCCTGTGTAAAGCGTGTAATGGAAATAGGTATCCATTTTCAGATATCCTCCAGAGAGTACTGCAGCCCAAAAACCTGGAGGATGTAATTTTCCTGTCCTTGCTGGGAAAGGACATGGTAATAGGAAAAAGAAAATTGTATGGTTGTCTGCAGGACAAGCTAGGAGTTTTCACTCTTGAAACAGGTTTTTCTCCCCATATTTCTCAAATAGACCTTGGGTGTCTGCATTCAAAGACAGAAACATAAAAACAATTAAGTAATTATTTTGATAACTGGCAGTGTACTTAGAGTATGAAGTAATGTAGTAGTAATCTGGTCATGCTGTTATTTAGGAACTCTCTCTGGACTGAGTTTCTTATGAAAACAATTTCAAATTTAGATAATTGTAAGCATCTCCCATATTTTATCTCCTAAATGGACTGTAGATTTTCTAGGCCTCTTCCACGGATGAGCTGTTTTACTGCTGCACTTTGTAACTCTCACCTGGTCTTCTCTTCAGGCTCCTTTTGATAACTCTGCACTGTTCCATGTCTGTGATGTGTTGGCATTCATTTTCTCCATTGGGTTAAAACACTAAATTAAACCAAGCCTATCAAAATTGGCACAGTACTCCTAATATGTTTTATTCTTACGTGGAGACATATGTGATAAAGCATATTTAAACTGCTGGATTGAGCAGAAAATTAGCAAATATGGCTAAAATAGAAGAGGAAAAAAGCCATAAGAAGGTATGTATCATGCAAAGATAGCCATCATAGTTCACTGCAAATAGTTTCCTATATTTCATGTCTAATCTTTTCTTACTAGTTTTTTCCAATTACAGAGGAAAAGGCAAAAAGATAGATTTTAAATGATGCCTGACATAGCCACCTAAAAACAGAGACTAGACAAGAATAAGGGAATAAAGATAGGTATTTATTTGAAGGGCTTTCAAAGGTACACCCTGGGCAGTCAAAAAGGCTACACCCAAGATGGACCCCGGGGGTCATGAGTTCTTCACACTTTTATAAGTTTGGTTCATTTACATGTCAGGGTTAATTGCCCAATTACAACCTCAGTTCATGATGTAATTAGCCCAAGTGTGCCCCCTTCAGAGGATTTTAGTTTACACATTTTGGGGCCTGGTGTCCTTGATGTGGAAACCTGGAGAGGTTTGTTATGTCTAAGCAGCATGGGAGAACAGCAGCTAAGAGGCCACAAGAAACTTCAGAGTTACACACTAGGCAGTGCAGGATTTGAAAAATATAAAAGTTAAAACCTAGGGCATCATACACTTTCAGAAAACCTATAAAACAATCTGTTGGGATATTGGAGCTCTTTCACGTAGCTGCTTTTGGGTTTTTAATCTTAGTTATTTCTTTGCTGCCAACAGAAATGACGCCTTTAAACTCCAGATAAACCTACAAACCTATATTTTTTCTGTAATTCTGTAAAAATAGCTGACAATTCAGATAAATGGCATTGCAGGAGCATAGCAGTAAGCACTTTAATTAAAAAGAGTGATGCACTAAGAGTTTCTTGCATTTAATTTTTTTAAATTGTATTTCCAGGTCAATAATGTGATTATTGATTATTATTGTCAAAATGAACGTTTGACCCTCATTTTTATTGATCTGTCTTTTCTAAATATTGATGGCTGGTATGGGAAAAGAGCACCAAGAGTTGGAGTCAGGTGACCCAGGGCAATTGCTAAGTTCTTGTTCTATACTTAGCTCATTCCACAGAATCAGGATTTTCCCTTCTGTCCTCAGGAGTGGCCTCTTATTGGCATAAACGGGTGGTTTTGTGTGTGGTTCTGAAAGTAGGACTGGTTTTTTGTATGTAAAGGTTCTGTAGCTTTGGGGAATAAAAGCAGTATTTTTGTCTCTCTCGTAGTGCACCAATGGCTGCCTCCCTCCCTAGGGTGTCTGGGATGCAGGAGGAGGAGGCTGAGGGCAGGACTGCAGGGCAGGGACGTTCCCTGGGAGGTAGTGGGGGGTCTGTGCACCCCCTGTGGGGAGCCTTCCTGGTCTGTTCCTCTGCTGAGGACACAGCACCTGGGGTTTCACCTGCTCCTTGCTGCAGGTAAGCAGAGCCCAACAGCTTCCGTGATCTCTGAAGGGCTACTTGTGGCTAAACTTCATTTTAAACATTTTGAAAAGCAGAAGAACATTCAAGTCTTACATACAGTAAAAAGGTAGGAAATATGATAATTTTTCATCTGTGTAGTTGCAATCCTAAGGGCATCTTTCTGATGAAATATTTTACAAAACTTAGAGAAGTCTGGAAAATGTATCTTTTTTTTTTTTTTGTAAATGTGCTGTAGCTGAAGATCTGGAATGTGATTTCCCCTCCTCCTTTACAATAGACTTGTAATTCAAATGCTTTCGAGTGGAATTACTGTCAATATAATGAATTTTTTCTTCATCCACCCAACATGATCTTGAATTAATTTTGATGTAAATGGCAGGCCTAAGTCCAGGTACTGCCAATAAGCTGCAGTTATGTATCCCTGGAATGGTTACTATGTGAGTCAAACTGTCTGAGACAGTGCAGTTAACATCAGGAGAGGGGCTGTGTGAAGCAACCAAAATTAGCATAGAAAAATTGAAACGTATGAGGCTGCAATTACCGTAACATCATAACTGGGAGACACTGCAATTGATATTGTAATGGCTTAGATGGCAATGGAATAAGTCAGTGAAACAACTTCAAATAAATGAATAAAGAATTTTAATGGCATCATATTGCTTGGCTCCAGAATGAGAATATTTTAGGGGTGCTGAATCCACAGTTAGCTATTAAAAATGCTATAAAGTATGGCTGCAGTGCAAAGCTGCTGTTTCTCGGTGTGTTGGATGTTGTCAGCTTTTTCTTTTTAGAGTGTTAACAAAGGAAAATTATTTTAAGGATCAGCACATAGTAAGCTTTCTATTTCTGATTCAGGTTCTTAACTCTGAAATGTTTTGACCCAGTGAAACTAAAAGTCTAGTGAAATGTATTATCAGAATCATCTCATCCACCACCTTAGATCTCCCCAAAACGTACAAAGTCAGAGAAAGTCACACCTGTCCAAAAGAACAGCCCCACCAACCCTGTGTTTGACAGTGAGAGTGCCAGGAGGAGGGCTCTGGGAGAGATGGAAAGTTGTGATGTGACACCAGTGTACTCAGTATTTTTTAACAGCTGCCAGCACAATGGTTTCAGAAAGGGTTGTCTTTCCTAACCTGCCGAGGCCTGCTGCAGGGGTAAAAAAAGGTTAAAAGAAGGAAGATAGAGGCATTCATATGGTTGTATGCAAATGCATTCAGAAAGTAGCAGCATGTACTTGCATTTCATCAAAGTGCTGCTAAACTTTTCACCCCAAAGGAGCTGTGTTTCACATTTTTAAATTTAATAGAATTCATCTCGGATTTCTGAGAAGCTCAGGGAAGTCTCCATCAGCTGACATGAAATTTTAATGTGAGTTGTAACAAAGTAAAAGCTTAGAAACTCTAGAAATAAGACAGCAAGTAGAGCAAAACCAGCTACTTATAGATTGGTTATGTTGCATTTATTCTTAACAGAAGAGTAAAAGCCTCATGAGGAAATGAATATTAAAAGACCTAAGGAGATAGCAGTGTAATCAATAACAGGAAATCTCTGAAATGATTCTGTACTTGCTTAATAAAGTTACCTGCATAAAATAATAGAATTAGATTTCATAAAGATCTTGTCACTATCAGATGGCTTTTCACTAATAAAAAAGTACAAAACCATATAATTAAAGCTTATGTTAAATGAATTAAGAGTAAGCTGTTTGTCAGACTTCATGAAGTGCAAGTCAATGGCAAGACATTACTGAGTTCCAAAGGGAGAGAGATTATGCCTGGTGCTGCTCAGCATTCCCATCATCCATCTCCAAGTACATTGTGTCATCTCTGATAACATAAGAGGGGCAAGGGCCAGACCTGGAGAGCAAAGGGAAGTGGCTGGGAAAGCAGCCTAGCTCTGGAAGAGATCTGAAACTGGGAATGGGCACCCCCAGGTGGGACCGAGGGAGCAGCTGGAGAAAGGGGTCCTTTCATCCCTGCCTCTGAGTGGGGCTCTGCTGATACTCACGTGGCAGTGCTGTATTCCTGCCTTTAGGAGGCCACTTTTTAAAAGTGACTCATAAAAACCCAGAGACAGTGCAAAAAGAAAGGCCTCAGATGAAGCAGCCTAATCTCTTTAACTGCAAAATTAGTAAATGAGAGTTGACTGCCTTGGAGTGTAAAAGAGAAATAATGGCAGGTAGCAGAAAACTCTTTAATTGTTATTACTTAAGAATCAATATTTAAGAGTTAGAGCACACCTGTTCCAGATGGAGAAACACAGCTTGTTAAGACTGGTGGTTAACACCTGAAATTGGGAGGGGAAAGAAAAACTACCTGATAAAGCGTAAGGGTTCTGCCTTTGCTGCCTTGACAAGTCTTGGGTTCCTTTCTGAGGCATTAATCATTTTAATAGAAGGTATTTGATTTAATTAAGTTTTCTTAGGATATTTAAGATTCTCTGATCTGTAGGAGACCAAACAGCAAATAATCCAAAAATGTTGCCAGCTCTGGAAGTCTCTGAAGCTGTGCAAGTTCTGGTGGTTATTGTACTCTCTCAGTCACCTGCTGATGAATTTCTGGTGTCTGTAGGTATGGACACCACCTGATCTACTGGAAAAAGTGACCAAATACTGGCAGTATCTTCCCCTGTAGTGACACTTGTCTCCTTTTTGTTTTCCTCAGACCTAAACTAAGGAGTTGGAATATGCTCATTCTTTCTTTTCCTCTGTTCTCTTTGTCCAGGATGTAAAGGTGTCATGTGAGGGGAATACTATTCTGTCAGAAAGCTGAGCACAGCACCTCCTGCTTGTTTGGGTCAAGGCATGAATTTTGTGCAAAAGAAAACAATTTGTGTTTATTTCTAAGTCTGTTTGCCAGATTCTTAAACATTTGTAGTTAGATTTGTTGGAAAATCCACACAAGCTGAGTGCCTAAGTGAGCCTAACAAATGTGGTTTATTGGGATATTTCCAACAGCTGTCCTTCTCCTTACCTGCCTCAGACCTTCCCTAATTCACAGCAGAACAAAGGGAGTACCCTGATGGCCAAGTAATTCTGTCCACGCTGTTGTGCTTTGATCTGGTTCAGCACTGCACAGTGCTGGGTGATTCCCAGCCAGACAACTGAGCCATCCTTTCACAAAACACATCAGCAGCACAGGATCAGAAGTCTTAAAATTTCTCATAACTCCAGGCTTCAGCCTAAATCTCAAGCCAAAATTTTTGTTATAACACAAATATCCTACTAACTTGGAAATGCTTGGACTTTCTAAAAAAAAAAATTCTGATCGTTCAGGTTAATGTGAAGGACAAATAATGCATGGGGAAGGAAAACGTTTTACTTTGGGAAACTGAACAGAATTTTCTAAGGAATTTATTTGAATGACACTGAGTGGATCAACATCATTATAATTTCAACCATTCTATTTTGAAACTCTTTGCTCATTTGCAATTCTGTACTTGCTTTGCAATTAAAATGGTTTGCAATTCTGAGCTTTTAGTGACAAGCCTGAAACTGTGCATATAACATAGCTATAAAATTATGACCTGATCGTGTTTTAATACTCTAATATTAAATGAATGGTTTTTTAAAAATTTTTTTCCATGCAAACGCATTATTCAGAGCAAACTGAGAAAAACCAAATGAAGTTGAAATTTATTGTAATGAGAGCAGAGTGTTCATACTTTAGTAATGAAGAAATACGCAAAAAGCATCAGCTTAAGATTTTAATGACATCTGCAGCCAAAGCACTGTAAATATTTAAACCTCCTCAGCCACCACATGTGCAGTTTGTGATCCTGCTCATACCAACTCTGTGGCAGAACCTTGTGCATTTCATAAGGTGGGAATGGACTTTTCCAAAGTATCACCACCTTATCTCCCACCATGCTGCACCTCTCGGGCTTCTCCGGTATGTAGAATTAAATCCGAGCAGTTAACGCTGAGCTAAGCCATGGCCATCTTTAATTCTCAGGACTGTTAATCCCATTTTCACCTGGAGCCACTTCCACTGCATTTTTCTTGCACAGAACGAGTATTGAGACAGACTGTAGGAAGTCACCTCTGCCTTTTTTGGTCCTCTTTTTTTTAGGACACAAGGACCAGAGGCAAAGAGAAGGAAAGTGCTAACCAGGAGTTAGTTTGGCCAATACATTGAGAAAGGATCTGTGACTTTACACATTACCCATAAATCCCACCCCTGTGAGCATTGCAGAAGCCCTGGAATCCTTGCTCCTTTTCCCCTGTCTGCTGTAGCTCATTGATTGGCAAATGGGGCAGGAGAGGCTTTAATAAAACTCATATGTGATACCTGTGTTTTAAATTAGTGCCAAATGGCCGGGCTCAAGGTGTTGTGTAAATCTCTTAAGCATGGAGAAATCTCTTCCTCAAGCTAACCCAAGGGCAGAGAAGCATCAATCTCAATAAATACTGTACATACCTTTTTACAAATGGCTACTGATAAGGAAGTTAGAAATTCTCAGCACAGGCTTTTCCTCATTGTCTGACAAAGTCAGAATGTCTCATTCTGCAGGAAGTGAGTGTGTGCCAGGTTTACTTCTGCTTGGAAAATTACCAAGTCTGGGAATATATTCTGATCTTTCCTTCTCCCTTTATGGGAATGATCAGACAGCAATTTCACCCCACCAAAGTTATATTAAATTGGATGTGAATCTAAGGTCAGATTTTGAACCCACTGCTGCAAATGTCTCTGCCAGCCTAAGTAAATTCTGCTTGATCTGACCTTCTTTTCCTTTCTAATTTGTTTTGCACTGAACATAAGAATACAGTTTTCATTTGCTGCAAATTGAAGCAGAGTCAAGTGCGAGAGCAAAAATAATTTGTCCAACATAGAAACTGTAGCTTAAATGGGATTAAGCTGTTCTAGTTATTAGCCTGTATTACTGTCCTAAGAGTGCTCTCTGTACTCCTTAAAAAAAACCCAAAGAACCAAACTCCCCTCACTATGGATCCTCGACTAGGGAAGTTTTCCAAGGATAGGAAAAAACCCAACTAAACTCTTGGGAACCATCTATAGAAGAACATTTTTTTAAACAAGCAACATTTGAAGTTGAAAAACAGGGATTTTACAGTTGAAAAAAGCCTCTGCCATTAGAATTTGAAAATAGAAATTTAAGTTGCATTCTGCAATAGCTAACAGAAGGGAACCATACATCTTAATCTCCCTGCTGTTGGTCATAATAAATTGTGTAATGTTGAATGGTTTTCTTTATGTAGTATTTCAAATAACAAACTGCCATTTCAGTGCAGAATTTATATTCTGAAAACATTTAAAGATTTTTTTTTCATAATATTTGTGAGTATTTGCATAAGTATTTTCAATATTTAATTAATCTGGAAACAACATTTTTCCTTTGTAAATAAGTTCTTCCCACCATATATGTTACACTTTTTCTCTTGAAAGGCTTTGATTCTTCCCCTCCAGGTTCACCATAAAAGAAAAAGGAGAACTGGGATGGTTTGAACTGGGCTGTGATATTCCTCATTTCTGTGGTGAGGTTCAGAGATCTTTTCCTATCCCTGCAGGGCCTTTTGTATTGGTTGTGCTGCTGCAGGTAATGGGCAGCTGAACATCCACCCAGGAGAGTGGATCAGGGTTCAGGATTGCCTGAGAAAAGGAGTGAGTGGAGGTTGTCAAGGAGCAGTGAAAATACAAGGACAGAGGTGCAATGGAGGAATTGTACAGTGGATGAGTTTAATTTCTTGATACAGCATGGTGGTAACATCTGGGGAAGGATGAATTCAAAGTCAGCGTGGTTTAAGTATTACTTCTATTAGGAGTTGTTTGGTATCATTGGTAAGGGAAGATGGAAAACAGGGATAAAAATGTATTTAAGTAGTTTTATATAGCAAATTAACTTGTCTGTCACTTTCCTTTCTTTCTGAAAGCTGAGCATAAAATTTTAGTTGCGTGTGTTTCACAGAACAGAATTATCATTTTAGATTGTGGAGTGGAATGTAGACAGAACCAAGGCCTTGGGTTTTTTCTTAATTTTAAAATGTACTCCTTTTTCTGGTTGTCTGTCTATCTGGCCTGGGTCTTCAGCAATTTTTTTTCAAAGGACCACAAAAAGAATGCAAATTTCCCCCATCAGGAATCAGGTGTCCCCGAGAAGCTTTATTTCTTTTGTGGTTCTTTTCTTTACATTGTTTGCTCCTTTGGGTATCACTTTAAGGTCTGACCTTCACACAGATCAGCATCAAACTCCTCCTTTTCTAGATTAACAATAATAACCTGAGTTTTACAGGACCTCCTCCTCCTTTCTGTGCTGGCCTGTCTCTGTACAGACATCTCATTACAGAGCACGTGCCACAGAGATCAGGCTGGTTTTCAGCTGATTGCATTATACTAATTTCTAACAATGTTGTTGTATTTTGATTCTGCCTCTCTAATCAAGGAAGGAGGTTTTCAGTGAAAAAAGCTGCTGATCTATACATAGAATTTGCCAAAAATTACGAAGTAGAGGGGATTAGAAAATTTTGACAGGCATTTTCTTTTGGGAAATGCAAATGTTGTCAAAACTAGAACATTTTAATGAAGATACCTTTTCTCAGAAATATCCACTTTGAAATGAAAAAAAACACATATAAATACATTAATTCTATTCAAGCTGTTTTAATCCAGCGATTCAGGGGACTGATAGCATTTTTTGGTTAGGAATAACTTCAGCAGCAAGTTTATTCAACATCTCTTGAAATGAAAGTACAATTCAGCAGGGCTCAAATGAGCCTTTTCTGTCTGTGCATTGTATTTACTGGTGTGTTGGTTTATAGTAAATTTGGGACTTATTCTAGAATCAGGAACAATTAACATATGATAAATTGTTCTGATTGATTCGGGTGTTAATACATTGAAAGGAACTGATGTTAACTCCTATATGAGCTCCACTGTCGGAAACAAGGATGGAGGCTGATTTAAAGATGCTGGTCTTGAAAATGTCCCAAGTCAAAAATTACATGATTTAGCTTTTGGCCATTGGGTGTAGTTTGCCATCGTTCCCACCATGTAGCTCCCTGATATCCCCTTCCCCACAGAAAAATGTCTTTTTGCTGAAACTCTGTATTTTCACATCCAGAAAAACAGTTTTGGCTACAGCACCATGGTTAACTCCTAACTTAAAAGGTTTCTAAAGCTGACAAAATTCTGGTAGCTTTATTTCCTTGGTGCAGTCACCAATCTTTACCAAGAGAATGGTGCTTGAGCTGTAATTAAAAGCTTGATTGTTCTTAGTTATTATTTCCAGACTCTCAGTAGGACATTTCTTCTTAAATACAGTAGTTTTTTCCTGTAGGACATTTCTTCTTAAATACAGTAGTTTTTTCCTGTAGGACATTTCTTCTTAAATACAGTAGTTTTTTCCTGCAGCAGTTGTATTTTCTGTTAAACCCTGGTGAGGTTTTTTTGGTGCTAAGCACTACATCAGCACAGTATGAAAGATGTGACTCTGCTGGAGTCCATGTAAGATATTTTCCTTGTAATTCAATGGAGTTTAGACTCTATCAATAGTGAGAGACAGTGATGCAAAGCACTTAGGATGTGAGAGGACAGGGGTTGAAGAGAAAGAGGATTAACTGATGTGCCCAGAACAGGAACACACCAGTGACAGCCAAGGTTTGTGACCCAGTTCTTTCAGATTTCGAGCCAGAGCCCCTCGCTGTTAGACCCTGATGCCTTCCAAAGTTGCCAAAATGGGCACAACAGAGGGGACACTGAATGGTTTGGACAAGTGCATTTGACTGATGGCACAGTTCTGCTCTGTCAGCCTTCACAGTCATTTCTTGCAGCGAGTAAACAGGGCTGTGATTCCTAACTCCAGCAGAAAGGATGCTGGAAAAGCTGCTGCTGGAAGTGACAACACATTGTAAGGGATTCTGCTGCTGAGGACATCAAAGGGCCAACTTCTAGTTGTCAGTGCAAGAAGACAGAGAAAATGGAAAAAATGGATAATTATAATGGATAGTGCACAATGAGTCCATTTATTTTGTATTACATAATATGTCAATATGAAAAAGCCCTTGGGAATCATTCTTATCCAGCTTTCCAGTTTAATTTTGTGCCTGGTTAATTACAGTTAGTCAAAATAGACAAACCCTTTCACAATTCATAAATTTATCATCATCCATCTGATATGGCTGTTGATAAAATTTGATATTATGCTCGGAGCAGAGTCCTACTGCAGCTGCTGGAGTTTTGGGGGGATGTGGTGGGGTGAAGCTGGAGAGCCTGCTCTGCACACCCACAGCTGAACAGCTCCCACTTTCAACAGCCTTTCATTTCAGCGTGGTTCACATCCAAATTTGGGTTATGGCCTCTTTGTAGTCCCTGCTTTGGCACGACTGAGACACTGAAAATCTGTTTTCACTTGTGACCTCTCCAATTTTCTATAAAACTTCACATCATGTTGTGGAGAATTTTGTCGTGAGAGTATCTGAGTACCTTTGTGAATGCTGTTTTTGTTATTTCTTCCTCAGCATGACAGTTATTTATATTACAGTGATAAAAGACTAAACTTGGTTCCCTGACAGGAGAGGGCATCTTGATTGATGGATTTTGCAGCATAAGTCAATCAGTCAGTTCATTTTGGATTTTTTTTTTTTCTTGCAAGAGAGAACAAATTTCTGCAAAGAAATGCACTGAATGAAAAGGTGATGTGAAAAATCAGTTGAAAATGGAATTATTTTTTGATTGAATCGAAATATGCAAATTCTAGCAAAGCATACATTTTTTCAGAGTTGTTTTGGGAATTTTTTTTTGTCTCTGAATGCTTTTGAGCTAGAAGAAATTAAAATTGGCAGCTATAATTATCTGGAAAACCAGAAGCATCTTTGAATTAGGAGTTGTACTTTTTTCCTGGGTGTGATAAGTTTTTAATGGCTTTCTGAACTAGCTCTTGATGGCAATATCCTTTTTTCTGCTATTGTAACTCAAAAACAATTTGCTAAAATATTTGACTATAAAAAGCATTATTTTTAATGATAGAAAGGAAGAATAGCCTATGAATCTTATTAGTCTTTTTTATGATAGTTGTAGACAGCATAAAAATTTGGTGTAGATGATGGCTGGAAACAGAATTGCCACCCAGGTGGGCGAATGCCAAATTTGCTAAGGCTGGTGTTCAGAAACACTGATAGCAACAAACTCCATTAAGTTAAGATTTACTACAGCACAAACAAGAAAAAATTTGGAAAATTCCAAGTGAAATCAGGCTGTGTGGGATCTTCAGTACCATTATTCCTGTAGCTGTTTGTAACTAATAGCAGCATATTCATATATTGTAGGAATTCTCTGGTGCTTGAAATGGAATGAGTGGTTCTACAGTACCAAAGAATGTCATCTGCTCTTCTGTAGGCCACTCTTTGCCCCTTGTTATAAAGAAAACTTTATATATTGGATTAATTTCTCAGAGTCTTTAATAGAGCTGTCATATTTTAGCCTTATACCCTAAGTAATAAGGTTCCATGGGTATGTAAAAAATATTTTTAAAATAATGTGATCTAGCCAGACATCATTTTTACTGGGTTTGGGAGGGAAAAAATGGAGATGTCTTCCTATTTGCTGCTCTATATCTGCTAAAGTGCTCTGTAAACTCGAAATTACTGAACTGCATTTGCTGACACTGAACTAGATTCTATGAATTGTAAATGGTCAACATATTTCAGGGCTGGACTCCCATTCCTTAACAACCTCTAGTTTATTTCTGTTCTTTCCTTAAATACTTTTTGCATGGACATCTAAAACAGTTCTATAAGCCTTCTGTATTCTTATTGAACAAGAACTCCTGATTTCCAGTAATTTAAATGATTTTTTTTTTAACTTTACATGCTTTTGTTCTCATCTACTTTCTTAAACTTACTTAAACCATTATTCATGACAAAGCTTTAGTGTAACCAAAAATACAATTTTAGATGACCAGATTTTGATTTCCTTAGCCAGAGCCACCCAAGCTTTTAGGGAATACCTTAGGAATGGAAAAGCAGGGGTCTCAGTTTTGTTTTTATTGACTAAAATGTAAAGTGAAAACGTGTACGATGGGATGAGGAACCTCTCGGCGTCACTGCCTGGGTTTCAGCCGAGTCCTTGCTGCCACCTTCTGGTGTTGGCTCCTTGCTCGGCGCAGGCTGCAGGGAGGGAGGTACCAGGGGGGTGTAGCTGGCAGTGCCCGCAGCGTTGCCAGTTTTCAGCAGGCCCGAGGGGAAGGGAGGGCAATAAGCTCCCCACTCATAGCAAATGGTTGCCAAAATGGTATTCACCCAACAGTCTGTCTTACTTCATAGAGTGGGAAGGGTCCTCTTGGAGCTGCAGCCAAAACCAAATGGGCATGTAATACAATTTTACTAGATATTGTTATTGACTGTGATTTCAATGGCTTTTTATATCTTTTCTGTATCTTGCATGTAAGTACATAATGCAGAAACCCCTTTTTTTATTTCAGCAGCTTGTCTGTTTGATCCCTAACCACAGGTATAACAATCCTGCCCATTCAAATAGTCAGTAGGTTTGAGGAGGATTTTTTGTGGGTTTGTTTGGGTTTGTTGTTGTTATTGTTGGCTTGGTTTTCTTAATCTTTCCAAACACCAAAAAAAAAAGTTGTAAGATGACATTTGCATCCCACTGAAGTAGTCAGCACGTTGCCATTGCCTTGAGTAGAGTGGTGTTTGTTGCTTTGCCTGCAGCTTTTGCACAGGCAGAAATTATCTTATTATATTTCTTTTGGGATGAAACCATGAAATGGGAAGTTCCTGGGCAGATGTCCTGGGAGCTGATCCCTGCCCTTGGTGTACTGCGTGGTGGTGGAAGGCTTGGCTGTCCCAGCCTGGGCTGCGGGCTCCCAGCTCTCTGCTGGGAAAAAGCAGGCACGGCACTGAGCATCAGTCCCAGCTTCTTCCCAGAGAACAGCTGCGCCATCACTTTGCCTTGTTCATCCTCTTCATCATTTTCTGAATCACCAGGCTGCAATTTCTGGACCTGCTTTTGTTGTACAGGGAATCTTGAACTCCCTCCAAAGGTACAACACACGTTTGGAGGGAAGGGAGACAGCAGGAGGGCTCAGAGGTTGATGTAACATGAGAAACTCACCGAAACCTGCATCCATTTATATCCACAGAAAATACTACCTATGATTAGGGCAGACTTTGAGTCAGGATTTGACTCCTTGCTGGTATTAGGGTGATTCCTTTCAAGGATTAAAGTTTTCATAAATCTCTCTTGTGTCAAGCCAGAGGATCAAGGTGCAGGGATCTCTGAGGGTATCAGTTCTTACCAGTAGGACTTTAAATATGAACTTCAGCCAGTACCTGTACAGCAAGCTTTTTGGGGAAAAAAAGGGAAAAAAAAGGAGTAAAAATTTAAGGTGTGTATCTGTCATCCTACCTTACTCCTTTATAGCCAATGATTTGCTGACTTTTCAGTGGTTGGCACAGGCTTAGAAGCATAAATGGATGTTCTGGTGGTCAGGTAGTTCAGTAACTGAATCTGAGTTTTTCATTAGAAGTGGAAATCAAATGTTCCAATATTATTATGTTGGAAACATCCAGTACTGGGTCAAAGATTAGTCTTACAGGGCATATAAAAGGAGTTAGTAGCATCTGCTCCTTACATCTCAACCTCTTAGATGGTAAAGGGGAGGACTGTGCAGAGATGAAGACTGCCCTTTGGTTTTAGAACTCTCTGGGAGAAGGACAGGGTGGATTAATGTATTAAAACAGTAAGCAAAGGCATACTCTGGCATGGAACCAAATGGTTTCTCTGCTCTTCCTCAGGACCTCTCAATAACAAGAAGGATAGTTAGGAGGTAATTCCAAATTTCTTTGGCTCCTGCTTCCCAAAATAAAGCTTCTGATGCTTTGCAGAGGAGCGTGGTTTCCTCACACATAGCCAGAAGTTCTCTGTGTGCTTTTGTCTTGTGGAGCACTTGCAGTGTGGTTTGGATTTCTTGGGAGTGACCTTGTCTGACTGAAGAAGTAAATGTTCTGATGTCATGTCTCTGTTTTTCTTTGTCCTTTGTCACCCATTATGTGACAAATAGGAAAAATAAGATTTATCTTGTTTCTACATCATGATTCCTGAATTAATCTTTATATTTCAACTGTGTTTATATGACTCAATGAAACAGGATCTCTTCTTGCATTATCTCGATGATTAATAGTTGTTGTTGAAAAAAGCAGATGTGACTTAATGTTAGAAGTGCAAATGATTTCCAGACTGCAATTATAGTGAATTAGTTTAACCATTAATATCTTCCAAATTGAATTATGCTGTATATGAGGTCACTGGTAGTGGCTGCAACTAATACCTGACCATATGTGTCTGTCTATTATTTTAACCTCCTCATTGTTGTGTCCAAAGACATAATTGATGTCACAAAATGGGGTTTTTTACGCTTTAGTAACTCCTGTTATTTATTGGGATCATTGGACACCTGACTGCTCCACCCCTGTGTGTGCAGCTGCTCGGGAAACCTCCTTTAAGACTGGGAGCAGCCAAGCAGTTCAGACCCAGGGTTTTGCTCTTTCCTGCATGGTAATGAATACTGTGGTTTCTTTCTTAAAATTCAGTCATTCCTTTGAATACACCTTAAAATCTTATTATATGTTGCAAGCAAATACAAACAAAACCATAGCAGAGAAGTAAATTCCCTTGATTCGCTTTATCTCCATTTTTATTATTGCTGCTAATTATGAAGCACTTCAGGCAGGAAATTCCATGTAGTTGAACTTAATGGCTTATTTGAACCAGGTAGGCATATTCTGCTGAAAATATTCTGCTCACTAAATGAAATTTGTTCATTAAAAGAAATATGCAATTTGTTACAATTGGTAGCATTTCATATTCTGAAATTTAAGCAATTTTGTAATGGTGGCGATAATGGTATTAGCTTATACAGTTTCTGGTATGTAGAAGAGCTTAAGGTAATTTTAGAAAGTAAAGACTCCATCTTAACTATCACATTTAAAAATTCAGTAGAAATACATTTAAACTTTGTGGATTTTAATATTTTAGTATTTAGTATGTGAATATACTGGTGTGAACAGAGCTGCATCATAGAGCTCTACGCCCCACAGGAACAATTTATGAATTTGTCTGTCTAGGCCTGGTTTTTGTCCTTCTTTAAGATGAAAAGTAACAAGTAGCCCCCCCACATAACTGGGTTTTGTATTTTTAAATAGAAACAGTTGCACTGTTTTCATTACCATTCCTGTTAATGAAAACAATTGGAAAAAGCAACATCTGCTTTACTTAGAACAGCTCCAAGTTCTGTAAAGTGTACAAAGGGTTGTGAGTAAATACAAACTAATAAAGGCCTTGCTAGGGTGATGCATTAATGTGTTTGGAAGAAAGCAGCTAAAAATTTGCTTAAATACTTGAATAAGCATAATCAGAAATGTGATGTTTGCACAAGCAATTCCACCTTCCAAAATATCCTCACCGATTTCATGAATCTGTTTTGGGTCTGATCAGTTTGTCTGATCAACTCTTTAGGGAAACTTTCACCAATGGATAGTAAAGAATAAAAGAAGAAATGTAGTTCAATTTAAACAAAGAACTGAAAGGATTAGAGACATTATCTTTTTAATTTCCACTGTGTGCCTTTTCTTTTTTGCTCTATGCTTTGAAAGGCAAGGACTCATGACTTTTATCCTTCCTAAAATATCTCAGGGCAGCCAGCCAGCATAAAATATATCTTCCTGCTTATGTGTGCATTCCCTCTTCAGGTCCATTTCAGTACAGTTGCTAAAGGAATAATGAATAATTTAATTATCTGATAGTAATTAGTGTTGCTCACCAAGAACCCTGTGAATAGCAGTCTGTGGACTGGAATGGTTTATTTACAGATAGTGTGGTGTATTTTGCTTAGGATGTTTCCTAATTTTGGCTGCCTGTTGCAGTATAACTGAAACATCAATGAAATGAAGGATTGCCTGCAGTGTCTAGAAGGCAGTTGTCTGAGATCCATGGGTTTTTGAGAATTAGTTATAACTTAGGTTTGAGATAGCAGGTTCCTAGCCTGCAAATTTAATGAGTAATCAAAAGGTATTATTATTTCATGCCTAATGTCCCTGCTAGGAAGGGCTTTACAGTTCAATTTTTATTTTGAATGGCTATGCATGTCAAGAGAAAACAATTACTTCATTGTTACATAGAGGCATCATTCACTCACATTAAAAAAAAAAAAAACAAACCACCCAAGAACAGGCCTAAGTAGAAACTGATATCTGGGTCTCTTGTTTTTATTCTGGGGCTCCAAAAATGTGATGTCTGGCCTCCAAAGTGTTTGTATGCGGGCTTCAAAGGCATTTTGTAGCTTTCACCATGGAAAGGAGCTGGAAAGGAGCTTGCCTAGCTCAGAGCATGGCAGTGCCAGTAGAGATGAGAGAGCAAAGGACCACCCAGAAGATGGTGATCAAGAGCATCCAAGGCCTGCTGGAAATGAGGGTGCTGATCACTAGGCAGGACCTGGGAATTTCAGGAGCCAGTTCCTTTGATCTGTGGCTGTACTCTGTTGAAAAGATGGGAAGCTGAGTGTGTGGGTTATCCCTCAAAGAGATGACCTATTCATGGGTAGGAAAATAGAGCTGAGCCTGGCTGGGGAGGCGGAATATGATTCTAATAGAAGCTAACACCACAAAGGGAGACAGGAGATGTATTTCCTTCTCAGTTGCATGTCTGCCATAGCCCTGGGTAAACCACTTAATGGAATTGATGATGTACTGATCCAGCCAGGAAACAGATGTTTCACTTCCCCACTTCACAGAGCATTATGAAGATGGAACCATCTGATCAGTCAGGGATGGTGTGGTGACAAGGGGGACATCAATTCTGGAGATGAAGATGTGTGGGTTGAGAATCCAGCTCTGCTGAATCCAAAATACTAGAACCAGAGAAGATTCATCAGTGGTTTCATGTGATGGTTGTGGCATGCAGACATCTGCAGACTATTTGAAGATGAAATAATGAATGAATGGATATAAGGAAATGAGCTATTTTATGTTCTAAAATATTATTAGTCTTAAGGGAGATACTCATTAAAAGTACAGGGGGCATGTGGTGCATGAATGCCCTGCAGAGTCAGTCCCTAAGGGATTAAGCTCTTCTAGGTTTGCTAAACCACCACTCACAAAGTAAGAGCCAGAACTGCTTCCAGGTCTGCTGATGGAATGAAAACCCCATCATCTCCCAGTCCTCCAAGCCGGATTCTCTGAGTGCAGGATATATTTGCTGTTGCAACACAACATATGGCTGTACCTGGCACCATTTCCTCCAAGACATCCCATATGCTTGCAGTCTGGAAGTTGTTTGCAAAGAGCTTTACTGACTCATCCCAAGTATGTAATCAGCTGGGAATAATAATAAAGACGTGATCTAAATTTATTACAGGTTAGGTTTTTATTTCTGTGGACTGAATTTGATCAGAACAAAGTATAATTTTTCAAACAGATGAGGAAGCAGGTATGCTGAGTGTCTGGGTGTCACAGCCAGGCAAGTCACAAAATTAATTACCTGCCAAATTTTACTTCAGAAGTGGTGATATTTGTTGGGGAAACTATTAAGCAGATGCAGACATTTTTTGCATGTTGAAAGGCATTTTGCAGACATTATTCAGTTTTTTGAACCTCCGCAATGGATGTTTGTTGGTGTTTTCCATCCCTAAGGAAGAGGGATACAGGAGGAATGAGTTTGTATTTTAACAGTCAGTGCTAGAATCTGTTGATAGTAACCTCAACTTTCTCCCATGATGTGGGAGAAGGAAGGAAACAGTTTTTTCTACACTCTGGAAATTAACTAAAAAAAAAAGAAAAAAAAAATTACTGGGCCTTATGAAACTTTTAGAAGTGCAGAGGTAAGACCTTGACACAAATGCTCTCATCTTTTCACAGGCACGCCAAATTATTTGAGATTCCAGTGGAATTCTAGTCAAGACCTATGGTGGAATTTTGTAATGGAATGCTCTGAGAAATTCTGTGTTGTGGGGGTGAATAGATCTAATATTCAGATCAGCTGCAGGCAATCTGTAGGGTTTTACTGTGTCTACGAACACACCATGCACTACAGTGACAAATGAAGGAGATAATTATGAAAAAGAGGATTTGGAAATCCTGGCTAAGGCTGGAGTATTTTAATATAGCTTAAAAAACACCAGCTTTTATAAAGCAAGCTTGCTCCTAAAACTTCCCTTCCTTCCTGATAATTTGTGATCCTGGGGATGAGAAAGCCTTTTCCAGCACAAGACCTGACTCTGGCAGGATCAGGGATGCTGCTGAATCAATGCTTCCTGCAAGCAGGGAGCCTTTGGCCCCCGGGAGTGGCATTGGGGTGGCTCTGAGCACCTCTGGAAGGCTCTGGCACTTGATCCCATCCTGATAGCACCACAGAATTTGGCTCCCACTCGCTGTAGCTCATGCATTGCTGCAGCTGAGGGACAGGTATTAATCCAATTACACGAGCAACTTGGGAGCCCATTAGAGGCTGCTGCTCCTCTGCTGTCAGAATGAGGAAGATTTTTGCTGGGAATATAGCATTTTTCAGGTTGTATATATGAGAACAGCTAAATCACAGCAAAGACTGTGCAGGAAATGGGCATCTACAGAATGCTGAAGGTTAAGCAAGGATAAACAGCAAAGGTTTTCATCAAAAGCAAACCAACCCGAGGAGTCAAGGATTTCCTCTCTCTTGCATGAATTTAGTGAAGCATGGACTGAACCCAAGCTCACCTGGGGTGTTTCAAGTGGCCCTTCAAAAGGGACCATATTCAACGCCCAGCGGTGTGAAGATGCTAGCAAAATGTAAATGGCAGAAAATGATGAGCACACAAGAAGGAAATCTTGGAATGCCTCAGCTCAGGGACAGAAATGTGGATTCCTGGTTGGCATTGGAGAAAGGGCTTATGTTTTTCAGAAGTCAGGTTGATATCAGTGTATTAGATGCTGGCTCCTATCTCAACATGCATGGCTTTATATGCAGAAAAACACATGTTCTTGTTCTTTTTAGTGGCTTCCACCTACAGTTTTTCTTGCAGTGGAACCTGACCATCTGTCTGCTTCTATTGTGTGTAAGGTGCAGTAGTGTGGTGGTGGATTCTGGCTCTAAAGTGAAGAGAAAGGAATAAACAAGTCCTGGCTGAGGAAGTGCAAAGTGCTCATAAAGGCTTTTTCAGTTGGAAAAGCAAATTATGTGATTCAGAGCAAGTTATTAGAAATGTGCAAATATATGTGACTGTGGGTAATGGGGATGTGTTTGAATAAAAATCTTTTTGGAGTAATAACCTCCTTTGTGGAAGAGAGCAAGTAGTCACAGCTGTCCTCACAGTGTTCTTGCACTGAACTTCTTTTGGAGACCAAGAAAATTATCTATCTGCATGACATGATTGGAATTGTGTTCACAAAACATGGCATCTGACCTTACAAAAAAGAAAATCAATGCAGAACAAGTCCTGATTAGATTTTTTTGCCAACATTGCACTTTTTAAACTCAAATGGATGTGCAAGGTAAAGCACAGTGTGTAAGCTACAGGCTTATGGTTTTGCTCTGAGAGGATGAATAAACAAAGAATTTGCAATTCATTTTATCTTGCAAAGTCACATTTTACCTCCCCTCATGTAAATAGATTGTATTCATTTTGTTAGTGTGTGGAAAGGAATTTTGGCAAGCTAAATGTCTGGAAGAAAGGTTTTAGATCCACGTTTTGAAAAGTTCATGGATGAGGCAGTAAGTTTTTGTTCTATTCCAAGGAAGCACAGAGTTTGCCCTTTCCTGTTTACATACAGGGGTGCTGCTCTGCCTTTTGGAAGCAGAATGTGAATGACTTGTTAGTGAAACACATTTAGTCTGCTTGTTTTCTTGTCCAAAACAACAAGTAAATAATTTATATTCAAATGTTCATTCAGTTTGTTTTAAAGAATTTCTTTTTTTCTGAAAAGGATATAAGTGATGCACATATTAAAAATTCAGAACTTCTCAGAAAGTTTGTTGCTGGTATCTCAGACCTGCTTAATGCACTTAAACACCTAAGTTTTTTTGCTAATTAATCTGTAGATAACTCATTATGCCTCTGGAGGCTGCTCAGGACCATTTTGATTTTAAGTGACTTCTTTAACTAACTTTACTGAGATGCAAAACTACATGGTTCATATTTATCTGATCCCAGCCCTGTGGGTATCACATGGAGCACGTTAAGCTGTGCTCAGTGAACCAGCAGGAAAGAGGCAGCGAAGAAATGACAATAAAGTTGTAATGACATTATTGCAGAGTGAGGAAATAAGTGAGGAAATGTTGGAGCTGACCAGTTTAGCCAGTCAGGGTCTACAACCAGGATTGTTTCCTACACCTTGATGAATAATTTCCTGTTTGACAAACGTGCAGCCTTTCTGAGTTTATGGGGAAGTCATAATTAGGACAGCAGTTATAGGCTGGTGCATTTAACTCTTCCAACAGCTTCACAGGCCTGTGAAAGTGTGTAAGACTGACAAAAAGAAAAGTGAAGTGCAGCTATTTGGTGGAAGCAATGATGTTTCACAAACCTTTCCTTTCAGCTTTTCAAGGTGTTAGTGGTGAGTGATGTGGCTTCACTCCTCCATCTAGAAATGAGCAAGAAAGTGTGTGAAACCACCCATTCCCTGCCTGTAATTGATATTCTGTAACCATGTAGTGTAGAATAAGACTTATCTTTCCAGGAGTACTAATCGTTGTCAATCAGTAATACTAATCAGTAATGACTTTCCATAAATCTCCCCAAGAGCAATCGGACCACTCCAGCTTGGGACCTGCTATAAAAAATTGCCTGGGCTATCTAATCTCTGTGCTAGACAGAGCTGAAAATTCTGGCTCAAATTAGTTTGTGATAGAGGCAGATAGCTCCATTTTGACATGCCTGAGCTTGAAAAGATCTCCTTCAGCAGAAAATTGGGGAAAAGCTTAGTATGTCTTAATCCCAAATTTGAGATTTCATTTAAAACTTTATAAGGACGATTTCTGTATTTATGTTTAATTTTATCTAAAGCTGCAGGAACTCTGTGATTGTGGAGCTGAGCTTTACTCTTCTCTCCCCCTATTATTCTGCTAAGGAGCATCTCAAACTTGACCAAAAAAAGAAAGTCCCAGCTGAGCAATCCCCATTTATCTGCTGTGCTGGTTTTTGTGTTGGCTGAGGACCCTGAATGGACAGGACTCCAGCAAGTCACGTGCTGTGTGTCCATCTGTGCCACTGGCATTCTTCCAGCTGGATATGCTTTCTTCAGACTATTTAAAAGTGATTGAAGTGACAAAACTTTTGCGTTTTCCTCTGTGAAATTCTTTTATGCAATTTTCCTGATGTTGTGCTTACCTTTTCCTTTAGCCTGCTGTCAGGCCATTGCTGTGGTGTACAGCCCTTGTTTCCCTTGGCACTTTGTCTTGTTTGTCTCTTTGTATGGTTCAGCTCCACCCGAACAGCATTATTCTCACTCTTCATTGCCTTTATTAATCTTCTGTATAAGTCATTAGCTCCAAAGTGGTATTTGGTTTTTGTCTTGTTTGAATCCTTCTAAACCAGCTGATGTCTTTCTAGAACTGAGATGTTGAGAAAGTATGCTCATGTAGCATTTTGACTTAATCTTGATTCTTCAAACTGCTTTTAAAACACCTCCCTTTAAACGCTGGCATGGTTGGCTTTCCCTAAAACATAACATTTGACTGTATGGCTTCTCAGGGATGATCCTGATATTAAATTATCTCCAGCTAGTGTAGGGTGACTATCACTGTGTGTATAACATCCATTTTAGAGTTCCTATGTAAAATAGCCAGCTGCTCCTTGGCTTCTCTCTGTATAGATCAAACTCTTGGAGACTGCCTGATGTTGCATTGGTACTTGATCTGTCATTTCTAGAACTGATTCTTTTCCCTGAGCTGTTTCAAGGAGGTGTTTATTCCCAGTAAACAAATCTTCTGGATTTTAATTTTACTGGGACATTTTGTTCATTACTCACTTATGTTAATTTGGTTTTGTAACTCCTTCCATATCACCCTCATAGTTACATCAAGATCATCTCTGAATATTCATTTGTATTTTTAGCACAGGATTTTTAAATCCCTTCCTCTGGAGAGGAGCTTTAATCTGTATTGTTTTAACTAGAGCAGTAAGGAAAATTTAGAAGTCACTTCATTGTCCTGTGATTTAGGTATCCAGAAGGACTTTTCTGTATTCCTTGCCTGCTTCTCCCTAAATTTTCTACCAAAATAAGCTTCAGCTACTGTCACCTATATAACACAGCACTAGTGTTACTATTTTATTTGTCTAAATCAAGGCTGTTTACTGGGCTTAAATGTCAGTGGTTTCTAGTCTCAGAAAAGTAATGTTTCCCTATAAGCGAAGGTAATGGACATTTTCTCTCTGCTGCCATTATGACAGCAAGAAAGAAACCCTAAACATGAGCAATTAACAACGGATCTCAGGGCCCTGCCCTGCGAGCAGTGTTAAAAGTACAAATGAGCAATTGCAGCAGGGACACCTAATCTAATACACAGAGTGGATTAGTGCCTCAGGCCTGTGGTGCATTTTCACAGCAATACAATCATAGGTTTTATGATCCTACGCTTCATAACAACATTAGAAAAAAACCCTGTTTGTTACTGTCCACAAATTGAGAAAGGCTGGCAAGATGAGTGTGCAGTTAATCTCCTGTATTTAAGAGCCCAACCTATGGAAAACATAGAGGTTTTGGCAGAATAATTCTGAATACTCAAATGTGATTTATATGTAGTTGGTTTATGGGGAAAGTACAGTTTCTGGGAGAGAATTGTTGTGAACATGAGTAGTGATACCACAGTGGTGTTGCTGTAGGCAGTGTCTTCTGAACCTGTGATAGGGGAAATCTATGGGCACAGATAAAGCCCAAGGGAAGCTGACAAGGCAGGAGACCAGCCTTGGTGTTTGGAGCCGTTCATCTGGTTTAACAGTGAGCAACTAAGCAGTACAGACTAGAAGTAGATAGTATATTTTAAGTCATTTATGCTTAAACAGACCACCTGAAAGGTAAAGGTGTCTGGACTCCCTGGATCTGCGTTAGCAAATAGCTCTGACTTCAGCAAAAGGGAGACATGGGGTCTGGTGCAGACACTGGAATAGATACACAAGTGTGTGGTTATCAAGGGCCAGCAATTGGGAAAAAAGATAGTGTGTTTTGTCGGGGATAAGATGTGAAAATGGCTGATGGTCAACCATTATATAACCTCACAATGCCTTTTAAAGCTATGCAGTATTTTCTTTTTATAGTTTTCTTCCTCCTGGTAGGTGAAAGGGAATTATCTAAATTTATTTCATGTCTCCTAGCAGCTTCCTTATCTGTCCTACGGACTTGCTTTTGAGTTCTGCTAAATCTCTTAAACTCTGAAATCTTTTACCTCTGATGAAATCTGTTCTGCTGGCTGTTTAGGGAAATGGCTTTAGCTGTCGTCCTGCCATAACTCCTGACTGCAAATACCATCTGCCTCTGCTTCCTGAGCACGGTAGCTGCCCTAGAGCTGTCATCCAGGAGCTGATACCGAGAGAATGAGAGGTAGCACTGAAGGCTCCACAAAGCCAGGGAGCACACAATGCCTGCCTCACACCAGGAGGGGATGAGCTCTCCAAAAAACAGGAGGAGGGAAGAGGAGAGCAGTGTCTGCTGGGCAGGAGTTGAAGGCACCCCACTGTGGGACATGCTCTGGGCACAGAGATGGCCTCCAGCCCTCAGCAGCTGACAGTGGCCAGCACAGGTGCCTCACCTGTGCCTTACCTGCACAGCTCCACAGCACAATGCCTAGAGCATGCTGCTCACGTTGGCCAGAGGAGTAGGAGAGAGGCATCTGATTCACAGTTGTAAACTTTGCTTCCCTCTTACAGTTTTTAGTGGTTTTTTTTCCCTCCACCTCCTGCTATGTGTAATTTAAATGTAGCAAATGCTGTTAGGCAGGAAAGGACTAAACTCCTGTGCCTCCTCAAAAAGCTGAAAATACTGCCAACTATGCATAAGCACAAGTTACCCCAAATAAGGATGAAGGTGTCCTGCATTGTTGAGATTTGTGCAGAAAGAAACAAGGGGTTCCTAGCTGCTGAGGAGCAAATAGGGAAAAATCAGACATCAGCCCTGTTAGTTTTACTGCAGGAGGGAGAAGTAACCTTTTGGCACTACATACCATCCATGCAGGGTATTTAGTTGAAATTCAGTTACTGTTTGTGTTGGTTCTCTGCTTGATGTTAACAGGACTTTTGTGTGTGTGTGCGTGATGCAGCTCAAACAGAACATATTCATGGTGTTTGCAAGGCAGACACTCCTTTCCCTCTCCCTGAGAATGCAAGAGGGAACAGTCATCTCAGGAAACAGTCAGGAGCTGGGACATGTAAAAATTGGTGTGTGCTGTGAAGTGGAGCATCCTGAAATCTGCAAATCATGTTATGACTAAGAAGTACAAGAAAAGACTTATGTGTGAGCAGGGGAACAAGCATGGATATTGTGACAGTTCGTACACCATAGTGCTCACAACAAACATTTTTCTTGATAGCTGTGAAACGTTATCCTCATGGAAAAACAGAATATTCAGCTCCATGGGAAATATGCCTCAATAAAACTAAAACATCGACGTGTCTTGTTAGACATTTTACTGGGGGTGTAATTTTAATTCTGAAGCCATGAGATTAGCAGAGAAAATAGAGTGTTTAGGTATCTTGACTATTGTGCCAGTGTAAAGTGGTAGAAATACTGTGAGTTCTTAATAGCCAGTATGAACATTGAAGTGTTCAAATTGCATGTGTTGGGGTTAAGTAATGTGAATTGACTTTGTGCTATTCTTCTAAGGGTTCATACATTAATAATTGACTTCTACTTAAGAATAAGCATCCTTTAAGATAAAAAAAAAATCCAAACTAATAGAGAGTTCTTAGTTGAACTAGAGTAGTTGTGAAAGAGTTTGCTAGCAAAGACAACACAAAATGGTCTTTTCACACATCTACCCTCACTTCTCTTAACAGTTACGGATTGTAGCAGGAAAGGGAATTTTACTCAATAGATTAAAAAAGAAAATCAACAGGCTTTATAAATATGGAGCTTCAGAGAAAGGCACTGCAATAGTGGTTTGCAAAAGCAGGCAGAAGTTGCAGTGATGGATCCATGTATTTTTAACCTTCTGTCAACAGGGTATAAAATAAGAGAAAGGGAGAGAAAGAAGGTGCTGCTGGTTAAGGTTCTTACCAGGATGCCCTGTTGTGGTTCAGGACAAAGAAGCAGCTGAAATTCCTCTCCCATATCTCAAAGGGTTACTTAAATCACCAGACTGTCTTGCTCTCTGGTGCCATCTCTTGTTTCTCTGTGTCCTTTTCCACAGAAAGGACTCTGGACATTTCAAGAAAAGTTTTCCTTTTTTTTTTTAAGGATTTCATTGAGACTGGAGTGTTTCTTGTGAAGATGAGCTGTTCTCAGTGAAGCAGGACCTCATTCATCAGTTGTTAGATTATGCATGTGTTGCCAGATAACAGGGTACTCTCCAATTCTGAAGCTGTGCATTTTACAATTTCCTTTTTATTTTGAGTGTTCAGAGAGGCTCAGAGAAGTTAACCAGGGCAGGGAATTGCTGGCTGTGAGCACTGCTGAACTTCTGAGCATTTGTACACCAGTCAGCAGGGATTGTTCCCTTCAGGTCTCTCCATGTACATCAAGTTTATAAGCTTAAGATGTTCGGGCAGCTCTGTCTCTCAGGAACTGGTGAAGGATGTGAGTAGTAGCAGAATTTTTGCTGTTGTTGCTGCATTTACTTAGATCTTATTTCACTTCTGGAGGCATCCTCAACCATGGCAAGTAAACCTCAACCAGCAGTCTTTTTGTCTTGGTTTTTTAACCTCTTATTTTAAGGGAAAGGGTAGCACTGCCCAATTAAGAAATTATACAGGGGAGAGTTTTAAGCTACTTTTCAAAAGCAATAGTGAAATAGGAGTAATCTTCCCCCTTTGCTCATGCCTGCCATTCCCTCAACAGCCTCTTACAAATGGGGTCTAACTGCAGGGTTAAACAGGCTCTGTTTTGTGTCTGCTGTACTGACTACTCTGTTCTCTTTCATGTCATGCAAGTCTGAATCTTTTTTGGGAATTTGAGTGTGTTTCTGTGGTGCATCAGAGACAGGCTCAGATTTTTGAGGCATTTGGGGGAAAAACTGGCTGAAGAAGCCATGACAAGACATCCTGGTTTTAGGCTCTAATATCTGTGTCTCTGGCTGGCTATGAGAGATGGAGTGCTTGCCATGCAAGAATTCTGAGTTTGGCTTTCAGATTCCCATAGTTCTTTAATAAAATGCAGTGTCTGAATATCAGGCTGTACCCCTGTAGTTCTCTTGCTTTTTCTCCCCACCATGATTTGTCAAAAAATAAATTCAGTCCTTTTGCTAATAATAAACCTCACTAGGATTTGCAGTTTGACTTCATATACAGCACACACTCATCTGTTCTTTACAGGGTGGGAAAAGCTCTCGCCCACCTTCCCACACCTCCCCAAAATCTGGTTACATCCCACTTTATGCTCTATCTGTATATAAATTACTTATATTTTGTCACAATGGATGTTTACAGCTTGTTAATGAGCTATTAATGTTCTGCATCTAAGAATAAAGCAGAAACAAAAAAGGGGTAGATGTAACAACTAAGTCCTTAAATCTGAGCAAACTGAAAAAGGAATTGCTGATGCCCTCAGTCAGTAAAAGCACAGCATGTTTTACACAGACAAACTATGATTTTGGATAATTTGAAGACACACAGGAAATAAGTTTGTACTCTGAGCATTTTAAAGTGGAGCTGTTTTCAGTCTTCTCCCCTCCTTGCTTGCTCAGGAGTAAACACATAATTTTGTAAGCACGTGTTAATTTATGGTGACAATCCGGATATGGGGATGGTGTCTGGATGGGGGTGAATCACACAGGAAAACTGCATCAAGGAGCTCAGCATTGCTCACCCTTTAGTTCTATGACTCGATTGAAAAACTCTCTGAACGTAAAGAATAGCCAGACACTGCATCACTGATGAAAATTAAAAAGTAAAACGATTGGACTGAGTCACTTAACAAGTAAATAAATGGTAAATGAACTGAGTAATTTACTTTGGCTCAGATGTATTGCCTCAAAAGACCTAAGCCCTCCTCAGCTGCCTGGGGTGTGTGGTTCCAGCAGTGGTAGGTAATGCTTCCTTCAGAGGCAGGAGATGGGCAAAGGAATAGGGCAGGAATGTAAGGATCTAAGACAGAAGCCAGATCTGACAATACTTGGGATTTCAGATTAGTGATTTCCCTGGTATTTAGCTGTTTTATTGCCATGTCAATGCTTCCCTAATCAGAAAATCAAAGTACCAAGTGATGTACATTGATGATGCCTGGAGCACTGCTGGTGGTAACCTTGAAAGTGTAATATATGAAAAGTTCTACTTCAGGTTCTGGTAGTTTTAAATGTAGGGGCTGAAAAAGAGTGTATGCCCACAAACCCCTAATTCCTTGGCAGGGGAAATCATGTCTGTTAGAGTTTTCTGTCCTTAAGGTGCAAAACTGGTAACACTCACCACTGCTACCAACAAATTCCAGTAATCATCAGAGTTGTGTCACTCTTACAGGTGGCAAGAGTTTGGGAAGACCAGGGAAAAAGTCCAAAATACAGTGCTGGAAGCTTCCTGCTAGGCTAAGTTCAAATATAATCTTCTTTTCCTAAGTCTACTGCTGAAGTGCTGAGAGTGGAATTGGCTATCCTGAGAGCATTCACATTCTGAAAACTAAAATCAACGTACGTCCTGCTGTCAAATTGAGACCCTTTCCAAATGCCTGGGGATTGATTGTCCACTGCACCAACCAGCAATAAAAATTCAGTTTTAAATGGAAATGTACACATAGAAGTAATGTGGCAGAGGAGGGAGCTAATAGCATACTGCTGGGGTTTGCCCTCACCTCAAGCATGTGTCTGACATCATCCTCTGCAGCCAGGTCTGTTGGAAGGACAGCTCGTAATTACAGCAGCTCTCACAAGGGAAATTCCACATTAGTATGGTACCCACTTAGAATTTATTATTTTTAAAGATTTAACCTTTACAGAGCAAATGGTACCCCAAAATAAAGTCATTTTGAATTGGAAAATCTCCTCCTTGAAATTCCTCTTAAAAGGATATGCAGCTTTTAAATTGAGGCCTTACAGAATAGTCCTGATTCGGGATGGCAATCTGTGAGAAAAGGAAAACAGCTGCACATATTATGGATGGAGAATGTATAGCTAGGACTAGAGTGAGTTGTCTGGTCTTTCATGGCTTTATTTCCTTTGATGTTTATCAAAATGAAAACCCTGTAAGTTTTTTCTTCTTGCAGGGCAGATTTTCTATGCCTTCCATCAATCTCTCTGTTCACCACTGATTTTTCTCCAACATGTGTGTCTACAGCTGAGAAATTCTGATGTAGGCAGTTGCTTGTCCAGGTTTTTTTTAGAAGAACCACCTTTCCCAAGCCCACTTTCCCTCCCCTCAGTGTTTTCCACCGTGTCACATTAGAAGGACATGGCTTTTCGAGGAGATCTGTGTTTTGCATTACAACTGGCAAATCCACCCTCGCAGGAAACAAATCTCATCTGTGTTTGGTTGTACCAAGTAAAGCAGCACAAATTTGTGCTAAGAAACAGCCTAAGCTGACTGGAGCATATGTATTGAAACTATGCTGAAAAGAGCATTGATAATTGTGAATTCCTTTATTTTGGTTCTGAAGAAGAAACAGACTGTTTCTTTTCTTCATACACTTTGCTCTTCTGCAGCCTTTCAGGTTCTCTCCTTTCCCCCTGGGCAGAAAGATTAATATGAACCTATGTCTGGGGAAAGCTCAGCTTTTCCTGTTTGCGCTTAGTTTCTTGGCAACTGCCCTCACTCTCTTTCCTTTTGTACATCTGATCAAAATAAATAATGCTTTATGGTGGGAAGAATTCACAAGGAAAGCTTGTCAAGCCAAAGGGTAGTAAGACTTGTCTTGGAAGGGGAAAAAACTGTGGACCAGCCTCAGAAGTGTGATAGAAGAGAGAGGACATTTTTCAAGCATCTGGCCAGTTGATTTTCTTTGCCTAAATTAAGGGATTTACTCTAAGAGACCAAGCCTCAAACTCACTAAATTTTTTCATTATATTTCCAAAGATCTGCTCAGAACTGACAAAGCTTGTTATGCTCTATGCTAGTTTTGTTTGTTGGTATTAAAAAATCTGCTTAACTCTTCTGTGTATAAAACATCTTCCCATAGGTACAGATACTTCTGCTTGACTAACAGAATATCACACAAGGTTATCATTGCCTATATATCATTAAGTTAACTGAGTGGACCAGCTCTGTGGGCTCTTAATAAATAGGTACTGCAGTAACAGGAGCTTAAAACTGAGAGTAATGTGGTATTTTTATAGTATTTTGTTTTCTTAAGCTTAGAAACTGTTGTGCTGTGAGCTGTTCAACTTCTTCTCATGGAAGAAAAGCACACCATTATTTTTCTCCCAAGTACATGAGCTTGTCCTCTGTAAGAGCATTCCTCACTGCAGGACAGTGTCTGGCATAGAGGGCAGGGAAGGTGTGTTTTGGTGGGAAGGAATACTTAATTCCAGAAGAGTTGTAGTCTGGTGAGCCCAAACTCTGACCTGAAGGTNGAATACTTAATTCCAGAAGAGTTGTAGTCTGGTGAGCCCAAACTCTGACCTGAAGGTGAAAGGTGCAGCTGAGAAAATGGAACATGTGGCATTAACACCATAAAAGGTGATGCCAGCACAGATAAATAAATACATATATCTGCACACACACATATATAAGTAACAGTTTTGTGAAAATGCAGCTTTCTCAAACATGATCCCATTGCCTGCCAATCCTTGCAAATCTGTCATCGTGCATAGGTTGGCATGCTTTGCCCTTTTGGGGCTGTGGGACAAGAAGTCAGTGCTGATGAGACATATTTATGCCAGGAAATACAAGAAATTAATTTCCTGCATTGATCAGTGGAAGGTGTCCAGGCTGATTTCAATAATGAAAAATAACCCCCAAGCACTGCAGCACTAAAGCTTGCAGTTCACTTTCTGATAACGCTACCTGCAGCAATTCAAACTTCTGGAACAATTTCATGGAAAATTATGTGAATAGGTTTTAAAAGTTCAACTACAAATCATCATTTCACTAGATAGGACTAGTGGTGCAGGGGAGAAGCATTTTACTACACTAGTCTCTGTGAGAATAACGCTCTATTTCATCTCTGCAGTAGCAACCTGGGTGATAGGAAATATATCCCAGGAATCCGAGACCAGTTTTTTTGTCCCTCTTTGGAAAGGCACTTCATCAGGCTCTGCAGCAAACCACTGTGTGAGATCTGACTGGGTCCTGCCAACTGAAGCAGTCCTGAATTATTTTTCTGTTTCTTTAACTGACAGCAAATCAAAAGGAAATGGGGTCTTTTGGAAATTCTGAGAGTTGATGAGGAAATTTCTAAAATTTTGAGTGAGAAGGAATTAGGTATTAGAGAAATGTTTAATGGTAGAGGTTCTTTTTAGAAGCTTGTTGTAACACAAATGCATGCATTCTCCTCTCCCTCTCCCGTGAATTGATGCTTTGCTGTTGTCTGCCATTGCCACTGAGGCGTGCAAACAAAACACCATTTCCCCACAAACACCTTGAATGACATTTTTCTCTGCACTCGATGTGATTTTGGGCACACCCATGTGCCTGAAGATATGCTAATTAACTTTGGGTTGTCTGGGCTATGTGTATCTCTCCAAACCCTAAAAATACCTTGCAATTTGCAGGGAGAAAGAGTTCCCATCACACATCAGTGTTATCGGTGGAGGTAAAAGCAGTCGCAAGCTGCGGCATGTAAAGCTTGTCCATTTTTAATCAGCTCCCCTGGAGCGTTGGAAGTGCTCTCTGAGTCTGGACTAACGAGGAGCAAAAGTGAATATGTCATCTGAGCAGTCAGGTGAGGAGGAATAAAGTTTCTCCTGACCCCGATAGCACCGCGTTGTCACTTCTACAGGAGGCAAAATGCACTCGGTTCCTCGGTGGAGCGGGGCATAAAATGCTAAGTGGCATTTAAAGGAATAGCAACAAAGCCCCAACCTGTGCATCTCGTGTTTCAAACGCAGTGATTGAATACAAAATGCCTCTTTATGAACAAACAAGCATCCCGAAAGCAGAAGATTTGATGGGTATTTTATTTTGAGACCCTTTTTTATGATTATGTATCTTACAATTATACTGCTGACTGTTTGTATCTGTCAGCAAGATGGCAAAGCAGCCCAGGTGTCAGCAGCTTGTGCCATCTGCCATATTAGATTGTGCACAGTGCTAGTTAGAACAATGCTATCATCTTAATATTCCAGATACCTTAATGAGTTTCTCAGACTAATTAAATGTGCAGCTTGCAGAGATCATTGGATGCCAGATTGTGGTGGCTGGGTAAAAGCTCCTCGTTGTTCACAAGCAGCTTTATGATGGTACATCATACCATCATATGATGTATTTCAGATACAAAAACAAGGTGATACTTGATTTTAGATTAAAGAAATTAATAAGCATGAGGAAATACATTTTTCTGTGGATGGCTTCATATACCTTCATAGTTTACTTAGAAGCAAAACTAGCATTCACTGTTATCTATCTAGGAAGTGGCAAGCTTTAAAAACTCTTACTTGATTTAATGTTTGCAAAGAATAAGAAAATTGTACAAGTTTGTAGCTGTGATTGCCACACAGGCATTTAAACTGGATGTTTTCTTTCTTAAATTTTTGACTGGTATTTTAGCTTTGGATTTCTCATTTTGCTTCATCAGTTACACGAGAGGAAGGGGAAAGGGAAACAAGGTAAAAGTTGTCTTTTGACAGTAAGATCTGTGACAAAGTCCAACTGTCACAGTATGACCTGTAGCAAATCAGAGGAAAACTGATCTGACTTTGTGCTCTAGGGGGTCATGGGTAGAGGACTCAAACATTTCCCCAAGAAACAAGAATCCTGGCTGTAGAATTCAATGTGTTTGAAGGCAATTAATCGAGACAAATGTCAACGCATAATGGATTTCAATTTAGTAGGACTTCTGTCCTCAGTATTTGATTCACAAATTCATTTTGGTGTATGCTTTGCATTTTGCTTAAATATTTATTCCTAGATGGTACACATGCACTGTGTAGCTAGGTAGGCTATGTTCTCACAATAGTAATTGGAAAAATCAACTTCCAACAGGAATTTTAGTGTAACTTGCTGAGTAAGACATTCAGTCCAGGTTGGTAGAAGAGAGGCACAGCTGGCATTTTCCACCCTGGCTTTTGCCCTTCACTTTTCTCTCTAAGCCTGAGTTAACTCGGAAAATTTTGACTTTCAGGTGAAGGAGCCATTTCCTTTGTTTCCTTATGTCAGAAATGTCACTCATGTGTTTTTGCTGCCTCTTTCCCAGCGTCCCATGACATTTGCAGTGTACTTAGGGAGCATGCTAATGGCACAGCACTAATGTGTGCTGCCTTGCACTCGCTGCCAAGGCCTGGCCTAATAGCTTGCTATTGATAGACGTGAACTCTCGGGAAAGATCAATTAATTTGTAGCCTCTCTCTGCAGTGAATTGAACTATTTGGTTTGCAAGAGTGGGGAGAGGGAAAAGTATAAACAATTTGCTTGTAAGATGAAGCCAGTGTGGAGCCTCCGTTTCAGTCGAGGGTTTTGGGTGGATTTTGGGTGCCTCCCTCCAAGCACTGAGCACCTGGCAGGGACCTGTCCTGCAGTGCAGTACTGGGAACAGCCTGGTCAGTAGGAAGGGAGGCAGCACCATCCTTCTCACTGCTTTGCTTTCAATGAACAGCTCATACTTTCTAATTTAACTGCTCTACTGAAACAGGGAAAGGAGGTAAGCGAATTATTCCCACAGCAGCTGGAGTCAATATAGCATAATAGATGGCCACATTACACAGAGAGTGATGCTGACCTTTAGGAAATTTCTTGAGTTCGTGGAAATAAAGGCTGGCTTGCTTTGAGTGGCAGAAATAAACACTGCCTGCTGATCTGTGTTGTTATGCAGAGTGGCTGTCCTTGTAATCCCTGGCAATTCTTAAAACTTAAGTGTTGAAACTGTTGCTGTGAAGGCAGGAAGAAACCTCATAGCTCTTAACAGCAAATTTCTAATCCAATTAGAAACTTTCAGATATCCCAGCTTTTCCTTACGAGAAAAGCACAAACAATAAAAATAGCACGTATGGGGAAATTAGGAGGGCAGGTTTTTTTCTGAAAGCAGATGGCAGATACCAAGAGCTGGTCTTGCTATCAGGAAAGCAAACTGGTGAGAATTGCATTTGGGATTACAGAGGAGCTTTTGGCTGATCAGTTTTGTTTGCTTTTAATCAAGTGTCATTACATTACCATTATAAGAAAACCAACCAAAAACCCCAAAGTACATATTGAGGAAAAGTAAAGTGAAATGCTCTAACCTGAAAAAAGCCACAAGTAGCTTAACTGTTGATTCTTGTACCTGCAGAGAAAGAAGACATTCCCTTTATATGTGTTTGATACATGACACTTAATTGTGCAACCTGCAGAATATATGGAAGAAGGGCAGAATGAATATTTAGATATCCACCATTCACTGTCCATTAAAATGGTAGATCACGCTCCTGCAAATGTTTTGTAACTGTGAAAAGCATTGTGTTTTGTACATAGAATGGAGACTTTCATTTTATTCAGGGGGAAACAGGGTTGAATTTACAAAGTGAAATGAATTATACCTGTATCTGAGTAGGCAGAAAAAATTCAGAGAACTGTGGAGAGGTCAGTAGGTTTTCAGAGTGAAATGGTAATTAAAAAAAGGAGACATTCAACTGAAAATTTTCTGAAGGCATTTGGAGTGTGAAACAATAACTGCATCACTGTTGAGTTCATTCTTGTCATTCTAATTTTTCTGAATCTTCTAATTTTCTTTCCAGTTAATTTGCTTGCTTTCTTTTTTTTTCCCCTACTAAGGATTATTTTTTGGATGTCTAAACTTTTTTTCAAACCTAGTTTTAAACAAAAAGGTATTGATTATGTCTTGCCTTCCCTGAGAAGGTCCTCCATCATGTGCCAGATGCTAAGTTCACTTAGCAGAAGGAAAAATCTCTCCTTAAGTCTAATTTGCACTGAGTAAAGCCCAAGTGTTTAAAAATATAGGCAAACTAATATATTGTTTTCCTTGCATGCTATGGAAGAGCTAAATACACACATTTAGGTTCCTGCATAGTTCCTGTGAAGTCATTAGAGTCAGCCTGTGCCTACCTGTAAACCCATTTGTTTTATTCGTAAATTGCAGTAAATCTCTCCTCTCCATGCTTTGTTGTCCTGGGAAATATCTCAAGTAACTTTGAGTTCTCAATGGTTTCCCAACATTTGTTTAAGGGTTAAAAGAAAAAAAACCTTGTGTGATGGTCAATGCCTTAAACAATGAGGCAACAATCAACTTGCCCCACTTGCTTTGATGTTGTTAAAGGATCTGGCAGACAGACCTTAGGATATTTATGTATCCTTAAAAGAAAACTCCCAAAAAGCTCAGATAATAAATATCAGCATCTTCTGTGCTGTAGCTCGTTCATAAGTTAGGCCTGGTGCCAACATCTTGTTTTTCTTTGCCCCAAATAAATCCTTCCATGAGTGTAAGAGGGAGCCCCTTCCACAGCCTGCAGCTGCTTCTCAGTCCATTTATTGATTTCCAGAGTTGAGGGAGATGAAAAATAACATGCCAGAAACAGAATATTTATATTCAAGGTGGCTTTAATAATTAAGATAACATTTTCTGTGTTGATTTATACTGAAATTTCTTATTAAATTCCATGGGAAGGAGCATTGACATGCCATCTTGTATTGATAAATCTGACATTTCATATCTGAAGTCCCTACAAAGTCAGTGAGTTACAGAAGCTTGTAAATGAGAAACAATTGGTTCTCTTATCCAAAGTGGCTTGTTCTGATTATTTCTTGACAGATCTTTATGTTGTTCCATGTTAGCACAAGAAACAGCAAACAATCACTCTTCTATTACCTGTACTAACTCTCACATTATACAGTTGTACAGCCATGTGCTAAATTCACATTTCAGATATTCTCTGCCTGGTTAATCAATGATGATATTTATTGCTGGTGTACATATTGAAAAGACATAGAGAAAATACTTCTCAATACAACAAAACAACCCTCTTGATAAGGGTTGCCCAAGATCTCTTACCAAATACATTTTTAGGGGCATTGCTTTGTAAATGTGCTCTTAATTATCAACAAATTAGAGTAAATATAAAATCGACTATTCTGGAAAACTAGATCCATCAAAAATCTAGTATTTTGCAACATCCAAGCTACTGTCTTTTAATTCAAAATTAACATTTCTTATTTCAGCAAGAAAAAAACCCAGTCCATATCATGCTTGACTTTAGTGCTTTCCATATTCAAGCCCCAGGACTGATTCCCCAGCTTGGGGAGGCAGAGACAGAAAACAGCAATTTTGTAGTAACAGTATTTGCCTGCTGCTGCAAAGTCTGTGGAATTAGGATGCTATCATTCCTTCTGTACACACAACATAGGGAGCTTCAGGCCTTCCATAAATATTTGCTCTTTGCTGCAAATTTGCTAAGTTATTTTAATTACAGCAAAGCAAACAGGGAGAGCAGAGCTTTTGACATAATCTGCTTTATGTGCCTTTTGTTGTGGTGTCCCGTAGTAAAATCTGGGGAGTGACACTCTGCTCCGAAATAAGCAGTTGAGTTATTGAGTCTTCAGCTGGTTATGAGAACTATAAATGAGGCATTATTAAAAGGAAATGTTAATTCTAAGAATGGCAAACTGTTGACACACACACACACACACATATATCTAAGTTTATGTGAAAGAAAATTTTATATTAACTTTTCAATACAGATGAAATGGATATTTGAAAATTTTCAAAATGTTCAGAATTTTTCCAAGGATGTTTTAAACCTTATTTTGTGTCATTGGAATTGTAATTGCAAGTTACAGTTCTAAAGTTTAGCTTTTAATGAATGGCAAGGCTTTTATTGTCTTAATGGAAATTATTTTGGAATTTTATCTTTCACTTAATTTTTTTTTCTTTTTTTAAAATTTCTTTTGTGCTATTACACATTGAAGGGGAGCAGAATATCTATAAAATTTTTTCTCCAATAGAAACAAAAATTAACTCTTTTTGTGTGAAAAGTTATTGATCCTGAGTAGGCAAAGACTTTCCAGAAAACAAGAATGTTTGATTTGGACAAATAAATTCATGCTCCATTTTAGGACCTTGTGGGCAGAGATATTAGCACTCAGCAGTGCCCCATCACCTATGGCCTTTGCTGTTAGATATTCACTTTTATATAAACTTTTTTAAAAAAGACCACTGCAGCTGCCTTGTTTTAAAAACCAAGATCTTACTCTTGACAGTTAATCAATGAGCAACAAATGAAAAGTAATAATGCACGACTTGAGAATATTGTGGTGAGTCACAGCCTGGGACTGGGCCTTGCCAGTGTGTTCAGATCAATCCACGTTCCCCTGGACTGAACTGGCATCCACATGCCCGTGGGGCACAGGGCAGGATGGCATCTTCCTGGCTCTCCTTAGGAATGGAGAAAACCTGCAGGAAAGGTCAGAAATATCCAGGGGAGGCAATCGTGTTCCTGGCAAGGAAACTGCAGGTGCTCTGACTGTGCTCGTGATTGAGCCCAGTGCTAAATCTTGCCATGCAGAGGCAGAATGATGAACAAATGGGCAAACACCCTAAGTCCTGCTCAGAGGGATTCTGCACCATGGCAAAAATGGATGGACTTGGTGTTGGGAAGAGGCATCTTTGGTACAGCATCATTGACTTGTCACAGGGAATAAGGAAAAAGAAACATGGATTTCTGAGGGTCAGTTTTCCTTTGTCACAGGACAGGGAGAAGGAGCAACAGAACTTTTAAACTGACATTTAAGAAATGATGAGGTTAGCAGGCAAACAAGTCGTGCAGACACTACATTGCAGATACCTTTGAGCACCTTTCCCTAGGTATATAACTAAATTGCTTTTCATGGCCCTGCCCTTTATCAGCTCTTCCTGAGCTTTCTGTGTGTAGTCTCACTCCTGCAACTAATCTCAGTAGCTAAAATTAATTAGGATATAAACACACCTAGAAAGCCTGTAAAACTTCATTTATGCCTGCAATATAAGCCAGAACATTTGGCAATGTTAATTGAAATGATAAAAAGCTTTGCAAGGCATCAAGAACTCTTCAAGTCAGTCCTCCCTACCTTGGTTTAATGACACAGTAAATGCTTGCTTTTCTGGATATGATTATAGTTTTAAACACTAAAGAGTGAGAAAATTCCATTATCTTGTGTCAGGGAACCCTCCAGAGAAGATAAAAAGGCAGTTAATAAACAAGATTACTTTCCAATGGCAATTGCTCCATAATAGAAAATTCGCTTTCTAACCTTCTACTTTAGGATGCTAATCAGTTAATCAGCTCAGTCCCACTGGAGTTGCTGGCAGCAGATTTTCTTCCCATTGGGAAAAAGTAAATGCAAGGTTTCTGCTGAGGTAAAGGAAGAAAGGAAGCAAATAGTAAAACTGCCTGGTTTCATTTGGAAGTGATGGCTTTAGGCAATTATGCACCTGCAGCATGGACCCTGTTAACAAGCAGCATAAATAGACTACAGTAGTTCTGGTGAGCCTTTTTTTTTTCTTTAAATGAGGTTGAAATACTATATTTGCAAGTATACACCAAAGCAGGGAATAATATCCGTGTTCAGTAGTTGGCACGATTCCCATGCACCTCTGCCTTTGGCAAGGTATTAATCTGTGACATGCTCTGGTGTTGTCTGACATCAATCACCCCTGCAGCAATACACATTTAGGACAACATTCAAAGGTCTTACTTCCTCTTTTTGCAGAGTCTTGTATTTCATTGGTACTTTACTATTTAATAATAAATGCAATACGGCTGTGGTATTTTCCCCTAATTTCCTATTATGCACAGCCAGTATTATTTTGTCCTCAGAACACTGGTGTTTTCTGGATGCACTCTCCTCAAAGTCAATATTCAGTGTATATGGCTTTTTTGCCAAAGCGTAACAGTGTTCTATTAACGATGATTTTTCTGTTGATAAGGACTTTTACTTTTTATAATTATTATTGTGATATTTGCATGCTTTGCTGCTTTATGAAAGTGTATATCGGAAGTAATTGTTTCCCCTCGTGATCTCCAGAAATACATACTTTTGCCCTGCATTTATCTTGTTTTCTCCTTAGCTGTGTAACATTCCTAGATGCCTTGAAAGCAGCCTTGATCTGACGTTCAAGCCTGACTGTATTAGCACATCCCAGCTTTTTCTTTCACCCTTTTTGCCCAAGATTAAATGCCTTTAAGAAAGGACATTATTTATGGTAGCCCAGAACAAGTTATTTGGGAAAAAACCCACCATGCTTCCATTGTGCCTGTGAGAGGAGTCTAAGAGAACAGTCATCAGTGAAATTTAATTGAGTATAAAGAGCAGAACTTAGAGGTTGTCAAAGGAGCTTGGTGTTTTTGGACATCACGGATGGAGCTGGAAACTGTGGCAATATGTTTAAGTGTCTGTCAAGTCTTTGAGCTTGTATTGCCCTGCATTCTTTGTAAATAGCATGAAGCCGAGTTGTATATTGAGTTGATTAAAAGCAAGTCTAAAAGATACCCCATCATTAATTACAGTGGCATTTCATCAACAATGGGGAATCTTCTGCGGTTTGGAAGAGATCTCTCCAGGATGTCCTGGCAGAGTTTATTGTGTTTGTGCCTGGCTTGGAAGGCACCTGATTGGCTGGCACCTTTGTTTCTATTGCTTTTGAGGACTCTTTTCAAAGATTGAGTTTTAAGGTTTAATTTGCATATCTAATTAGAATGCACTAATACACAAAAGACTGATCTCTAAAAGTGCAGTTGCAAAATACTCGGATTTATTACTTTGCCTATGTGCTAGTAGTTGTATTAGACCAGAGATCAGATGGCCAATTTGGAAACTTTGTCTTAAGCTACACAATCAGAAAACACATGATCTTGACATTTTGGATCTACTAATTCTGCTCCTTTACTTGTGCTTCTGACTTCACAACTGCATCTCACTGCACAGTGTGTAGGTAAAGGGGATGTTAAACACTGATATTGGGAATGCTGTGCTTCTGTTTCATTTCCATCACATTTAAAGCTTGCACCTTAATTTATTAATCCTCGTATGTTGAGGAAACCAACACTGTTCTTTTGTGTTTCCATCACTTTCCTGTTCTTTCTACAAAACTATTTAGCTGGCATTAGACAAGCTCCTTTCAGTATTAGAAATAAAAGCTGACCTGCTGACAGGCATGTAAGGGACTTTGCAGAAAAAAATCCTGTGGAAGACTGAGTGCTAGCAATTACGTGGGGCTGCTTGTCATACAGCAGAGAGTACAAGCCATTCTGATGTTCTCATACAGAGCATTTGCTGTCGTGTTGTAAGGTTCTTAATACAAAAATCACTCTAATCCAGAGGTAGAAACTGCAGCCTCAGTGAAGCACTGCACCCAGCCTTGCTGTACTGCTTAAGGCTCAGTCTCTCCTGCAGAGGCCAGAGGGATTTTCACAACTAGCTCCCAAGTCTGAGCCTGGAGGGCAAATCTTTCTGTAATACAGGCATCAAGTGATGCCTGGGAGTTTCTCTGTTTTCCTGTTTGACTGGCCCTTTCCATTGGACACTGGAGGGCTTGCTTCAAACTACAGGCTGTTTTTTTTTCATTACAAGGTCTGGAGGACAGTAGTGTCTCTGTACTTCACACAGGGTCCCGTCCCTCTGTGTTGTGGTGACAGAAAAGATAAAAGCTAATGGGAATTATTATTTTTAGTTTCATCAGCCTTTCCTACAATGCACATTCTTGCTCAGGTAGTTTGGTTTGTCATCCTACTGTACCTAATGTTTTAGTTCCCTGGAATGAAGTGATTTCTGCTGTGTAGAGCTGAAACTGAAAATGCCCCCAAAACAGTGTTATTTCCAGCTGGGCTTTCAGTACTGGGCTTGATAAAGCTTTTTGAGGGCCTCTCTACCAGCTGTGTATGTGCTGGAGGCCAAAATGGCATCTCAGCAAGCACTTAGAGTTCTTTCTGTGTTCTCAGCAACACCTGGTCACATCTGTGGTGCACTGGAGGGTGTGGATAAAGCAGAAGGTGCACTTACACAGAGTCATTCACAGTGGTGCTGCTTCTGCAGGACTACAGAGTGCAGGAATCAGTAAAAAGCTCTTCTGAGTGAGCAGACGCCTCTTTGTAGTCAACAACAGAGTGTGGCTATATTTAGAGTGTTCTTTCAAGTTACAGCCCACTGTATTGATATATTTTAAACAAATGCTTTCAATTAAGCCAATGCATTTTGCCTTCACCTCCCACTTTCCCCAGAGTTAGACTGATTTGTATGACACACCGTTACTTTTATTAGCAGATCATAAAACAAGCACCATCTCCAAGGAAAAGCTTTGCCTCTTCATAACAGGCACTTAAGTGCCCTGTAAACAAAACAGAGACAGGGTCTTGGTCACCATTAAAATGGCTCTGCCTGAGGAATGTTAAAAACCCCCAAACATTGCTGTGTAAGGTGGATGATTAACTACCCCAAAATAAGGAATTCTTGTGAAGATCTGAACTCCTCTGAAGCTGTAGCCCTGTAAGGATTATGCTGCAGTTTGCTTTCTATTCCAACTAATATCAGCTTTTGTGAGCTAATTCCCAGATCACTTAGGCACTCAGGCATAGAGAATAAAATGTAACTACTGTTGTATGTGAGATCCAACCAATTACACAAAAATGTGAACAAAAGCAGCACAAGAACACAAAAGTGTTCAAGCATCCATTATAAAGAGTTCCAATTTCCTTTCTAAATGTCAAGTACAAAATCTATATTTCCCATGCAAATAACAGCGGAGTGTTGTTGCTAATATACTCCTGAAATTACATTTTCTTAGCATGACCTTTCTTGCTAACAATAACTTACATTTTAATTAAATCTGTGGCCATTTTCATTTCATGCCAAATATCCCCATGCTGTGTATTACTGAATTTTCATGTCAGAGAAGAAAGTTTAAAGGTCACAGAGCTAAATTCTTCCTCGAGTTAAACTTTTTTAATAATACATGAAAGAAATGACACGTGTGTACTGTCCCTACAGGTTTGTAGATACACAGAAATGCTCTTGCTTTCTCTAAACTCTTCGTGTCAGGATGAGAGGGAAGGATTTGACAGGGTTTAACTTCAGTGAAATACCCGTGGAGCATAAGGAACAAAGATGTAGTTTAGAATTAGGTCTTGGCAGCTCAGCCTCCCTGCTGGAGCTGCAGCATTGCTTAAAGGCTTTCTAATCCTTCAAGTTAGCTCCTGCCTGGAAAACAAGGAACTTGGACCTTGCCTTTGGTGTGGACATGGTCCCAGAGCCAGAAACTCTGCTTTAAGTGTTCTGTCACTTGGCTTCTGGCACCAAGACCTTTGCAAGCTGTGAAATTCTGTGTAGGTGTTTGCAGAGACTTGGGTAGAAAATACGTTTACTTCTGGCTCTGAAGAGCCACAAGATTACACAGATCTAGACTTTTGCCAGGCTGATTATTGCATGCTTGGGAAACTCTTCGGAAAGGATTTCTTGACACTGACTTCTGAGATCAGAGATTGAAGGGGAGAATTGAACTAATTCCCGGAGGCAGAGGATCTTTGCCATAATTACTTCATTGTTTATTGGCCTTTTAACAGTACATTGACAGTGATGGTTGTCTTGTACCAAGTCAAAATGCTGCCTGCTGGTAGCAGAGTGACAAATCAAGAAAGAAGTAGAAATAATTGATCACATCTTGAGATAATAAAAGTCTTCCTGAGGTTTTAAAGAGCTGTGAACCTTAGATGGAGAGTTTTTTTACATATTGAGTGAGTTCATTATATAGCTGAATTTCACACCTCCTTACAGGGTCTCGAATATTACAAGTGTAGTTTTATAAATACTTTATATCAGTGGCTTTGATGACGGGTGGCCTGAGGGCAGGGAACTTCCAATGCAATCTCCTGCTGTGTCTCCAATAGGAAGAGAAGCTGCATTTACAACTCATGTTCTGGAGCAAATCCTTTTTGGGAAGGAAATGTCTTCCTTAAACACTAGCAGTAGAAGGTGCTGTAGTTTCCTGTTATGATGGGATGTCCAGAACTTTTTTTGAGAAGTCACAAGGAATTCATTTGAAGAATTAATTGCTTTAAATACTGTCTAAAACAAACCCCACCTTACCAAGATGTTCTTCCTTGTGCGACACCAGGCACTAGAATTTGCATCTATTTGTTCATGAGTTTTCAGGGTTTGAGGGGCTTTTGTTGTTGTGGATGTCCTCTTTCATCATAAATTATATAATCATGACAGGAGATAGACAAAAATAAATAGCAACAACAAAAAAGCAGTGACATAACCACAGCTATTTCTCTGCTTATCATAGGGGAATCATCAGCTGGAGGAAGAATACAAGCAATGAAGTGTATACCACGGAGCTCTGCATAACCAGAAGCAATTTCTGGTCATACTAAGCCCTTGCTTCACATCAGTGCATCTGTAAATAAAATAAGAAACAACCCCATGGCACTGTGTTTATAAAAAGAAAAATATGGAGGGGGGGGAAAAAAAAGCAACCCAAGAGCATTATCCTGCAGTTGCACCCAGTGATGTGAATAGAAGCTTAACGGTTTAATTAAGCTTGGTTTAGGCTCTCTTGGTTCTCAGGAGCTTTGAAGACGGGCTCCCATAACTTGCTGTTGGGGCCAACTGGAAAATGTTCAGGAGAAGTTTGGCTTCTGGCACAGGACTCTGATGAATCTCTTCAAACATCTGCAACAGCACACCAGGAGCAATGCCTGCAAAAGAGGAAATTGAAGATGGAAATTCCTCTAGTCACTGGCAGTTGGCAGTGAGTGGAGAATTGCCCAGGAGGTAACACTTCCCTCAGAGTTGGCAGGAGCAGGACACAGGGAGGGGACACAGCCCTGTCTTGGGCAGCCCCGGTGTTCCCAGGTGAGGCAGCTACGTCCCATAGCATTTCTGGAGGAGAAATGAAGGAGCAGGAAGAGGATTAACTTGATTCTCCTCTGTTGAAGTGGCAGCTGGAGAATAAATCAAGTGGAGCATCCTGTATAAGCACTCCTTCTAAAGAATAGCACAAGTTTATTAAGGAATAATGTATGTGAAATGCCTCCACTGATGTAAAACCTCAGAGTGGCCGGCAGCCAGAACCCCATAAAACATTCACTTGTGCAAGGGAAAATTTGCCTGGCAAGAAATGGCTGAACTAATTAGGTTTTGAAAGGGGCTGTCAGCCTTTGCACCTGATTAGAAAATAGTGAGGATCTGAATCCCCAGCTTTATGCTGTTGTGAACTCCACCACTTCTGTTTAGATGAATTGATGTGGCAGAATAGGGAAACGAGGGAGAAAATGTTGCCAAGGTATTTGGCAAAAAATTAGTCTTCTTGAAACTAGCAGGAGAATTTCTCAGTGTAGACACTTCGTTCTCCACAACTCCATCTCGTGTGCTGTGCTTCCTCTTGGTGTGATGCTCAAGAAAGAAGAGTAGTGAATAGATCAAGGCTCCGGTTAACAGCTACAGTATGACACAGAAAAGGTGACTTTTGTGTCTTGTTAAGTGAGGGGAGGATTGTGGAGGTCAAACTCCATAAAGATTGTTAGAAATTAAGCAGCTCTGACAGGAGCAGGGGGAAAAAGAGTATAATTGCTTGTTTGTGTTATTCCTCTCCAGTGTCCGTGTGGTGATGCTGGACTCTGCTGGCTCCTTTCACCTTGGGTTGAGAAGACAGGTCACCCAAAGCAGCTGTTGCTGGCAATCCTCGTTGTCTTCCTGGAAGAGACAGCAAGAAAGATGTGGCTCTAAGAATTGGCCGAGTGCCACCTGGCTGGAAAAGGTAACTAACCAGTTTTACGAACTCTGAGATGTTGAGCAATTAAGCAGGATCCTTATAAATGACTATAAGCCTTGTAATTTTACTCAAGTGAATGTTTCAGTGATTCTTGTGTGGTTGTGGTTTTGGGTCTTTTGTTCTTCATTATTCTCTAGGGTTAGAACTGACTGAATAATCTAAAAGATTGGGCACTCCCATTTTCTTAAGATGAGAAAGCTTTTTGTGAGGATCATGTGGAAAATCTTCAGGGCATCTAGCATATAAACTACACATTTCCCAGGACTCCGTGTGGGAGATGAAGGACTTTAGTTTTAAGTGCATTTCCCACAAAACCAAAGTTTGTGTTAGTTCTGGCCAGGCTACAAGGCACCATTTATCCATGTTTCCTCAAAACTGTAATTATTTTAGTTATTTTTTTTTTTTAAAATATATATATGTTGCTAAAACAATTGATTATGTCCTCCAATCTCAAGAGCCACGATGGAGCCAAACCCAGAAATCAATTTAATTACCTATTTAATTAGCTATCACTAATGCCTTAGAGTCATGGGATTGAAACATTACATCCTAGCGTTTCCAAATGTATGATTCTAAGATTCTCCTAGAAATTCCAAGCTCCTTGATGGAGGGCAAGTCTGGAATTCAGCCAGCATTCACCCACCCCAGGCTAAGTCTGGGACGTCAAAAATTTTGGATCTTGGCCCAGTACTCCCTGGACTTGTGAGGTTTAGAAAGCTCAGAAAGCCAGACCTGCTGTGTGGTGCTGGAGTCCTGGTTTGATGTGAGGAATTTCTGGTGTGATTCAATATAGTAAAATAAAGAAAACAAACCAAACACTCAATCAAAAGCTGTGCGTTGCTTTCCCTTCTCCCTACTGGTTTTTCCCATTTTATAAATGTAAATGGAACTATTACAATTCCAATAAAAGCCAAGAGGCCATCTGGTATTGTATCCTTACTCCAGCAGGAATTAAAGCCCAGTGTTCCCTAGGAAGGTGAAGGAAGCTGGAGTGGCATGTGGGAAATCTGTCCTGTCTTTAATGGTGATGGCTCCTTTAGCCTGATGACCTTTTTCAGGCAAGAATATCTGCAAGTGCCCTGAAGCAGAGGGAACATTTCTGGATCTGCATAAATGCACAATAACAACAGCCAGTGCCTGTAGCCATGAGATTTGATAGACCTTCTAATTTAATCTGAACTAGTGCACTGTTTCTGGAGATAACACTCCTTTTGCATATGCACAATCCTACTATTTGCCACAAAATATCATGCTGTAGTGGTTTTAGTATCCTTCGAATGTAGAAGCAGGGCAAGAGTCACCTTTCCATGCAAATAACTGTTCTGGTTGCTATAAAGCCAAGTGTAGGGAGAAATAAGGACAACTGCAGTTTTATCTCATTAGGGAAAAACCCAGCTCCAGGCATATTTAATCTCTTGGAAAGTGGACATGTCTGGTCTGCTAGAAAAAGTTAAACATGTCAAATTCTTTTAATGTGGTACTTGTGATGTTTCTGAGTGTCTTTCAGACCCATCATCAAGGTACTTCAGCATATGCTCCATTTTAAATGTGGGAGTATCATTGGCTTCAATAGCTTTACTGAAGTGCTTCAAGTTACGGAAATGCTGAAGCACCTGAACAAATTGGAGTGGGAAATACTGATAAGATTGGTATGATATTGTCTGAGGAGACATATCTTAGACTGACAGCAACTGTATTTTAATTGTCCCCAATTTCCATAGCACATTTCTGTGGCAAGGTCATGTTGCAAGTCAGACTTACCCTGCTAACAAGTTGTAGCCTAACAATTATCCACTGCCCCAACAGCAAAAACGATCCAAATGTGTTGTTATTTGAATGTAATCCTAAACCCTGATCAGCAGAGTTGCTCATGACTGTCCTCTAAGCAGGGCTGAAGATAAGGCAGAACCCAGAGCCTTCACTGCCACCCTTCTGTTGATCTGCCATGCCAGTAATTCAATTAAGGGAACATAGATGTGCTGAAGCCATTCTTGCTGCAGTGATTAGCACTGCTCCTGTTACAGTTAGGAGTAAGGAATGTTTACAAATGTCCTTGAGGTAAAAGGACCCCTAAGTAATTACTGTAATTGCACAAGAATTGCTTATAATTGCTGGACTTGCCAGAAAGGCCTTTTAGAGGAAATCTGTACAGCCATTTGCATTGCTGCCTCCTCAGATCAATGTGAGATTAGTCCCAATGCACAGGGCAAAGGAGCAGACTATTAGCATTTCATTAGCAGCAGCCCAGCTGCAGCACTCAAATCAGGGATGATCTGGGCAGGACACACCTTCAGATGTTTATGAATAACTAATAATCACCTTCTCTGCTTATTTTTTTTCCCCCTTCATTTTCTTCACTGTCTTTGAAACAAAATCTTGCAGTAATAGTCAGATTTCCATTCATTAAACTCTCTCATTAATAATAGAGTATCTGCATCAGCAGTTAATTGTTTTCGGTGTATTTTTCTAATCAGTTTTAATATAAATAGGGAAAAAAATCAAACCAAATACCTTCAACTTGTATCCAGACTGTCTTTTTTTTCCTCTTTCTGCCAAAATGGGCAAAATACCTGCTAGTTAGTGGCAGTTTATATTTGAAATATTTCTTCTGCACTGTTGAGCTCCAGTTTGTTTGCCCAGGTTTTCCATAAGCTCTGCTATCTGTCAGAGGCAGATTTAAGCTCTTCTCAACTTACTGAAAGTGTAGCATCTTTTTTAACAATCCAGGAATTCGTATGTCTGTAACAGAGAGGAAAAGAAGAAGCCAGAACATCAGTAACATGATCTTGCTGAAGAACCAGAAGTAACAAGGAGCCACTGGTTTAAAAAATGTATGTATATATGTATTACCATCTAATTATTTAATAAATCTAGCAGATGCCCTGAAGATCCATCAGTCTTATAAAGCAAAATGAAAACAAACCAAAAAACTAAAAATTAGACTCAACCACCAGAATTAGGACTATAAATTTTGCTCTTTTGCCTATGTTTAAGCATTTCCTAAGTGTTCAGTTTCAGCTTGGTCAGAGCCATGTACATCCAGCACTTTCTATTGACTTGAGGTTATTATTTACTCAAGAAACTATCTAAGATTTGAGGTTTTAAATTTTAGGCTTCTGTCCTTCTAAAGGCTAAGACACTTGAAGAATTCTGGTAGAATGAGTACTTTTTCAGATTTTTTGCTCAAGAAATAATTTATTTTAACCAAAATCAGAATATAAATGAATATTCCCTTTCAAAGGATTAATTAAAATTCTTTTTTTTTTCCTCAAAGTAGCATGTGCATAAAATCTTTTTAATTTTTACCATCTTAGCTCATCCTGAATAGTTCTTAGTGCACTTGTGGCATCAAGATGGAAGAGCTAATGATACTGCTGAGGCTACAGCTTTGGGCTTCTCTCTGTTTTTTTCTTGATCTGAAAAGAAGTATTCAGTGCATTCAGCATTCTGTCATTTTGTCTGATCTGTCACCCTGTGAGATTCATTCAAATATATCCCATTTCTCACTGGTCACCACAGGCATCAGCCTCTCTTTGTTGTACTGCCACTGCAGGGGATAGGATCAGAAACCAGCGATTAGGGAAGGGTTAAAGAGACCTGAGGAGACTGGTGAAGGTAACAGGAAAATGAATTTCGTATTTGAGTCCTGGTTTTGTCTGCTGAGATCTTCAGGAAATGTTCAACATGTTATCTCAGCCATTTACAGGTTTTTTTAATGTGATTTATCGTTACCCATTTACAGCAGAGTTCCTGCTGTTCACTTTATAGTTTTGTTTTTCGTTGTTTTGGTGAGATATGACATTAATTTGCCTTCACATCTTTTATTCATTTCAACTATGCAAAAGTTCCCTAATATGTATTACCACATGGACTCTGGAAAATACAACATATGATTGTAGTCAACATTGGAGAAATACATGAAGAAACACAGAATTCTCTCTTGCAAGAGGTTGTGACAATATTTATGTATTTGCAAGAGAACTATAAACCCTCATACTGAAGGCACCCAGTCCATTTCTGTAATTATCCTTGTGGTATTAAACAAGCCCAGAGCAGTAGACAGGAGTGGAGTTTATTTAGTGTTTCTTGCACGAAGCTTGTACATGAGTGATAATTTTGTTTTATGCTTTCCCAAGCCAATAGAAAACAGTTGAGCACAACCTTTTTAAAGTGGTTTTCTGCCATTCTATTTTCATTAACTTCAGAAGAAAGATGTGATTGCACTGGCTCACAAATATTTGCTTGTTAGAGGAAATGGTTCAGGTGTCAAGGTTTGTGGCAGGTGTAAATTGAGTGATTCCATATGGTCTTGAAAATTATTCAACCTCAGCATCAAATGCCATGTTAAAAGATTCAGAAAAATGCAGAACAACCTAATTTAGCACCTATCACTTTAGGAACCTCTCTACCTTTTCACTAAGATGGATGAGCAGAGGAGCCATGGCAGATCTGTCATATCCATGTGACTTTGTCAGGAAAGCTATTAAACTCCTAGAAATCATCCTAGAGCCTCTCATTACTCAAAAAGCAGAATCTCTGTGAGATAAGATAGACTTTAGGTACTTCTTCCAGGGTTTAGTTCTCCTAGACACTGGCAATTGTCTGAACTAAATTGATCTAATAATTATTAAATCTACTTTGTTCAGAATTGGTACTGTTAAAGACAATGGTACCGTTTCTTAATTTCAAAAACTAAGATAAAAATTCTAGCTGACTCACATGTTCCAGCTCTGTCCCCCTCTCTGCTATTGAAGTATTCCTGCCCTGACTACCACTGGCAACAACACTGAACTTAGCTGGAAGTGCTATTTTTATTTCCCTATTAAGGAGTTAGGTATCCTATGTCTTTCTGTGAACATGTCCAGAAAGGAGCCATAATGCAACCCATGGATCAGATTGATAATGTGATTGTATGAAATCACTGGCTTTTATGGATTATTTTTAAAATCATGATCAAATTCTCCTCATGAAATATGATATTTTCCAAACAATTTAGAAGCTTTAGTTCTGAGTTCTAATATTCTCTAAAAAAGGGAAATAGAACCTTGCAATGTGCAGAGAATCACCAGTGTGCCACAGGCCTGGGCAGTTGCTTCCCTCAGCAGTGAGAGAAGAAAATGGGACAGCCATTTTTACCTCGTGCTTTGTTTCAATCTTACACCTTTGCTTGGTAATTATTCCTCCAAAATAGCAAATAAATGTCACATTGTGTCAAGCAGTAGTAGAGAATGGTTTGGGTTTTATCATAAAGTATATTTGAATGGAAGTTTATCAGGCCTCATTACGATGCAGGAAAAAGCAATTGGGAGCCTTTTGGTTATTCCAGATAACCAAAGTCTCCTTACTGGGTTTTAAGGGAGGGAAAAAGGAGATTGTTCATATTCCATATGCAGTGTGTCAAAATAAATACATGCAAGAGCCAGTGACAGCACTGGTAATGGCTCGGATGCTGCCAGTGATGTCCTATCAAGTGCTAATCAGTCTGCTTTTCCTCTTATCAGCAGTAGCACTCAGTAACTGACAGCTTCCCCATTCTCTGGAGCCTGCTGGGAATCTGCTGGGCTTTCCCCCCAACTTGGGCATCTGTGCTGTGCTCAGGATCCTGGGAGCTCAAGCACTGCCTTTCCATGGGGGCTGCACCATTGGAATTGAGCAGAATAGGAATTGCAGAGTAAACCTGTATGGAATAGGAGAGCTTTTTTGGGAAGTAATGATGGTTACATTTGGTCAGGTTATTGGCACAGGCCACTGAGTAGTGTGCCAAGCCTGGTTCTGCACAGTCAGCACCTAGATTTTGTTAATACTTAGGAAGATGAGAAACTCTGAAATGGAACTCTTAAAAAAAAAAAGCTATATTAAAAAAGCCAACACATCAAAACATTCCAGCTGTCAAATTTCATGGTTCCACTAGGAATCTTGGATCTTGGCTTATTGTCTTGGATTTGTAGTTTTTTAATTAGATTTTGAATTCTAATAAGATGAAGATATGTTTTCCTTTTTTTTTTAACAGAAATTAGTTTTCATGCTATTAGCATATTTATACAAGTAATATTGAAAGCGACCCTTAGTTAAAAATTCACAGTAAATTAACTTTTCCCTTAATATAAATGATATTTTACAGCCACTTTAATTATCTGTAATAGAACACAACACTAGTCTGACAGAAATTCTCACAGGAAAAATATTTATATCAATAAGTTTAGCTGTGTCAATTTGACTTTAAAGGAACACTCAAGCCTAGTATTCAGTTCACACAAAGTTTGAGCATTTAACTCACATCAGGGAACTGGAAGAATATTAAACAAAAGTGGAATATCTTTTCCCTGTATAGGCAGATTTTGAGAATTTATAAATGTTTCCAATATCTTCATGGTTAGATACATAAAGCTCTATTTTAATTAGGTAGGCATATGTTAGGATACATTAGGAAACAAAATGCAACCGATGTATATTTTCAATATGCTGTTCTGCAAGCACTGAGATAATAATTTGGAAAAATAATTTATTTCAACTACAAATGGTACATCATAATGTCAGAGAAATGAATACAAATGCTGATGTTTCCAAGAATTAAGTAGGATTTTAGCTTTAGCTCTCCATCTCTTTCCCCACTAACCAAAATGAATATGTAATGCCTCAAAGAAAGTAGTTTCATATTGTAATCTTTGATACCAGCATGATTAAAAAAAGCATTAAGAAAGGTTGATTTGTACACAGTGCTGAAAAATCAGTGCTGCCTGCAAAAATGATAAATAGTGGAAGCTGCTATTAAAATAGAATTAATTGCTAATACATCTATATATATTTTAGCACCATTTTTAATTTGGGTTATCTTACATCATTGCACACCATAAAAATTCTAGGTAAAGAATTAGTATTAGGAAAATTTTAGGAGACTAACCATTGAGAACAGTCATAACTGGACCTAACTGAGAAATATTTTTTGTATTTAAAAAAAAAAAAGCTGTTTTGTATTCAGCCCTTTCCCTGATGACCCAGATTCTTGCTCAGATGGAGTTGGGGTGTGAGAAGAAAAAACATTCCATGTTCGTTGAGTGTGTCCTGGAGTAGGAGCATAAGCTGGAGGCAGTTACTGGCTTCAGACTTGTGTATCTGGGTTGCTTAAAGACCTGGGAAACTGTTTAATCTTGGAAAGGAACATGTTATGGGTTGTGTTTCCGTGTATTCTAACACAAGGATTAAATGTGACATGAGTCTCTGCTAAGGCCCAGGCAGATCAACTTGTTTGATCTTTGCAGGGAGAAGGAATAACTGTTGGAGCTGCAGGAATTCAAGGTGACAGAAAAACAACATTTGGGAGGCATTTAAATTTGTCAGCCTTGCTGTGTGCAAGTGATTTCCTCACTTTACATTACAAAGATTTCGTCCCTGCATGTATAGCAGAAGAGGACAAGAAATTATTTTCCCAGGTAATCTTTATTTTTGGAGGCATTAAAAGTTTCTCAATTTGTCTAAGGATGAAACAAAGCTTTTCTGAAGTTTATCACCTAATAATTTGGGCATTGAGTTGACTGAAGTTTGGTTCCTGGACCCCGACAGTTGCCATGTCCTGAGCAGGGATGAACAAGTAACTAAAAGGAGAAGAGGGTAGCAAGAACTGGATAAGCATTTAGGATAAAAAGCAAAAAGTCACATTTCAAGTAAAGAAAAACTGTATGGAAAAGATTTGTTTGAGAAAGTGTTTTAAACATGCTTCTGATGAAGGGTTTGATAAAAGCACAAATGAAGTAAAAAAAAAAAAGTGAAAAATATTTGCTGCATGGTTAAAAACACTCATTCTTTAAATCACATAAACTAAGTTTTTGCTTAACAGACTCAAATAGGATGGCAGTGCCACTGCACTGTTAAGGCCAGCTTGTTTAAAAAATATGAAACTTGGGCTCAATTCCTCCATCACCCTGAGGGCATTTGAGTCCTGCCCAGGAGCTTGCTCAAATCATGATGAAGTACCTCATTTAAAAAATTCGTATTTTTCTATGAAACATTACTTAGCCTTTTTCTCATTGTGGAACATAGTGCAGGGAATCTGTAATTTTTTTCTGGTTCACAGAGTTTACCATCTTCTTTTTCCAGGAGAAATCAGCATATTTTAATATTAAACAAAAATCTTGACTTAGTAATTTCCCTGTGTATTAAGCTCGTTAAGAAGTATCAGGCTCTCCAATCCATTAATTTAATATGAGTAGTGTCGCCTGCAGTAACGCTGCTGAATTTATTGCCCAAAGATAACATTTGGATAACGAGACCATTCCTTTACAAATGACTTCTGAAAAAAATCACTGCCCTTATAGAACCTAATTTAATTAATCTTCTAGATGAAGGCAGTAGTCAGTAGGAAGAATTTGATGTTTAGCCCCACTCTTATGAATATTAATATTTAATAAAATAATTCATCGGTTCATGAATACTATAAATGAGCATTCAGAGCTCCAGCCCTAAAAGTTTCCAGTAGTTATTTTTGTTCCTCTGTTCTTGTAAACAAAGACTCTCGCTTTCCTGCACTTGATTTATACAAAAGTTGAACAACAGAACTGTGGTGGAACTCTTGTTTAAAGGAGAAAAGCAATAATGGGTGTGGACCAGGCCTGCCCTGAGCTGCCCTTGGAGAACTCCACAGTGTGTCTGCAGGTATGATTTGAGAATTAACATTAACAGCACCTGACATTTTAAATTGCATAATTATGCTAAGATACATAAATAGAAGTACAGTTTTTAGGTTCTTGTGTGAACAGAATCTGATTTCACTCTAAAAATGATATAAGACTTTTTCTTTAAAAGACCAGAATGAACCAACCTTTATCTTTTCACACCTGCTGAATTAACACGAGCAAATGGTTAAATCTGTCTCCCACATTTCCCCCCTTCAGGGGCTCCCCTCTGACACACTGAATTTCTAACTCTCATGGTGTGCAGCATTAGACAGCCTCAGCTCCCATGGGGGGCTGTACACCAAAGTTGGACCCAGCCTCTGCCACACAAACAATTTGCCATTTCTGTGCAAGATACACACCCTGGGGTCTAGCAAGAATTACAGGAAATATATTCACAAACAGTGTGGTGTTTGTGCTCTCTTAATTTTTGAAAAAAAAATTAATTAGTTCTGTTGAAACCACATTAATAAATATCAGAAAGAGATGAGGCATTCATGTGACCCTCATTAAGGGCAATATCCCTCAACCAAGATTTCAGTAGCTTTTTGAGACTTAATTCGGTGTTTGGTGGAATTGTAGAGAGATCAAGTATTCATTGCCCAGCATTTTCCTCCTTTCACTAGTAAAGTACTTTGTAAAAAAATTAAAATCGAAACAGTTCTTTTGCTTGAAAGTGCCCTCAAAAGGCATAAAAATATCTAAAGCTGGATCTGAAATGGTTCTTGGAAGGAAAGGGAAAACACAGCTGAGGGAGTTTGCACTCAAATCTAAATGTTCACTGCAATTTTATCTTCCGTGTGCCATTCTCAAAAAGCAGCTTTTATTTCAAAATAGCACATTTTCCTTCAAGAGGGATCCACTTTGTTGTGTTTTGGTTGTACAAGGGTTCTACAGGTAGCTGTGAGTCTGCTGTGGGCTGGATCTCCACCTGCTTCCGTGTGCTGTGGCATTTCAGGGTATTGGGCTGAGTATTTTTATTTTCTGTAATCATTCCACTAAGTCATGCTTTAGACAAATTTCTGTTCTTTAGACTTTGTTGTTGCAGTGTGGATGAACGAAGGGAATTCACTTGCTCTCTTTGCTAATTGTGTGACAGCAAATTGATACCAAAGGCTTTGCAATCACTCCCTTGGTAACACTGGAGTAGGAATAAAGGGGGGAAATGTCACTGGGGTAATATGACAGATACAGCACTGAACAACTGTTCCTAAACCTCTGGAGATAATTACTTCAAGCTCAATAAAGTACATGTCCTCTTCACTGCTGCAATATCTTAGATGATTTTGTGCTTTCTTATGGGTTTAATGCTATTTAATATTGTGGCTACACAGAGAATAGTAAGGTATTTATGAGTAAAATATATGTTGATCTGCTTCATTTAAACAACTGATTATTGGAGGAGGCAATGCCATTTTTTGCTGTACCCTGTTTACGTATGAGAATTCTCTGAATCTTGGCAAGTTAGTAATTTGTGCCAGCAGGCCTGTAACTGAGCTCTAACATTTCTAGAAAGATGTAAGTTTAAATATTGTGTCTTCTAGAAATACACTTCTGCTCTTGTTGCCATGACTGAGCTAGATGCAGCATGTGAAGGCGAGATGGAGAGAGTCTGAATTTGGATTTCTGAGACAATATAGGAGTGAAATTCAGTCCTATCTCTGTTTTCAACATGGTGTATCCTGTTACGCTGTCGTATCAGAGAATGTTTGTACCCAAGTGTGGTTTTCATTCCTCAATTATCTATTTCAAGTAGTGTGAAGAATTCCCCCAAGCCTGATGAGGGTGAGTTGTGGGAGGTGATTTTTAAATGCTGTTACACCTGCAGGCAACGAGACACTTCCCTTCTGCTGCCACGCACTGCACGGGGCCGGCTGTACCCTCCACTTGGGTATTTTGGAAGATGGAACCATTGTGCCATGGGTGGAGCAGGCACATGTGTTTCTGTGTTGCTGATTAATACAAAAAATGTGACCTAGAATAATACTGCATTTGTAATTCAGTGTTTGTAGGGATTATGGTTTTCATGTCCAGACACCAGGGTATGCACATGACGTGGACATTTTGCAAAAGCTAAGGAATAATGAAAAAGTATTTACTGATCTGTGACAACTGTTACAGCAGTGCAGCAGCTGCTGAGCTGTGATTCAGTGAGAGATGAACAAAGTGGGTCTATTCACCTGCAGAGCACAGATAAAAATTAGTAAGAAAGTGGGAAGTTAAATAATGAATGGACATCCAAAGGTGAGAAGGTGAAAGGTGAGCAGCAACACATTCTGGTGTTGGAAAGTTAAGGTAGAAATTTTAATCAGTCGTTAAAATAAAGGATAAAGATGGAAGAGTTTGCTCAGAGCTAAGGGTTAGTAAAACCTGAGCAGCAACTTCAAATACTAACAGAGGAAGTGAATCCCTGCACTTCTCAGGTGTGTTGCTTGCAGACTCACTGCAGAGCTCAGCTGTTTGCAGATTAAAGCTGTTCTCAAGTAGCAGCATGGAAATACAGACTGCAAATTTAGCTTTTAGAAAGGAGTTGCATACATTAGGCAAACAGGGATGGAATAAAGCCCAAGTGCTTGTAGCCAGATACAAAAGCAGGGATTCTGCTGTTCACCTGAAGTTTTCCAGAGCAACCAGCTTCCTCAGAAACCCAGAGCTGGCCACAGCAATTACACCGATAAGCTCTCACTTCAAACCACAGCCCACAGTGCTGATAAAACACACAACAGGAAATAAGTATTTTTTCCAGACTTATTGATGGTTACTTTCTCTTGGATGTGAATCTTAAAGAACACTTGTGTTGCTTGTTACGTGGCAGTTTTATATCTTGGACTTCAATCACTTCTCCTGCCCTGAAGCAGCCTGTGCAGAGCCCAGAGGGTCAGCTGGAGCAATAGCTCTTGTCCCTGCTGGAGCCATGCTGTCTTGTCCTACACTGTGGTACCCCACAGCAAAGGCTGCCAGGGCAAGCCTGCTCCGTCCCTAGCCAAGGTGGTCCCTTTTGGTAGGAAACGAGTGCGCCATTTCTGCGAGCGTGCTGGGATCCAGCGTGTGCTGAGCTGCCTTTGAATCCAGGGCAGGGAGGCCTTGGCACACAGGCCCTGTCCTTGGCTCTGCGGTTCCCCTGGGGCTCCGCTCTGCTCTCATGGTCCCTGTGGGGCCCACACGGACACGTGGCGCCATTTTGGGTGAGGGGCACAGTCCGACATATTGGGTAAGGGCGGGGGGGAACAGTCTTCCATTTTGTGTCAGGCTGTGGGGTCACTCCGCCATTTTGGGTAAGGGCGTGAGGTCCCTCCGCCATTTTGTGTATGTGGGGTCACTCTGCCATTTTGTGGCAGCCTGTGGGGTCACTCCGCCATTTTGTGTATGTGGGGTCACTCTGCCATTTTGTGTCAGCGTGGGGGGTCATTCCACCATTTTGTGCCAGTGTGTGGGGTCACTCCGCCATTTTGTGTGAGTGTGTGGGGTCATTCCACCATTTTGTGCCAGTGTGTGGGGTCACTCCGCCATTTTGTGTCAGTGTGTGGGGTCACTCCGCCGTTTTGTGTCAGTGTGTGGGCTCATTCCACCATTTTGTGCCAGTGTGTGGGGTCACTGCGCCATTTTGTGGCAGTGTGTGGGGTCGTGCTGCCATGTTGTGTGAGTGTGTGGGTCACTCCGCCATTTTGTGGCAGTCTGTGGGGTCACTCCGCCATTTTGTGTCAGGCTGTGGGGTCACTCCGCCATTTTGTGTATGCAGGGTCACTCCGCTATTTTGTGTCAGTGTGTGGGCTCACTCCACCATTTTGTGCCTGTGTGTGGGGTCACTCCACGATTTTGTGTGAGTGTGTTGGACCACTGTGCAATTTTGTCTCAAGCTGTGGGTCACTCCGCCATTTTGCGTCAGGCCGGGGGATCGCTCCACCATTTTGTGGGAGTATGTGGGGTCACTCTGCCATTTTGTGTCAGTGTGGGGGGTCATTCCGCCATGTTGTGTGAGTATGTGGGGTCACTCCACCATTTTGTGCCGGTGTGTGGGGTCACTCCGCCATTTTGTGTCAGTGTGTGGAGTCGCTACGCAATTTTGTGTCTGTGTGTGGGGTCACTCCGCCATTTTGTGTATGTAGGGTCACTCCACCATTTTCTGTCAGGCCGTGGGTTTGGCCATCTCCGTTTGTGTGTGGACAGAGGCTGACTGAGACTCAGTGAGTGGGGATGGAGCAGTGATGTCCTGCCTATGCAGATCTTGCCCTGTTCCCCTCACACTTCCCACCTGGTTGTTTTGAGCCCCTGAACCATCCCTCTGGTCTCCTACAGGGACAAAGGGGAAGTATTACCTTCTCTGTATTTAATATGCCAGACAATTAAAATAGTATGTGCCATATGGTTCTACTTTCCTTGCAAGAAATTATGTGGTGAACTGAGGGGGAAGCGCAGATTTGCCAATTTTTCAAGATGCAAAATGATCAGATTTTAATCCTTCCCTATCCAAAGCTTCAGTACAAGGCAAATGTACTGAAATAAATGCCTTCTAACGTACTGAGATGGTCACATTTGTCCTTCACAAAGCTTTCTGGGCCTGAGCTGAGGTCTCTGCAGTGGTACCAGGATGCCCATCCTCTGCTGTACATCCTCAGTAGAAATATCTGGGAAGAAAATGCACTGTACACTTGTTTTTTAAGGGTTCTGTCTCTGCTTGTGTTTGCTCATGGGGTGGGTTACTTATGACTTCCCTTGTGGATTGTATGTCCTTAAAAGCAATTATTTATTTATCGATTGATAAAAGTGCCAGACTTCTATTTCATACATAAGTAGTGTTTTATTTGGTCATAGGTGATTATTTGTATTAACATGTAAGATAGCATTCTTGAAAGGGCCCATCTTTTCTGACTGAAAAACTTTCCCATTAAATTCACTTTGCAGAGAGAACTGCACAAAGTCTCGATTTATTACTCAACAGATGCTTATCACATTGTTTAATGCTCTATTTCATGGTCCATATTCATCATCCTTTTTGATTCTTAAATCTACACCCAATTCTTTTTGAACATCTGGTGTTCTTTCTTTTCTGTGTTTGTAAGAGAATAATTTGTTTGGGCAAAATGTTTGTTCTTGTAATGCTCTTAATCCCCATGGGTGATTGAATCATAGGCAGGAGAGCAGGACTTCTGTGGTTAAATGGAAAGAGGTTTGCAGGATTGTTTCATTTTCTGATAAATATATATTTATTCCTTCAATGACTTCATCTCCTGGCAGCCTTTGACATAAATCTGCTGGTGTTGAGAACTGTCCTTGCTAAGGAAATAGTTCTGTGAACTATTAATCTGTAGGCAGATTTCAAGGTAAATTAAAAAAACCAACCAACCAAACAAACACAGATTTCTCTTTAGAGTGGGTATTAAACAGAGGAATATAGTTTATTGCAAATTTAAAAACACATTTTTGCATTAGGTGTTCGCCATCTACCAAAGTATATTGATTTGGTTTTTGATAAGCACATGGGGCAGTGGGCATAATGTCATCTGAAGAGCTCATGCAGCAGCACTGAAAATGCAGCTTGTATTCTTGACATCTCAGTAGAAAACTTGAAAATCTTTTTTCCTTTTTTAAGTCATAGGTATTTTCTGATACTTTTGTATTTTTTTTACTGTCATATTTGATGAAGCATTAGAAGTCTGGGAACAGTGGAGTCTTTTTACAACTTTTTATCTTGCTGGTGCCTTGTCAGCCTGAAATACATAGAGACTTCCATGTATTTTCCCAGGAGATTGCCATTTCTCAGACAAGTGCTGAAATAGTAGCTGACATCTTTAATAAGAAAATGGAGCCAGGGAACAGAATGAGTAAATTAAAACAGCCACGACTTTGATTCTAGATTTGATCTTAAAAAAAAGTCTAGACATGAATTAGTATTGAAAGAACTGCCATGATTATAGAATTAATCCTTGCCTGGAATCAGATATTAGAGATTACTTATGATCAGCCAGCACAGGTTAAGAGTCCCACAGCTAATAGTTGACATAAATAATTGGAAATTGAGAAGTGAATAAAATAGCTAAATGGGAGATGCACTGGTTTATGAAACAATTTCAGGGTACAGTTGTTTTTTTCTCTACAGAGAGTGGGTAATCTTTTTTATAACTAAAATAAGATTTGACTTTAAATTTGATTTTTCATTTTTTCCAAGGTGATATTTTTATATGCTTAAGTAGGTTAACTTTAATAATTGCTTATTGATTGTTTATAAGTAGGGGCTCATATGCAGTGTTCATATTCTTTGATTGTTCATATTTTCTGCCTTGTTAGATCACTATGGATTTATTCAGAATCTTTTCCTCTCTTGAGCTACCTGAAAAAATTTGTGTCATCTGTAAATTTTGTCTATTTGTATAAAATACCTGAAAGAAGTAATGCAAACAGCATTTATTCAGGTTGTTTGGCATTCAAATTTTCACTTGCTAAATATTTAAAGTATCCATGTAGGCTTTATCTGTGTGATGTAGGCCATTTTCCCAAGAAATTGTGTTTCAAAATGGGAAAATGGTCAGCTGTAATGATTCATCTACTAACTCTGAGAAATGGGAACTGGTACTGGTAATTTATAAATATTTCTGTATTCTTTTTGTGCTCCTATTGCCTCTCAGTTGTTCTGTGCCTAAAACAGAGAGGATGATGCAGCTTTTCCTCCCAACTATAATAAAAAAGGTTTGTGTTTGGGGAAGGTGAGTGTGGAGGACAATGTGCTTTTTCTCAATATTTTTATTGGAAAATCTAGTCCTTGTGAATTCAGAGAAGTTTGGAAGAGCTAGAACCTGTTCAGAGAGACAGAAGGAAGTTTGTCCTCCCCAGGATGATTTGTGGAGGTCCAGCTTCTAGCTCTGGGTGTATGGGATTGCCAAAACTTGGAAGTGTCACTGAGAGATTTTATTTCCATCCAGGGTAGATCTCTTAACCCTGCTGGGTGAGAAATAAAGGAAGCCTTTTTTTGTGTGATTGGATTCTAAAAGTTTGCAGACCAGAGGATAAGGCTGAGACCTGGGAACATGTGGGATAAGTGATGTCTGACCAACAACTTCAGTGACTGCTGGGCACTGTCACCCCCTGATTTCTGTACTCAGTGCTTCAGTCTTTGTGCACCCTCAGACAAGGTCCTAGCAAGAGTGGGAGAGCAGTCAGGGCTTTGGAACCACAGCTGTGAGTGGGTGCTCTCAGTCACTGCCTTCGGTTTTTAGCTGCTGCAAGCTAAGTAAGTGTCTGACAGTGGTTTGGAATGAGAAATGGAACCATAACTCGGCACATTTCCAAGGGATGACTGAGGGGCAGCATTTACATCACTGAGCAACTTCATTTAATTACACTTTGTAATTCTGTTGGAGATTACTTTGCATTTTTAATCTCTAATGTCCTTACTCTGATCTGATCCTTTTGTTCTTCAGTTATGGCTGAGTGGTACATTTCAGTAATAACAGTACAAACAGCAGCTAACATTTTTTTCATTGTTGAGATTTGCTCAGCTGTTCTGTGTCCAGTTCTTGTAGGTTTTGGAGGAATGCAGGGATCTCTTCTGCATTTGTATTATTTGTGAGCAACTCTGTAAAGAGAAAAAGTAGGGAGTGTGGTTTTTTTGCAGCAGGAATAATTTCAATTTATCTGTAAAATAAGGACTTGAGTAAGATGTTGGTTTCAAAGCCACCTGCTGTGGTGACAGCATTAGTTTATGGGATTTTTCCCATGAAGTTTTCTTCTTCCCTTTGGTCTCTCATTAAAGCATATGTTCTGTCCCTTCTCCAAGGCCCTTCCTTGCCTCCTTACACCTGTGTGACCACCCCAGCTGCAGGATATGAGCTGCTAATGACTGAATATCTGCCTGACCCTGCTGCTGCAGCTGCCTTTTGCTGAATGTGCCTTTTCAGTTCCCTGTTCTTTGTGCAAAAGTCAAGCACAAGAAGAAATCAGGAGGTCCCTGGCACTACCAGCACAGGTATAATTTTAAATTGGAATTGTGAATCTCTTCACTGGCATGGCCTTTGGGCATAGATGATTTGGGGTTTGCTTAACTGTTCCACATTCCACTGGATGCAAATTATTAAAACTCACATTGTTTTGAGAATATTAATTTTGGTTTTTCTTCTTTTTCTCCATTCTTTTTTGGTGAAAATTTGTAGCCACAGTGGGATATGTCATTCAATATGGAATATTGAGAAAAGTCAAATAATTTGATCCAAAGCATTTCCTTGAGCTAAAGGTACATAAATTTAACCAAAATATGTGAGTGAGGATGTGCCAGGATGCTTTGTATCAGCTCCAACTTGGCCCTGCTCTAAAACAGTAACCAAAAAGGTGAAGAACAAGACTGAGTAGGCATGGGGAAATGAAATCTAACAGACTGAGGCTAAAAATTTGTAATGTTTACAAAAACATGGAAATTTATAAAATGGTCTTTCAGATGGTACAGCACAAATATTGTTTAGAAGCCATAATAAATTTTCTCTCCAATGCGTTTCAAATATTTGAGTCCTATATTAGCATATTTATCCCTCCATGTAAAACTGCATCCCAGAATGTCAGCCTGGTGAGACAGTTGTGAGACTTAACTTTTTATTTCTGTTTATTATGTATTGCATTATAGTGGAGTCTCATGGAATAGTTAGAAACTGATTCCTAATACTATTTGCCTGAATTATTCATTTGCTGTGTTGCTACCATGATTTTGGGGCAAAGGTGATAATGCTTAGCTATATTTCTAGCAGTTCTTAAAAATAATTGGATTAGAAATCATGCACTGAGAACCTACTTATTATTCTTAACAGTTGAAGACTTATGTAAGTGTTTTAATCAAGCAGTAAATGATGTATATCTCAGACTACTTTCTTTCCTGGGTTTTGAATTGCAATTTTGTAAGCACTTGAGCACAAGCATTTGGCACAACAAATTTTGGTAGCATCTTGCCTTTCTCATTCCTCACAGTAGGAAATAAACCCCAGCCGTTAATGTTAGAGACAAGCCACACTGTGCTGTCTAAATAAACACCCAGAATTAGCACATCAGTGAACTAATGCCACCAGAATTAATCTAATCCACCTGCAGAATGTCTTCTCCAAATCACCCCTAATTGATTGTCATTGGTGTTTGTCTGGCTGGCTAATGGAGCTGCAGTTTTGAGCCAGGCAAAGTGTGGTGTGTGTTTCATTAGAGCTGCTGTGCCTGCATTGTGCTGCACCTGCCCGCTCCCCAAATGCTTGTTAGAGCTGTCAGATACTTTTATGAGCATGGGAGCAGTGCTCTGGCAAGCCAACTTGACTCAAATTGTGCTGGGACATAAAACATGAAGACCCACTTGTGATTGCAAAGGCAGTAAGTGTAATTTGATTAGGGCTCTGGTGCCACGGAGTGCCATGGACAGCGTTTGTCATTGCTCAGGAGTGCTCCTGGAAGGATGGTGGGGAGAGGGGGCGCAGTTGGTGCCCACGAGCACGGCTGGCACCTTCTGTGCTCAGCACAGGGGCAGGGAAATGCCAGGAGATGGTGAGCAGCAGTGGCTTTAAAATGGAAAGGAATGGCAAAGGCAGCAAGCAGGAATTCCTGCCTTCTGAAATGAGGGAAGGGTTTTCAGTGGGAGCAGGATTTTAAGGACTCCTTAAGATTTACGTTACTGAGTCTCAGCTGTTAAAAACACCACAATTTCAAACGTCAAAACTCTGTTACTGAACGACAGGGCCTTATTTTCCAAAAATATTCTGAAAAAAAAGCTTCTATGGGTTGCTAAGCAACTGAGCTTGGACAAAAAGGCCAGATCCTCAGTTTATGTATTTCTAGGTGTATGCTGGAATATAATATCCCCCCATTCTTCATAACTGTGGGTCAGGGTAGTGCCTGTCAGGCAGGTTTGGTGCTGTGTACAGAGATTTCAGCTGATGAAATGGTTTTACAGAGATGGCAAACATTAAATCTTCTGTCAGTGTCAGTACAATAACAAAAATATCTCCTAGTGGAAAATTGCAAGGGTTTCAAATTTTTCCATCTCAAGCATCCCGCTGGAATATGTGTTTGAAATTTTGTTTTCTGCCTTTTGGTTTTTAAGTGTCTTAGTGTGTAAACATTACTGAAAGGCTTCATTAGAAGGCTCTGAGTACCAGGAGAAGGAGCAGGGTGGGAAAAGACCTCTTTTCCTCTTCTTTTGGTTTCTTTTTTTCTGGAAATATTCTCTCTCTTGACATTGAAATATCACTGGGATCACTACTGAAATAGTTGGAATTCCTGCTACAGGACCTCTATGAAAATACACAAGTTTCAGAGAAATTTAGGATTTTCATAAGAATATAAAATAATTTAAAAAATAATTAAAAGTATATAATGTATTAATACATTTTTAGTCATCATTTGTGGTAAAAATGGACCCTGCTATTTAGATTCCTGTATTTTAGAACAGCTTAGCAATGAAATGTATACTGTGAAGTCCTTTTATTCTTTTTACTAAATGTTTTTCATGTACTTTTTTCCCCCCTAGAAAATACTTTTACACAAGTAACTTGGCTTACAGATAACTGGAAATGCCGAAAAGAAGTGCTCACCAGACATGGCAGCTACAAACTGGGTGAAGAACTCTGTCAGTGGAGGGAATGAGAAAAGGTCTGTAGTCTTTTTCAGTGTAATAACTATTTATTGTTTGGTGATTTTCCCCTAGAAGCAGTAAATATCATGGGATAATACACAGTGCTGATGGATTAGAGAAATAATGTGCTTTGAGAAATAAGGGTACACGAATGGAAAGATGAAAATGTGGTATTTAGTTCTTGGGAAAACACACAATATTTGAGCTGGCAGCAGCTTGGTGTTGCCTCTCTAAGCTCTGCTCAGTCTGATCTGTTGACATTCATCCTGTCCTACTTCCATTAGGTCCCTTGCAAGGATCATGCTTAAAAGTTCAGGGCACAAGCAGAGTTAGGTGAAGAGAAAGCAGAAACCAGTATCATCCATATTATGTAGATGCTCAGTTCATCTTCCAGTGTCTACTGGTAGAGAAACAACCTTAATTCTTCAAAAACCAAATGAGATCTACTCTTATAGAATAAGAATTGGGGGGAAAGGGGGTTGGGGGTTTTTTGATAAATAAATTATACTGGATATTTTCAGCAGACTGTTAGAGTTTTTGAAGCCTTGTGAGGTGCATTTTAATTATCACTTACCATCCAGTGCATTGAATGTTTTTAAGCTTGTTCAATGCATTAAAGCAGCCACTGTGTTAATAAATTCTTGTCACTGATTGATATTAAATGACATGTAGCAAACAGTCCATCTGTCTCTATTCTGTCGTCCCATGCCTTCTTTCATGTTTCCATTACAGAATCTGTAATAAATAGTCTGATCATTTTGAGTGACATTTGGGATCTTTATTGGACAAGACATTTCAAGTACATCTGTCTTCTGACTGGTTTATAGCTGACAGCTCTAACAACAGCTATTACCTTCCAAAAAGGCTGCATTCAAAGTGTTCTCCATATTCCCCTTCCTGATTTCATCTCTGTTTTTCAGAGTGCCTGTTGCTGACATTTCTTGATTGTGTATTTTTTAAATCCAGACACTCATTTTCCTCTATGATGATGAAGATGATTTTATCACTGTTATGCTGAGTCCAGCTGTATCTGCCTCTCACTCCAAAGTTAATCATGGTCTCTTTTGTCTAATCCTGTTGCTGTCCTCCATTAGCCTTGTCACTTTTGCCACTTCCTGTCTTGGTGGGTGTAGCTTCCTCAGTGCTCAGATTTTACAACTTGTGTAAAATACAAAGTTCCTGGAAGCCTAGAGCAGAGCAACTCAAACTACCAACTCAGCAATAGTGTTGGATGTGTCTAATCTGCCACCCATTACTGAGAGCCACATGAGGCTCTACGTGCTCTTCTCTCAACTTGCTGTGAAATTTCTGTGTAATTATTGTCCAGTCTGATGGCTAAACTACAAAGCTGGTAGGAGATTATTTCTTTTTGTCCATTCAGTTCATATTATGCAAGAAGTTGAAGACAGAAACTCTCCCTCAGTTACCCTGCTTGCCATCCCACTGTTGGATTCAGCTCTTCTCTATTTTTAGTCACCCATTTTTTGGGTGGCCACAACAGTTGCCCTTGTCTTATCTCCTCACTCCCTGGTGCTGGGAGGTGGCAACTTGTGAAGAGTCATGCTGCCAAGATAAGCCTGACACACAAAATTATTTAAATTGACAATAATCCTCTCTTGTGTGCAAACCAAGCCTTAATACTGCTGCTGAGGATGTGCTGGCTTAATTTCCTCTCTCTGCATGAGCAGAGGCAGTGGCCTGTGCACAGCAAAGGCAGGGAAATGCCTCCAGCTCCAGTGGCTGGAACCAGAGCTCTGTGCTGTGCCACTCCCTGGGGGGCTCCTGCCATGAGAGCCATGCCATTCTGAGCTAAGGAGAATGCATACAGTGACAGGGTATCTCTTGAAATCCTGAGTGCTACAATAAATACAGCAGCACCTGAACATCTTCCTGAAGCATCCAGATTTCTTTCTTACTTCATTTTGAAAGTTTCTTTGAATATAACTGAACTTGATTTAAATTATAAGCAAATTTTGCACTTAAGGTTAGCAGTAACTGTTAAAAAGACAGCCATTGTCATAGACAAACCAAACTTTATTAAAATTAGTTTTATTTTAGATGTATGGAAGTAAAAATAGCCTTTATCTGGTTCCCTTTGTTACATCAGCATATTTAGTCCACAAGTGCAGAACAGTTATTGCTGGTGACTAAACTGTAGTGTGATATATTGTGTTCTGAGGTTGTACTTCTCTACTTTAAATATTAATATTTCATTATTATAACACTTTATTTCCAACTCTTGTGGAGAATGCAGCATCATGCATTTTTAATTTTTCAGGCAGACACATTCCATACACACAGGAGTTTTAATGGCATGTTTCCCTGTTCCAGAGGATCCCTGGGCTGGAGGACTGGGTCGCTCAAGGGGCCAAGCAGAGCTTTGCACTTGATCCCAGCTCTGCTGGAAGCCGTCCCTGCCTCAGGTTGGTAGAGCCGTGACTCCGGGTCAGGGTAAGCAAACATTGTATTTTCTGGTCTCTCCCCTCACACACAGTCGTGTCGTATACACACTTAGGTGACTTGCAGTGGCACCAACAGCATTTTGTAGCTGTTGTCCTAAAACATGAACCATCTTCAGTCAGAACAACACATTTCTTTAAAGATGCAGCCATGGGCCATGGAGATTTCTCACAGTGGCTCAGCACTTTATGGAACAAACACGTCAGCAGAATTGGGAGACTCCTACTGCATTATATGAGAGTCTTGGACTACCTTAAGTGTGTGCAGGCACCTCCCTGGGATTGGGAAAGCATTAAAAGAAAAATCAGGCCAGAATGTCTGTGGGCCACCTCAAAATGGATGACAAAGTGCTGTAAGTTTTCGGCTTTAATTGCAACATGTCCCTTTTACCCTCTCCCTCGAAAGACAAGACACATGGTAAGAAGTCAAAATAGATGGCTAATTAAATAAAATATAAAATAGGGCTGAATCAAGTTAGACTTTAAATCCTAGGAGCTCTAGTTCTAGGTCACATCATTTACTCAATTTTAGCCATAAATCTCCAGATCAATAACAGAGGTTGAAGCCGATAAGAAATATTTAACTTTTGGCAAACACCTCTATCTGTTTTGTATAGACCTTGAAAACACAAAATCCCAGCTCTGTGTATTTGCACTCACATATGCCTACAGTTTTTTACCTGTGGAAGGAACAGAAATTATTTTTATGTTAGGCAAAATGTAAAAGATGGATGAACATGTATGCCAAAATACTCTGTTACTCAAAATTCTGTCTTTATTTGTGTGCTCTTAAAACTCACAGCCATGATTTAGAATATATATATACACACACAAAGGTTTTTTTAAACAGAAATATATACACTTGAATATTAAAGCATATACAAAAAGAACATAATCAAGATGATTGACACTGGTGAATTGAGGGTAACATAACATTTCTTTCGCTGCTGTTCTATGTTCCTCAGAAGTGATTTATCTCTTTGGCTTCTATATTCAAAACTTAAAGTATTTTAATTGAGAATGACTCAGAGAGAGTGGTTTTAGTTATTATTTTCCATTACACTGAAGGAAAAGATAAGGCTTAATACTGATTTTCCTAGCTTTCTTTAGTTTTTGTTTCACTAAATTAAAACACAGACCTTCACTAAAATTATATTGCAATCTAGCATGTTACTGATTTTGGTCTGACTGAAATGTTCTCCCAAAAAAAAAGAAATTGAAGAAATGAAGTGGCCAACTTCCCAAAGTTTTGCAGGAACCAATTGCTGTTGCTGTCGCTCTTTAGCTAAGAGCTTCAGGGCACTGATGTGTGTTCAGTGGATATTCAAGTTGGGAAGAAGAAGTAAAAGTGCTCCAATGTGTTGCCTGAGAATACCACAGGTCTGAGATGTTAGACTTGAGAGTCTTTCCCCTACTTGTGAGTCAGGTGGAAGAAAGATGGTAGGTGGAAATAGAGGCTGAGAGCTGCAGTTCAGGTTTCTGATGGGTTGGGCATCGAGTGCTTTGGTCACAGAGCAGAATGACAAGCAGCAGGCACAGCATTCCAGTTTTCACCTTTGCCTTTGGAAGTTTTTCAAAACAAAAAGGATTGAGGAATTTGTCCTGACTTAGCAAATAGTATTATAATGATAGATGTCAATTAGAATTGCAATAAACTTATAGAGCAGCCACTTCAAGTGGAGAAAGTACTTGGATGAGTAATTCAGAAATATCAGTAAAAACTCAGAGGTGGAAATGGGAGGAGGGGACATGACCCCCATGAGGACTTGCTTTTATTTTCTGGATATGGGGGTATGGGGGTATGGCTCTGTCCCTGAAAGAGTCTTCAGCACTGCAAGGGGAGACCGTTCAGGCATCATATCCTGAGATTTCAACACCTAAAGGGAAATTCAGACAAGAGAAGATTAGGACTGAGTAAACTGTACAAAGTAAGTATTTTTATCCCTTCCTAAAGCTTCCAGGAGAAGAGAAAAGAAAGCAACATTATACCAATCATTAACTGTTTATTTATTTGCATGAAAGTATGGAAAATTGCAAGGACGTCCTCTGTAGACTAATGCAAAAAGTGTGTTGCCTGTTCATGTGTGACTCTCACCTTTTATATCTTTGAGAATCTGGGCATTAGGAATTCATTTTGGCATCTTTAGTGAGATTACTTTCAGGCCAATAAAGCCTCACTGAGTCCAACTTGAGAAAAACAACCTTCTGGTGAGGCATGAGTGAGAAAAGCAGCTACTTAGGATCTCAGTGTCCCAAGGAGGAAAGCAGTAAAGACTCTGGCTCTCATCTGTCATGTCCAAGCAGGCAGGACTCACTCTGGGCACAGATGCCTGTTCAATAGCTTTGCAAGTGGCATTAACACAGGTGCAAAGTGGGCAGGAATGTGGAGCTGCTTGTTACTGCAAAGCCTGGGCAGCAGTGTGTGAAATGTGCTGCTCCCTGTATCCACCCCGGCTGGTACCACATTTGTGTAGGCAACAGCAGGAGCCACCATACCCTCCCACATATCCCATTAATTTATAAAGTGGGAAGGCTATTAGCTGATTCAGTGGGAAAGCTAAAAATCATTTTCTGCAAGTAACTTATTGCTTAGGAACTTGGAACAGCAAAGGTCATGAATGCATTCCCTCATTTACGTTACCTTCACCCCTTAGCAGTGCAGGGTTTCAGAGTCTCCCAGGGTCCAACTGAACATCATTGTGCGAGGCTCTGAGAGAGAGCTGATGAACTGAAAAAGAAATAGAGAAAATTTTGATTCGTAGAACTGATTGGCTATCAGAAGAAACTCAATTTAGGCACTTATTTGGGAAAAAAAAAAGCCCCTCTTCTAAAAATCAGTTAGAAATTAAGCTAAACTGTCTTTGGCTATGATCACACAGGTATCTAAAGGGAAAAAGCCAGAGCACATCAAATGCAATTTGCAACACATCCTGGGTACAGCTTGTTCTGCCATCCTCTGCAATCAATAAGAGCCTTTCACTGATGTTAATGGCTTGGGATCGAGGCCTCGAAGTGAACAGCTGTATCCTGATGATGCAGTTTGTGCACTGTTTCTCCAAGCCTGGCAGATATTTTGAGGTGAAACAGAAAAAGGTAGCAAACAACTGATTTGCAAAAACAGTAGAACAGCAGAAGTCAGTCTGGAAAGCTGTAACTTCTTTGAGATTGTTATTTGATCATGGAAGATCAATTTGAAAATGTGCATTTCTCAGTTCTGAAAACTATGTTTGTGATAAGTATGTTATGCCATGAGTCATGCAGAATTTTGTATAGGTAGATTAGAATCAATACTTAAAGGAATTCAGTGACATAAACCCAGCAAGCAAATAATAATAATTAAAAGGGTGGATAATGCCCTGTTCACTTAAAATTTCTCAAGAGGGATATGGACATGTTTGTGAAATGTTCTTTCCCACTATCTACAACTTCAGCTTTTTCTGTCATGTCCTGAGTTATACATCTTGAACACTCTCAAAATTGACATATCATTTAAGTTACTACCAGCAAAGATTTCTTTGGAAACAATTTTGCACACAGACCTTTGTGACAGTCTTCAAAGATAAGAACGGCAAAATTATTTTTAGCCTAATACAAGAAGAAGGAAAAAAACCCTCAATATTTGGGGTTTTTTTCCTTTAAGAAAACATGCAGGTCACTGAGTTCCTGATGGGCCAAGGGCTGAGCTGTTGTTAAAGATTCTGGAATGCCAGAGCTTCAGCAGTGTCTGCTGAAGGAGAAGGACCTGTCAATAAAGAAATACTCCTACAGCTCCCATTAAGCATCTCCTTTCACTGCTAAGCACCTGTTTTATGTAAACTCATGAAAAATTTCGGTCATGACTTACCTATGAGTCTGTTCTTTTTCATTCACTTGAGGCTCGTGGGAAGCAATCACTGAGGAAGGAAGATATCACAATATTTATGAAAAATGGAGCCTAGTGCTTGTCAGATGGCATTTCAGAGCTCTTGGAGGCACCAGTGGGAGTGCACACTGTGCAGGCTACTTGAAGAAGGTGCTTATGCTGGTGCCAAATGGTTTAGCTGATATTGGAGCTCCCCAAATAAATCAAATTCATCTCAGTGCATCTCTTGCTGGTTGTTCAGCATATTCCTTCTCTTGCTCTGAGTGTATATTTTAGAGATCTGTAGGCTAACAATTTGCTTTCTGGCAATACAGCAACAGTAGATAGTAGCAACATCAAAACTTTGTAGGAATTTTATCTTCTAATGTCTAATTACACCTTCCTTGGTTGGTTACTCTGTCTAAATTCAGTTACTCCTTACAAAGGGACAGGAGCAGGATATAGAACTTAAAATAATTGTATTATTGCCGTGTTTCAATGTTCATCAGTAACTTTTGAAACTTTGTTTCCTTTTCACAACAGGAGAATTAGTAAGCACTGAAATAAAACTTACTTAGTGGGTTGTGAAATAAAGCAGCCTAACACACTCCAGTTGAATAATGGGTTATCATGGACCATATAATATTTTTTAAAAGATGCTTCCATTTCTATGTACTCAATTCAGAGTAACTTAGGACTTCCCTTACAGAAGTTATGTCATTAATATTGACATTAATCTTAAAATGAGTGTCAAAAACTATCAGTCAAAAACCTTAAATCCTTTATAAAGATTTTCAAGTATTCATGTCAGTTTCTGGGTTTTTTTTAAAGAAGTTTTTTAGCAAAACTTCAGTACTGAAGTCTCTCAACAGCTGAAACACATACAGGACTCAGAAGGGTAATTTTATTTATTGTCTTTTCTCTGTATGTGAAGAATATTTGTACTGATGACTGTTTTGTCAGTAATCATTTGCAAATGCTCACAGAATATTTTAGATAGTTCTGTGATTTCTGCTTTTGCTGTACCAGTAGCTTTTTTAAGTGGCTGTTAATTCATACGCTGATATTTGTAAAAACTGGAAAACTGGTGACTTTCATATACTTTCTGTGAACTAGTGATCATTTGCCTAAATGTTGTCCCTTGGAAAACTAATGTTAATATTAATTATAAAACACAACCAAACCCAGAATGTTTTAACCAAATTTAAAACTTCTGGTGTAGAGCTACTGGAATGATTCTTCATTGTGCTGTAATTGTAAAGCGTCAATAATATAAAAATCTTAAAATTGACATTATAAAACTCTAAAGCGTTGATAAGAATTTAGGTACATATGTATTTATACTCTCACATGTCTGTGCACATAGTTTGGTTTTGCTTTACATTTAGTGAAATACCCAAATTGTACAATATAATTGGCAAAGTAAATGCTAAATACAGCCTATAAAAATTATCTTCTTCAGAAATTTGCCTGATATTGTAGAAATCTATACTAGTAAAACGTATTCACCATGAGGCTGTAATCTGTTCTCAGTGATATGCCCTCAGTACCTCAAGGAATGAGTATTTTTATCACTGATGATATGTTTTTTTCACTGATTAGTGCAGGTTTGATGTTACCGTAAGTATCAAAATAACATCTTGATGCACTCTGTTACAAATTTCTATATTTCAGAAATAGAAAATATTGACAAGATTAAGGATTAAAAAGGGAATAAACACTTTTTGTGCAGCTAGATAGGAGCCGAAATGCTTTTAGTATTTGCTGTTCAACACAACAACAACAACTGCTTGCAAATCCACAGAGTGACTGAAAGAGCTCCTGGTCAGAACTTTTCACTGGAGCACTTTGTGGTTTCTTCCTTATGTTTATATCAATCCCTGGCAGTTTTCAAAATATTCATTGGCTTTCTACCATTCTTGTGTCTGGTGACTTCTTGGAATATTCTTACTCCTCTACTAAATCAATCTGTAGCAGAAAAATGCAAATGGACTTGCATGAAAGAGTGTTTGGCAGAGAACTTGCAAATTAAATAGTAATATTAAAAATTTAGATGGAAAAGCTTGCTTTTACAAAGCTCTCTTGATTTCTAGGCTTTCTTGCCAAAATGCTGCTGGAGCCAGGATTTTGCAGCTCGTGTTTGCCCTGTGGAAGCAGGGAGGAGTTCCCAGCATGGTCTAACTCCGTGCTGGAACAACATAAGGTCGGGAAGTCACATTCCCCTGAAACTGCATGCACAATTGTTTCAGAAAGAACCTGCTCTAAAGCTGAGGTAAGAGCTGCTTCAGTGGTGTTTTCTGTTGGCTCATGAGCAATTTGAGATGGACCAATGGTCCTTTTAAACTATGCAAAACACAGTAATATTTAGTGTGCATAAAGAATTCCAGTCACTTTGGGGTAAGTTGGTGAATGGAACTGTTTGCATGACTGGACTTTGGCTCTTCCAGCCTCCATGGAACTTCTCCCTTGAAGGATCAGTTGCAGTGGTAATTGCAGCACTTCCATGCATAAAACCCACATGTCAGAATATGTGAACCCCTTTGACATGGGCTTTAAAACAGTCTCTGTATAGCCTGGACTCTGAGATAACCCAAACTCAGAGGAAGGAAGGGTCATGAAGGTAGAAGGGAATGGGGGCAGAGTAGTGAGATGGAAATGAGTAGAAGTCACAAAGAAAGTAGCAGCTCTGGAAGAAACTCACTGTTAAAGCACAACTTGCTAAAGAGAAGTTTGGGGTCTTTTTGGGTTAATCCTCTGTGTTTTGCGAACACAATACTCCTAAGATGCTGAGACAAGGAGCCCTGTAATTTTGACTTCTCATTAAACACTTATTACACAATCTACAGTATCGTTACATGAAATTTCCTCCTGACTGGAAGAAATCTTGTGTGTTAGGATGCCATTACATGCATTATTTTAATTTAGAAATACTTGTACTGAGGAGGAGGTGTGAGGGTAGTGATAGGAAACCTGCTTTCGCTCAGTAATAAATTCAGTAGTTATTTGAAGATACATTCTGTGTCTGGATTCAGCATTTGCTTGACTACCTCAGCAGCAGGAGAAAGGGCTGCATGCATAAAGAAGCACAACACATGGAAGTGATCTGAAAGTCACAAAATATGCAGTTAACCTTTCTTAGTGTAAAAAGTTAGTTAAGCTTTAACCTCTCCAGAAAACTCACTCACAGGACTGATGTGCATTAACACCCCAACAGTCGTTCAGCTGTCACATCTCTAATTTACTCTGTTCCAGTATTTGTGATCTGTGAATTCAGCAGAAGTGCTTGAATGCTAGTCGGAACATTTAATAGCCCTTGATTTTTATGCAGATTTCTTTTTTTTGTGGGCTACCAATTCATTTAAAGTATCAAAGTCCCAAGCAGGTGACAGAGATATTAAGGGGCCTAAGCAGATGGATTTCTGAAGGCCTCATATTAAGTTTTGTTGTTTTTTCACTGGTTTGTTTTGGTTTTTTTAATCAAAAATCAGACTGCATGAGGAGATGCTGCTGCTGCTGCAGCCTTTTTTTACCCCCTGAAAAGTGGAGAATTATGTTGTTTGGTTGAGCTTGTTTTTTTGATGCCATCTATTTACTGTGTTGACAGTCCCAGAGGCAGTTGGACTGTTTTTTTGTGACTGAGGATTCACATATAAATTTATGTGACATTAAAATGGGGTTATTTATTATTTTTTAAAAATATAATGAGGTTTTGAAATAGGAGGATGTAAGCTCTCAGGTACCATTTGAGATACTAATATTGTCATTATGTAATCCTGGTAGGCTTTCGACATGGAAAAAGCTGAAAATGGATCTAAGAGTGGGAACAAGAGGAAAAGCACAATGGTGCTTCCAAAAGTAATTGGTCAGGGGAGAATTATTGCAAACCCAGCTCCTTAATAGGAAGAAACTGCACAGGCAGCAGAAGTGACTGAAATGACCTGGAGATGACAGTGCCTGTAAAATCATGGGGAGCACTAACGTGCAGCATGGGGGGAAATGCAAACACATCAAGGCTCAGCGAACAGACAGAGCCCCTCTGTGGCACCACTGGGGCCAGCCCACTGTGCCCTCGTGGCAGGTACCTTTGCTGAAGGGAAGGGGATTAGCACAGAATACCCAGAAGAGGAAAAAAAACCCAGGAAATGGAATGAAATTGTTAGAACTGTTATTTTTCCTTTTGGTAATAGTATTTAAAAACTTCCTGCTTGTAGAATGCACTGAATCAGGTATTTGGAAATAAAAATACCATAAATTCTGTTTTAGAAGTTCAGGCTATATTCAGAGAGAAAACACTAAGGAATTTTCTTTTTTTTTTAGCTTTGACTATTTCTTTTCAGAATTTTTTTTTCACTCAAAATACTTTAATCCAAAAATTATATTTTTAACCCAGGATAAATATGTGTGAATGCGTGTGAAGTTATTTTTAATGTTTTTTTTTTCCTAACTGCTAAATTACTGATGTGTTGTAATCAACAGTGACTCAGGAAGAAAGGGAGACTGGCTCATGGATCTGATTCAAGTAGCAGTGCTTGCCAGGACTTTTGGGAAGGAATTCCTTTCATATAGTCCCACTGCACACTTTATATTTACTTGCCCAGGTTCTGTGCTCAGTTTTCATAATGGGTTTCAAAGATCCATCCCTGCTGCCTGGTCTGAGATGATGAAGTGAACTGCAGACAAAGAAATGGATTTAGTGTGATTCCATCTGGATGTTAGAGCAGATTCAGAGTTACCTGGAGAAGTTTGAAGTCATTCTGTCCAAGGAAGGGCTGTGTCCCACACCTTAAACTAAAAGCTCTTCCAAAGGCAGCAGTGTCAAGAACACTCTGGTGACAAATACTGGAATGCAGCTGAATGTCACTGGGGAGCAAGATATGCTATATTGAACCTACATAATGAATGCAAATTGTTTTTTTAGGATCCAAATGGGAAAGCATAAAAGGCTACAAAAGCCTTAATTTATGATTTGTTCATTTAAAGCTTCAGACCATTAAGTAGCCATTAAATCACTATTTTATATTCTGCTAAGTGCATCTCTATCATCAGAATAAAAAGATTGATTTAATTCACCCTGTATCAAATAAAACATTTTAATTGAGAGCATTTGTGATAACAAATTGACTGGAATTGGAAAGTAGATTAATGCTGAGCTCTGATGACAGAGCATCTTTGTGATTTTGCTTTTAGTGTCTTGTGTGTGCATGAACAGTTACATGATACATTAGTTTATTTGTATTTAGATTTCAATTACAAAGATTCTACCCCAAGTAAAACTTTCATTGCACTGGTAGGGTTCCCCAGATTCATGTCTGTCATACCAACTTTTCCTGTGGAGCCCAAGTTATCACTTTTTACCTGTTTTACCCTTGGCCTCCCTGCTAAGGGCTGCCACTATTGAGGCTGTGTCCTAACATGGGGATTAGACACAAGCAGATGAGACGAAATTGCACGTTGTTCTCCTCTTGGATATTTCAGTGGGGTTTTTTTATTTCCAGAGAAGAACAAATTTTAAAATCTGCCTTCAGTGCATGGAGATTTCAAAGAATATTGATTTGGAAACATATTTTGCCATAATTTTTTATGGCATTTTTGACTGCACTTCAGCACTGCAACTGATCTGGTTCCTTTTCTTTCAGTCTTGAGCCTTCCTGTTGCCATTACTGCCTGGCCTCCAGTTTTCTCTGTGGGGCTGACAAACACCTCTCCCAGGAGGAAGTAATTGGAATATGTGTAGCTAGATAATGATGTGCACAACTCTGCAGCAAGTTGAAGTTCTTGTGCTAAAAACATCTGAATTCCCAGAAGGAAGTATTCTAAGAAAATACAGTTGACAATCATTGTTTTTAAAGCAGAATATGTTGTCCTATTTAATATAATATATTGTTCCAACGTGGTTAAAGCAGACCTCCAGTATTCAATTTTCTGAAGAAAACTTTGGCATTAGGAAAATACATTGAGATGTAATTTTCATGTAAAATTATATGTTAATAGTTCATAAATTGAATTCCATGTCAATATATCCATCCGGAAAGGTCACCCTGTGTCCCCCAGGAGCTGGCCTGCTCCTGTAATGGCTATTTTCTCATTAATGCAGAGACTCTCAGCATGGGGAGGAGTGGCACAACAGGGCTGAGGAGGGGATACCTGGAGCACTGTGCAGCTGGGAAAGGCAAGGCAAGGACAGTCCTGCAGATCCTGGCTCACACACGCTCCCAGGTAAGCAATTCTGTTACCTTGGGCTGCTCTGCCAGCCCATCTGGCCTTGCCTTAACTTTGGCAGGTTTTCTGTCTGCAGCTCCTCCACCTTCCCCAGAGTTACTTCCCATCACATGTTCCTGCTTTCTGGCTCTGCCTTTCCCCCAGCTTCTCCCAATTATTGGTCAACAACAGCAATCACTGAGAGCTGCTACACAACATCATGCATTTTAATGTCTATTTTATGTGATTATTCAGTACGCTGGTAAAGTCTGCCTTTAAAATATATTTAATTTTAATCTGGTTGTAGTGGCCCTCCTGCTTACCCATATATGAATAATTCCTCCAACAGTTTTTAAATTCGGTACCTTAAAATGTTTTTCACCCTAATTCAGAGTGTGAGGCAAATGTGTGCTCTTGCTGGGAATTTAAAGAACAATTATGGTGCATAGTGTGAAAGGGTATTTTCAAGGAAACATTTGCTCATTCCTTTAAGATACTCTATTATTCTTTTTCTGAGGATTCCATTAATCTGTAGTTGTCATTTATACAGACAGGGGATGATTCTGAAAGGGAAGGCTTTTATCTGTTTGTCTCTTGATGGAAAACCACCCTGCACAGCACTTCAGTTTGCCTCAATTTTTTAATTGAACTTGGAGATTTAGTTCAGATCCAGTTTATGAAACTATGAATACTGGAAAGCAGAGAGAGGAATGTTGTTATTAAAATGATAAATTGTACTTTAAATAGATTTTAAATGTAAATTTTGATAATATTAAATAAGGGGATTTATTGATGGGTATTTAATTCTTTTACACCAGATTCTAAAATTTCAATGACTGAAAAACAGATTTATTCATGTTTTTCAAGTATCATAGAAAAGACTTTGGGTTGGGAATTTTTTTGTTTTGAAGGGTATTTTTTTTTTTCTTTTTTCTCTCGTTAGCATTTGTTTCTGCACATGAAAAATCAATCTCATGTAATGCATTGGGAAACTCTCTCTCTCAAGACTCCCTGCTTTTCACTTTGGGTTATCCTCTGAGCCAAATCCTGCAAGATTATAATTGATTTTAAAAGTCAGCAGCAAAAGTATTTGATCTTTAGGTGACAAACAGTCAAAGAGGAGCCTTCAGGATCAGTGTTAAATGTCAATGAAATTACATTCATGCTAGGATAGGCAAGTTACAAAAATTTAAATCCCGCTGTAATAGTGACAGTAATAAATGGAAATTCAGCAAAATGAAGCTATTAGGCAACAATGTGTAAACTTGAACAAATGATTGCAGAGCAGCTCAGGCCAAAATTAAAACCAAGCAAGCTGAAACAAGCAATATCATTGAGATGGATAAATAAATTTATCCGAGTGGATATAATGACACTTACATTAGAATAAAAGCCAGTGTTTTAGCTGATGTGTTTGAAATAATCTGGACATGATCACTCAGAGTGGACAGCAGCACCTGCATGCACTGCTGCTTGTACCAGAACTTCGAATGTTGGACCCTGTGGATGGGTTTTTCTCCTCTTGTGATGCTTTAAAGAATCCGTATAGAAAATTGTGGAGAGCTTCACAATGTTCTCATGGAAATATGCAAATAATTCAGCATCAAGAGCACCTAAAACAATGCTGGTGTGCAGAATGGCAGGGCAGCCCTAGCAAAGAGCCAGGCTGAATTAAATTGACCTGGCACGAAAGAGCAGAAAGCAGCCTGGAGGCAGGAAGGGGCTGTAGGACACTTCAGCCTCGTGACACAACCTCAGAGAAAGCACCCAGAAAACTACTTCCAGGAAACAGCCTTCCATTGCACCTACCCTGCTTCCTGAGCCATGAGAAATACAAATAATGAGTGAAAAAAATCTGGTTTCTGGGTAAACAATTAAATTAATAGCCCAGCACAGTGTTGTGTTGTACTCTTACATGGGGCTTGTTTCCAAACAATGCAAAGCAGTGATGAGGGATTTTAATGATAACTCCACTGATGCTATAGAAAGCTGCAATTTTTCTGGTAAGGTCAAGTGTTCCAAATTGCACCTTGAACATCTTTAGCAAATGAAGCAGAGAGTACAGTGCTTATTTTTCTGCAGGAGGAATGCTAAGTGAAAGTATTAGAATAGTCCAGCTATAATATATAAATAGATAAAGAGATACTTAAGGCTGAAACAAAAATTTCAAAGTATGCATAAAAATGAATGCTACCACTCAAGTCACATGAAGCTTTACTATTTTGGCATGTGTGTTAGAAAATTTTGTGTTTTCTGCTTTCTTGCAGGTTTAGAACATCAGATGACTCTTAGCAGATGCAAGATGTTTCTGCAAGCCAAACAGTGGTTGTGTTTGGTTCATCATACCCTTTGGACCACCCTGTTCTGAGGTGCAAATTCTTGTTGGAACAGAGTATATATTATTTCTTTGTAATCTGTGATCCTCTGAACATCTTGCTTCTTCAGTCTGCCTATTTTTTTAAGTGGAAACATTGGCTACTGAGTTTTTATTGAGTTTTATTTCTCACCCAAGATGTACTTAATCAGGACAGACCAGATTTCTGCTGATTTCATTATTTTTTTCTCCTGGAACTAGGAAATGGCATGCAGCTCTTTCATCTGTGTCCACTTCTTTAAATCTGGAGCACCAGAAATACAAATACAGGTATGAAACTCAATGTAGTGTGTTTAAAGTGTAACTGTGTAATAGAGGAGGAGAAAATCAAATGTGGATTTAATTTTCATTCCAGGCCTAAATATTTAATCATCTCTGATAAAAAGTAGTGCACTCCATTTAGTCCACTCGTGTGCTTCACTCAGAGGGTGTCTGTGAGGTACTGCATCTCCACTCTGGGTGTTGAAGGGTTCTGCCTTGCTCCACAAAGCAGCATCAGTCCAATTCCAGGACCTTGATTATCAGTCTTTTTTGCAGTCTGAGAGAGCATGAAATTTGACAAGTCAATAGTCATGACTCCACCTCACATTATTCACATTCATGGAGAGCCTTTAACTACTGCTCACAAGGAGATGATTTTAAATCTTTCATTAATGCTCTGAAATCTAGGCCTGCTCAGCCCTCATCAAAGCCAGCGGAAGGTGTTTTATTGACTCGAGGAAAGCTGGCTGGAATCAATGGCTTGAAGGTCTGTCTGCCCTCACTCCTCCTTTCCTTTCTTCCTTCCATTTTCATTTCTGTGGTGGCTTTCCTATCTGTATCTCCAGGTGACACAGGGAGATAGGCACTCAACTCAGACACAAACGACAAGCCAAAATAAACTAAACAATTCCCATCCTCTTATCTAACATTTTCAAGCTTGTGAGATGTTTTAGAGGGCACTTTGGTGACTTTGAGCCAGCTGGTGCCCTTGTAGCATTCTGACTTGGCCGTGTTTTCAGTCCCGTTTCCAAGGGCTTTCTGGTTTGTTTTTTTTCCCTTGGTTGTGCTAAAAGCTGCTTGTTGTCTTGACAAATATTTGTTTCCAATTCTGTGTATGTAAACATCTAACATAAAATTGTCTTAGGATTCAGTATGCACATGACTGCTGCACTACTATTTACCAGAGTTCAAAACCTGGGCAAACAGCAATTTGTTTGGGCTGAATAAGTAATACCTTATTTTGGAGGGCACAAATAGCCATGTAATTATTTTGAATTAAGAAATTACCATATCATTTCAGGCTCATTACATGGGCATTTATTCTCAGCAGACTATGTGCAGGCTGTTACAATAGAAACTAGTGTAACTTTTGTTTGGAAAGGGAAACAGAGCAGCAATGAGAGGAGGAACATGCCTGTGGTGAGCTTGCAGTCCTTGGAATGGGAATGTCACCCCACAAGTGTGGAGCTCCATTTTCAAGTGGAAAAGAGATATTCTTGCACAGCATTTTAGTGAACTAGCAATAATGCACTCTTTATTTTTATTTCTATATTTCACACAAAGTAACCCCGGAGCTTTAGGAGCTGTAAGTCAGCTGTTGACCCATTGTCAAAGTATTGCAATAGCATAAGTTAAAAAAATAGCCAGACTGGGCAACAATGCATAGGACTTGTGTATTCCTGGTAGACAATGGGTGGTTGAATTCCTTGAGGAACAGTCTTGACATCAGATGGAATATCCATGCCTTTAGCACTCTCTCATAGAGCAGCTAACTGGCTTGTTAATGCCAATTGCCTTCATTTTCTGAGTGTCCATTGTGCTTCTGTGCCACACTGCACTGCAGTGGTGTTCTCATCCAGGAGAGCCTGACCATGGACCAACAGGATGAACAAGCTCTGCAGAGCCTGATCCAGGGGACACAGGGAGCCTTCAGGCCTCCATTACCTTCCACTTCCCTGCTGCTCCGGTTCAGCTGCTTCCAACAAGAGTAAGATCGCTCTGGTTTCCCTTCATGATTAGAAATGCTTGTTCAATCTCTCAAATGTTCTTAGCACCAGCACACAAAAACCTGAGAAACATTTGTTGTGAGGTAGAAATTCACCTCATCATGAAATAATTGCTTCTAACGTGTTAGTCATTCATGGCATGGCTCTAATTGCATTATACTTCGGGGATCGTAACACAACAGACTTCCAGATTTACCCTGGAGTGCTTGTTTTGCAGTATTGGGTTGGAAAGCTGTAATTTGAATAAATGATATGAGTAACCGAAGACAGACTCTGCCTCTCCCCAATATGTCTCATTTAAAAAAAAAAAAGAGTTGTTTAAGTAATTAGGAAGATGCTGACATAGTGCAGGAAGTGTGCAGTGGATATTTTGTATCTCAGCTGAAAGCAAATTAATAAAGCAGAATTCTGTTTAGACAAGGTAAGCTCATTTTCAGAAGGGAAGAATTCTTATTTTTGCAAGATCAGAGGTAAAAGAGGCAGAAAGCCTGGCATTAGCCTTGTGGTTTATTTGAGAAAGGGAAAGCCATAATATTTAAAAAGACCTTAGGTCTATTATACAACTGTCAGACCCTGGATCTTAGACTGGAGGAGGTAATGATTGTTTGCTGCTCAGCACCAGGGAAACCAAAAGAAGGATTGAGGGATGGCAGTATTTTGCTGGAATACACAACAACAAGAAATTACTAAATGCTACCTTAGTCCCTTCCCTGTTCTCTCCTCCACTCCCATGAGATCACTCTGCCCGAGCTGCTTTCCTCAAGTTCACAATTTGCTCTCTGTCACATAGTCAGGGCTTTGCTGGAAGTCACAACTCACTTCTTATTGCAATTCAGTGCATCTCCTGCTTTGGTCTCATCCCTTTAAAAAACTGGCTTAATTTCAGTTAATTAATTCAGGTCAGTGCATTCCTTCCACAGATGGCTGGAAATAGGCTCTTGTCCAAAGGCTTGGAGGATTTGCACATCCAGTAAGGTTGGGCTGATGTTAAAGAGCTGAACATTGACCAACTCATCTAAATATGAACTAATGAGGATAACACAGCTACATACCTCAGACTGGTTTATAGAGAAGTCATTTAGTGACAGATCACCCCTATATGTGTAGATATTACCCTTCTTGTTGGAAAATTTACCTCTAAAATAAAATCTTCACATGCCTTTACCCCACCCTCAGACTACTACTGATAATTTCTTCCTGTTTCAAATCCCTGCTTTTCACTGCTGGGAAGGAGAACCATTCTTTCAGTGTCCTTTTCTCACCCCTGATATTTTACAGTCCTCTAAGAAAAGGTATAGAGGAGATGAGCACTTTCACAGTGACCCTTCACAATATATATCAATAGATGGCAGTAGCTGAATCTCATTGGAAAGAACATCCCTGGCAAAATGTCATAATTGGCTTTTTCTGTAAGACAAAAATGAATGCACTCTTTATGGGTTAAAAGTGCAAGTTATTTCATAAATCAGGGTCAAAGAACAATTTCCCTTTTTCATTCTCAAAAGTATTGATATCCAAAGTTGCTTAGAACAGCACCAAGTTTGCTTGAAGCCATACATTAAAAGACTGCACGGGTTCAAAACCGGGATCAGAAGCAAGGATCAGTTCAAGTCGATGAATCTTTCACTGGAGCCTGGTTGGAGACTTGTTACTGATGACCTGGCCATGATATTCACCTCCAGACTATCAAAACCCACACTGTAACGCAGAGTCAGGAAGTCCTGCATCCCAGCTAGACCTGGGAATTTCCCCAAATGTTTTCCTAATGCCAATGCAAATATTTCACTGCCATCTTGCAAATACAACCTGATTTCATTTATTCATAGTATCCTGTATTTGAGCATGTCTGTTTTAGTATGTTCAGCTTATATGGTGACAAAATTTCAGAATATTCTGTAATCACCATTGTTTTAATGGAGTAGGTCCAAAAAAACTAGTCTGTGAAATCAGTAACTCAAGAATTCCGTTGCTTCTTATAAAACGCATAAAACTAAAGAAATTTGTAATGGGAAGTTTTCTCAACAGATCATTTAATCCATTCCTTTTCAGTGAGGCAGAATCAAGAACATCCAGTCCCTACATGCTGGCCAAACGCAATAATGATGCCTGGCCAGTGGAAAAGATAATTGTCTAACAGCAGTGAAGGTCTTCCATGACCCCAAGCCCCAGACTCCTTCAGTGGCAATTTATTCTTCTCCTTTCATGGTTCCTGCTTATTTTCCTGTTGTTATTGTATTGCTGGTGAAGTTGTGACAAAATCAAAATCTGTTTGTGCATATGTATGATACATTTTAAGTGAAAACTCATTTTGAAACATCACATAGATTTTTAGATCACTTAGATTTTTCTTATCAGAAGCAAAATGTCACCAAAATTAGCATAAGCCAGTAAATTAAAGCATATGGCTGCTGATGTATCAAAACTTCTTGAAGAGGAAAACATAGCCCTCTGGCAGAACATTTCTGAGCACTTTATCATCTGAATTCCTGGGTCTATGGAAATATTTTGTGCTTATTTGCAAGAACAGTTTTTAAAATCTTGGTCATGATTATTCAATTTCTTTTGTTTATAATTCAAACTTTTCCTGCTTTTCCCTTTCTGCAAGTGTTTATGTGATGCTCCAGTGAGAAACATTCAGAACGGATACATTTTTGTGACACTTAATCTGTGAGCAGTCAGGGGAAATGCCTTGCCTGGTAATTGGCACACCAGCATTTTAACATCTCTAGTTAAGTTCAGAGGATGGCGAAATGCTGGAGCTCTTAATCTAACTCCTGTGAGCCTTGAATTAGAAGGGGGTTGCAACCCAAAAGAACCCATTTTCCCATGAGATTTAAAGTGCATTTTCCCCAGATAGAAATGTATTAGGGTAATTATTGTTGTGGGCTCTTATGAAAAGGCTTACTTGTTGCTGTATCATTTTTCAATGGTCATTTAATAATGGGTTAATATTATTAATTTAGGCTTGGGAAGTATGAAGCATTCCAGACACCACTTGGTTACAGCCTGCCCACACCCAGAACTACAGTAAAACCCCAGCTTCCCAAAATCCCAGTTTAATGTGAGCCTAGGAAAGGCACCACCGACGGACAGAGGCGAGAAGGTGAGGAACTGATCTCTGCTGATTGGTCTGACTGGTGTTCTTCCAGCAGAATGGTTGAAATGCAAGGTACTTGGGCTGGGTGTACTGATCAGATCTTTAGGAGGCAACACAGGTAGCCCTCTCCTGGTGGAAGGCAGTTCAAGGGCCATGTTCTTGACCCCCCCAAGCTCCAGGAAAGCCAGAATGCACCTGTATTGCTTACACATCTACCTGTACCATGGTTCTGCACTCCTCATTCTGGTCCCTCTGTCTTTCACAAGCTAAAGCTACTAAGATCGATGACTTCATGTCTCTGTAGGCAAGCTAAAGAGATGCATTCTTAATCCAAAAGTGAATTTTAGTTGCATAGCTACAAGATTATACAATGCACTCAGTTTTACAAGATTATACAATGCATGAAATACATTTTTAATGAGGAAAAAGCACCTTAAGTAAATGGATGAAGAATATTGTCCATCATTTTCCCCAAATCACTATCCATGATTTCACTCAAACATCTGTCAGCCACGCAGCAGTTCATTTTCCCATATCTAATGCTGGAGACAGCTAAAGAACAAAACATTGCTCAAAGAAAGTTAAGCACCCACTGGGCAAATAATATTACTATTTTCAGCAGCATGGAAGTCTTAAATTTCTCCAGCTGTTTCCAGAGGTGTGTCCTGGTGCCCCATCCTCTGCTCACACAGTGGCACAGGCCATGGTTTGTATTCCCAGATCAAAAAGAGGTTTAAAGTGGGCATGTGTGTTTTCTTAGTTCTTTTAAAGTCCAAAGCTCAGGTACGATCTTTCCTGAAATCACATTCAACCTGTTCCAAAGTCCAAGGGCAGAAATGAAAGGATTTAGCTTAATAAGATTCATTATAATCTAGTTAAGGTATCTCTCAAGAGCAGAGCCCAAGTCTGTAAGCTGCACCCAGAACTTCATTCCCATTTTTCAGAGCAATGTAGAGTCACTCTATGGAAGTCTGTGCTCAAAGATCTGCTGTGAAGGATTAAGCAGGATTTTTTTTTTTTTTCCACAGGCGTTTTATATAAGTAAGAAAATCTGTCCTTACTTAATATAAAAAGAAAAAAATCTCCAAGCTGCTAGAGGAGAAGGTGGATTTCCAAGGATTAAAAAAAACCCAAACACACTCCATAACGGTTCAGCTTTAAAGAAAATTGTCTGATCCTTTTTTCCAAGATAGCTGTTTTTTTCAGTAACGAGGTTTTAGAACCATTTTCCTATAGTAAGAAATTCTCATCCATAGATGGGACCTTTCTGGAAAATACATATTGTATTATCCTGGTCTGAATTTCTTCATTATTGCCAGTAAAAATAGGGTTTCCTTTTTGTCAGATGGATAATTCTAATTGTACAGACTTGGACTATGGAATGTAATGTTATATACAGGCGCTTAAAAATAAAAAACTGCCATTTCATTCCAAAATGCTTGTAATTTCACATCATCAGGATAAGAAAGATTGCTTCTTTAAATGTAAATGCACTTGTATGCAGTTCAGTGAGATTAAGGTGGTGCTGGTGTAGACACAGCCACAACGATGCTGTACCTTTTATAAAAAATTAAAGTTCTAGCTGTTAAAAAACCCAGCCAGAATAAATGACAATCTGTTTCTATCTTTTCTTTAGCCACTTCACCCCTGGAAAATTAAATAGAGAAAGAAAAGGGGTAAACTTTACAGTACCATGCATTCTCTTCACTTCCTATCATTTATTTCCCATCCTGCTATTCCTTCAGCTCCAGAGTTACAGATGGTGGTTGCACTATGGAGTTCCTGAAGGCACCACGTAGGTTTGTTTAACCACCAGACCATCAGAATCCCAGCTGCTACCTAACAATGAAGTCTTGATTTCACTTAAGCTGATTTTTTCTTCTTCCTAATTATTTTTCCTTCCACTAGAGTGGAATCAAGTTTTAAAAAAAATAAAAAGAGTATAAAAATGTAGATGAAACATAGTTTCATGTTACTAACAACATTTTATTCTTCTCCTTAACCTCCCAGTCTGCAGAAGATTCACAGCCTCTATTAGGTGAGGATTATTGGGATGATGAATAAATGCTGTAAAATTTATTTCACAGTCATGAAGTCTTCTATCAAAGTCATTTGGATTTGCAAACTTTCACAGGACTTCGGCAGCAATGCTTGATGCTTTTCTCAGATACCTTTCCACAGAAGCATTATTTCAGTGTTTCCTTACACTCACTCATTCACTTGTCATTAGGACAAAAATCTTACCAGGATCTGTTGAGTTGGACCTGATCCTCATGGTGCATTATTTGGCTCATGAGAACGTTTTTGGTTCCAACCAAAGGATGAAAAATAACTGTTCTTGTACTCTCATTTCTGTCAAACCACCTGAGTACTGAGTTTTTCCCCATCTTTCTTCCTCAGGATGAAGTGGTCCCCAGGAGCTGTCCCTGCTCCCCCTGGGTACTTCTGCATCAGCAAACTCCAGAGGGCCCCTGAGTCCAGAGATCTCAAGTACAACCAGCTCTTTCTAAGGTGAGATCTTGTTTCCTCTCACTTCCCAGAAGTCCTTGGAAAGGAGATAGCAAATCCAAGTATGCTTCAAGCAGATGCCTGGTGTGGGGAGAGGATCCTGGGCCATGCAGTGGGGGCTCTGCCAGTCAAGGGTTGATATCTCTCTTTTCTAGAATAAATTAGACCATTGACTCAGAGATGACTTCCAGCAGTGCCTTAACCAATTTTAGCAGGACAGATAATGGGAATATGGATTATTTACTTATGTTTTCTCTAGCTCAGTTTTTTGACCTGTCCCCCGACTGACCCACTGTCATGTTTAATAACATCACTGTGCTTACTTTGCCTTCTGAAAATACACTTTCTTTATAACTACAAATTGCCAGAGGTCCAGTTTAATAGTGAGAGTGTTTTGCTGTAGTGCAAGTTGTGTGCTGGAGTACCCAGAGGCTGTGGAAGCAGTTCTAATATTATTGTTTCAATCCAAATAAATATGATGAAGACATACAGAAACCCATTACCAAGAACCTTGAAAACACATCCCTGTCCCTGCTTTCTGCTAGAACCACGAAATCTAAAAAATCTTACCAAATTATAATTTTATATTGTAATTAGTTCAAATACCAGAAGAAACCTTTGGCTGTTCAGCCCTTAATTAAACCATAGGTGCTTCTTTGTTTCCCCTTCCTGTGTATGTTTTGCTTTTATCAAGGATGGCCAGCCTGGAATGCTTCAGGGTTGTGCTTTGTCTCAGAAATGGCTGTGACCTGACACTCTGAGGCTGATGGCAAGCCCGTGGTGTGCTGGGAGTGAGCTTAGTGCTCTGGCTGGGATTGGGAGTCATGCACTGGAACTAAGGCCTTAGACCATTCCCAAGTCTAATCCTGTCAGCTTCAGGGAGCCTCCTGCAAGTGCTTGCTTTTAGTGCATTTTGGAGGACTTCAAAGAGCATGAGGAAGACTCAGTTTTCTAGCAATACCCCTTGTACATTTTTTCAGGCAGGGAAGGGATCTGTTTTCTGTTTCAGCTTTTAAAATCTGATATGCAAGAGGAACTACATTTCTTTTCTCAGGCTGCAAGAGTAAATACTGTATATTACATCTAACTACTGTTTATGCAGTCTCATGGTATGAATTTGCTTGATTCACCAGTATATTTAAAATATAAAAATAATTATTTCTGAGTTTAATTAAATTTTTTTTTTAAAGCATATTGGAAAAATTTTTGGGGCACAAGTTCTCTCCCTTGCATTTCAGACATGGACGCTTCCTGGAGCTTTCTCTCACGTGGAACCTTCCCAGACTTACAGTGGTTTGTTCTCAGTTTAATTAATTTTTTTTCCTTATCTGTTACAAACTCATGTAAAGCCCAGGCCAATGTAGAGTGTAACATAATCGAGGATTGTGCTTATTCATAACAATTTATTAAGCTGTGCATAGATAGTGCTATTTTAAAAGTTTTTAGATTGTATCTGGTAACTTCCTAAAGAGTAGAAAGTGCAAATGGCTGATACAATCAGCTGTATCTGCTTAGACTTGCTAAATCATAAAGAGTCATGGTACAAAACAATGCAGCAACACTCTTAAATTTATGGTACAGTGGTGCCAGACGACAATGGAATTGCAAAGGAAGTGCTTAGTATATCAAAAATTAATACCTAGTGGGTCCATTTTTTAATGGTGATGATTATAAGTATCACTCTATGTGTGAGCATAATTCCCTCAGAACAGCAGTTTACTAAATATTCTGGAGATTATTGAACAAAATACAAGTTGAGGTCACGTTTGGGTTTTCATTGGGCAAACCTCTATCATTTTCTTCTCAATCCAAGCTAAAATTGCAGTGTTGCAGGAGGCACTCAGGTTCAGTGCACACAAATGGGAGGTTGATACCTGTGCTCGGAGCAATTTAGAGCCATGCAGAGGAAAGTCAGCACGTCATGCTGTACTTCTCTTAGTTATGAGAACAAGTTATGAGGACAAGTGCATTATTTGACCTCAGGAGCTGTTTCTGAAATATTAAATCACTGACTGAATGCCAAGGAGGTGGCAATGCCACTGAGTGCCACACAGGGATGGACAGCTGCAGCAGTATAAATACACACTGACATATGAGGGTGAGACATAGGGAGAGATATTTACAATATTCCTTCAGATAGATGTTTCACAACCTCCATTTTATAATCCATTTGTTATATTATGTACCTATTTTATTTTAAGCAACAAATCAGTCATAAACATTTATTTTTAGCAGTGAATCACACTTCTGGGCACACTTAACCAGAGCTCATATGTGGTGTGTCCAGTAATCTGTGCAGCTCTTTGCATCAGATGAGAAATGTACAACTTAATCATTTGTAACCGTAGCTGTATACCAGGAGGGCTGTTTGATCCTAAAGCTGAAGAAATCCTACTAACTTTATTTGTTTATTATTTCCAACTTAACAGTCTCATGCAAAATGCAAGAGTTTATTTTAGTGGCAATCATAAAAATGAATTATTTGTTTCTAGACATAGTCTTTGCTAATTTGTGCTGCAGTAATTTTTTTTTAGTCAGTTCGTGTCCTCAGCCCCAGCTCCTTGTACACATTTCCAAACAGATGCAGACAAGCAGCTGTTAGAACTGGAAAAGCAGCAGAGTTGCTGGTGTTGTCCAGTGTGTCTGACTAATTAGGCCAGCACTTACCATGGTTAAAGTGCAAGGGAATTATAGAGAGGGTCACTCACTCTGTGTGTGTTAAACTATGAATTTCATCCCTCGCTTTTGCCCTCTCTGATGTGGAATTTCTCCTGCCTTTGTAACTCAGGAGACAATGTAAATGCAGTGTAAGGACATTAATGAGACCAGCCCCTTAAAGTTTGAAGGTTTGACTTTTTTCCCCCCAGCCTGCTGTTAATGATGTGACAGTTTGTTGCTACAGGAAAGAGAGAGAACTGCGTCTCTGGTAACTGAAGGTCAGCGGCCCTGGGCTGCACGGGCTGCTGTGCTCATCACACCCGGGGAGAAAAGAGAGGCTCTTGCTTTCTCGGTGCTAAGAGTGGCCTCACAAAAGAAATGTATTTGAAATAACAATGGTTTGAAGCAGCATGTTACTAACCTCCAGTTCTGGATATAAAAAAAAATAAAAATCCCAAGCCCTTGAATATTTAATGATGGCTGAACAAACTTGGAATGACCCGAGGAAGATGGAAAGTCACAGAAGTTAATGCTCCCAAAATGCAGCAGAGCTCAGTAGTCCTTAAAAGCAATTAAAGAGCTTTTACCATCTGTTAAGTAATTACCTATCATCATTAGTTATTAGAAGTAGGAAATGATGTAAAGGGCACAAACATGATAGAAAAAGAACAGCCAGCTTCTTGTGGGCTTCTTGAATGAGGTCATAAAAACAACATTATTAATACTGAAATAAAAATGACAGACATTTACAGGCGATGTTGTAGCTGCTCTGCTTCAAAAAGAAAAGCATTGCATTTTTCCTAACAGTAAATATTTAGCTCAACTCTTGCACTTGTTACCAGTATGAAATGAAATTTGTTATAGTATTCATCTCCAAAAAACCACATAAGGTGAAGAAGATTTAAGGTTTCTAAATTCAATGCATTATAGCTCAGCTAAAACCAATTATAGAAAACCCAATTTGAGGATCATGACTTGGAAAAGATTAAAACCAAGTAACCAAAAACCCCCAAAGCTGTGTGTGCTTTTAAGCTGCATGATTTTGCATGCAAACATGCACACATTTTACTTACATATCAGTATGGGCTTCCATGTCCCTAATTCTAATTTCTTTTTTTCCCCACTTCCTAGTCAAAATAGGTTCCATAAAATGCATTTCTTTCAAGGTGTTAGCTGCTTATCTCTAAACATTCTGCAAGAATTTAAGTGTGTAAGTCTGAGATTGCACAGGGATCCTTGGGTATATACTTTGCCATTTTTAGTCTTATGTCCTTCAGCAAGTTGATACATCTCACACCAAGTTCATAATACACCTTAGAGTTACACAGGCAGCCTGTCCTGGCTGTGTGCTTTGAGATGGCAGCGTGAGAGGCTGCTGATACCCAAATAGTGCTCAAGCAAGTGGCCTGGCCTGACCACAAAGTGGCACAAACAGAACAGAAATACAGGAAACTGCAGGAACCATCTAGAAATCAAAGAGAAAGTCCAGGCTGTCCAGGCTAACACTAATTTGTGGCTGCAGTAACAAAACAACAGTGTGAGAAGTGGAGATATCTTAAAAATAAAAAAATAGGGACTCAGGAAACTGCTGTGGCAGATGATTGAGAAAAGCATCCATTAAATACTGAAAAAGGGGAATTAGAATGGCAAAACCAGGGCCACTGGGGTAAGACAACACAGGATAAGGTGTGTAATGGGGAGACAAGGCAATAAAAGGAGTAAAAAGTGCTGCTCTTCCAGGCTCCTTTGAAGCAGCTCCATGCCTGGTCCATGCATGTTCCCACCAGAACCCTGACTTGCTTTTCCATGCAGGAGGGAGATGGTGTGCACTCCCTGGCCTTGGGGGATCCCCACGAGCTCAGCCCAGCACTGCCCATGGTGGGAGCACCTGGGCACTGCCCTCCCCCCGTGCCCTTCAGGACCCTCTGTGTGAGGCTGGGACTCTGCTGCAGGCTTGGAGGACTGCAATGTCTGCACAGGTACGTATGGCCTTCTTTCTTTCTGGAGGTTCTTGGCAAAATCTAAGGAATACTATTGAAGTATTTTGTTATATTAGAGTAATTTTTCCCTGTGTAATTCTTTTTTAATATGTAAAGTGTGCTCTATATATAATGTGCCACATATTTAAAACAAAAACAATTTTATTTTGGTTTTGCCACTTACAAGTCTAAACATTTAGGCAAAGAACAGAAGCATTGGGTTTGTGTTGCCAAAATCTTGCTCATAAGGTACTTTATCCCATTATTTTTTCCATCTGTTTTGTCTCTTAGAGATTATTGCAGCAGCTTAAGAGTTTGATTTATTTCCAGCAAGGCATAGGAAGAGAATGTGCAGAGAGACAGAACTGCTCAAAGCCACAGTCTTAACTGCTGAAATATTCTATTTATGAAAATATTTTCTGAACTTATGTTCAAAATCCTCTGCCTGATTTGCTGAATGAGGAGGAAGAGAGAGCAGGGGAATTTTCTCGGTCAGGTCTCCACAAGTACAGCTGTGTTGAATATTTAAATATGGCATTTGCAGTCAGTGCATATTGTGATACACTTTTTTTCTGGGGAACAACAATCTGTGAGAGATTATGATTGCATTTTTATTAGAGTAAAAAGTAAGTACCAAACAAGCAGTGAATTATATTTTAATGTAAGTTGATGTTATTTTCTATTTTAATCAAAAGCTGTTTGTGAGAATCTCTCCCCTTTTTTGTTTCCAAGCCCAGCAGCGATTTGGGTAGGTGTGTTAAGGGTAGTGTGTTGTCTGGATGATGATGGTGGCGAAAGAGCCTATGACAAAGACATTTGCCAGTGAGCACCTTTAATCAGTGTTCTGACACCTAACTGAAAGCTGGGCTGCACAGTCCTTGAGTGCCCAAGGCCCTCTTGTTGAAGCAGCTTCTTTCTGCAGAATTGCTGTGTCTACAGGGACAGCTTCATCTGCTCTCAGCCTCACCCTGCACCTGAAACGTGTCTCCAGTCCATAAAT
>JACBWW010000034.1:5505942-5527962 GCA_020086605.1 Lanius collurio | reverse complement strand
TTTTTTTTTTTAATCTAATAATGATAATACTGACTTGATGTCTCTGTTCTCTTTGTACTTCACTGCCTCATGGTTTAAGCATAGGCAATCATGTATGAATCTTCTGTTTTGTACCAGTTCATTAGAGTGTCGCTAATTTTATTTCTTTCTTGTTGCATAGTGAGAAAAGATGTAGAAGATAATGCTTGTGTTTTAGGTATTCTGAAGAGCTCAATAAGAGATAAAGAGCTCCAGAAATACAAATCTAAAACTGTAAGCATTGCTTAGCAGGACCTTTCCTAGCTCATATTCTGGATGTTGGTAGGCAATCCAATTTGATTACACTTTTCAAGGTGGGGGCTGGCAGTTATGCAGTCAGAAATGTTGGATTTTGTTAGTTCAGTCAGACCATGTTCTGTGTGGATACAGCAATGCCTGGATGAAATTCCAGGGCTCATGTTATGCAGGAAGGCAGGAGAGCAGCTCTTAGGGGTTCACTAGGCTCTCGAGATGCATTTTTGAGGATCTGTCAGTCAGACTGGGATCAGGCTCCCAGAGGATGAGAAGCACACATATAGTTGTCTTTTTTTATTATTTCTTTTCGTAATATGTAATTTAGCATCATGTGAAAGATCTGTTGCAGACCATGAATCTTGCTCTCCAGGGCAGCTGTGATTGTCTCTCTTCAGTTTTCTCCTCTATGCACTTTGGAGCTCTTTTTTGTAAGAAGTGAGCACATTTAGCTGACAGTGGTTCTTATGAAGGAAATTAACTTTTATCCGGGATTGATATTCCAGTGAAGCACCACCTGTGAGGAGAAAGGAAGAGAGTAAAGAGAGCTTCTACTATACACAAAAAGATACTCCACAGCTCCAATGAAACTGTAAAATATTGTCTGCCTTGCTCTAAGAGGTGGTTTGAAAAATTACTGTGTAAGTCAAAAGAGTCACACTTGGAATTTTAGTTGAGATTTTCAGAGGAATTCTTATTTAATGTCTTCGTATGATGTGGTATCGTCGTGTGACAATAAATGAATTTATTATCAAATTAACCACCATGGACGTTACGCTGTCCATCACTTCAGCATCACCCTTTTCACTCCAGTTCACCCCAAAAATGCTGTTACCTAATGCCCTCTTTTCTCATCACTAGGTTGGAGAATTTCAGTGCCCAGTTCTGCAGTATTGCCTTGGAAATGCCTCCTTTTCACTTCTGTTCCTTGTTTCTTGGGGAGCCTATCAAGAGAGTGGATTTAACTTGGTAAGTACCTGTGGCTGTCACTGTTACTAACATCCTCAAACTTGGATAGTTTAATTTCTGTCCTTTTGTAAAAATAGGTTTGTTTTTCAGACCTTTTCCCCCTTGAGACCACAATGATGTAAATGCTAACAGAGCTCTGTGCATTTATGCATGCCTGTGTCCCAGAGCCTAGAAGCACAATTTCCAGTAAACATTTCTGAGCTGGGAACAAAAGCAGGTTTTCACATTAAAAGCACCTTTCTATGTTTGCGAGAAAGCTCTGTCTGAGCTGGCTGTGCTCAGGCAAGTGCACTTCATTAGGTAATTCTGCTCTCAGCTGTGTGTTCACAAACCATTCCCATTTAACCTCAGAGAAGGATGTGCGTGTGTGAAGTCAATGAGCTCTTGCAGCCCTAGGAATCATCCTTTTGGAAACTATTAACAGCTACAATAATAATATTTTTAAAGCTGCTTCCTGAGGTTAACAGCTAAAGGCCATTTGAGGTCCCATTTTCCAGTATGTCCTGTTTAAAGGGGTGGTGTGGCATCCAGCCCCCCTGGAGGGATGTATGCCAGCCACAACAACCAGAGCTGTTGAATTTGTCGGGGGGCTGAAAGGCACCACCCAGGTGCCCAGTGTAGGTGAGTTTGTAGTCAGAGCAGCACAATAATAAACCAGCAGCAAAGTCCTTGTTGTTCCTCCTCTCTTCCACAGGGGTAATTCTCTGAGCTTCCCTCCCAGCCTGGTGTTTCGTGGAGCCAGGCTGGGAGAATGCTTTACAGCAAATTGTAGTAAGCTTCTAGAGCAAGGTGAAAAACGCAGCAGGCAGTGTGTGTGTACAGAACATTGGTTTGGCTGCTGGCCTTGGAAACAGGGTCACTGCTGCAGGGTGGCCAGCCAGTAGCAGAGCCACTGCTTTTATATTTATATTCTGGTGGCATTGCAGACCCATTTACAGTGCCAGTGAGTTGGCTTTGGTGTGTTTAAAAGATGGCTGAAGACTCAAGAACAACCGATTCCAATGACCTTTTAAAACTGTAGGTATCTTTAGCCTGCTGAAAATAAGTCCATACTTTTAAAATCCAGAGCTATTGTCTTCACACAGAACAGAAAACATAAAAGCATGAAAAGTCCAACCCCATATTTCTCATCTTATCCTGTGGGAGTTATTCTTGATCATGCAAGACCCCACACATTATTCCTATGGGTGCTTATATCTGACAGTCTCTTTTGTAATGTGTCTGCTGTTACAAATCTCCTCTTTTTAATAATGACCTGCTTTTATTCAGATATAGTTGGGCTGCAGCGGCCCAGTCTGTTTTAGATAACAAAGACTGTGCTTTTTAAAGCTGAACTGTGTGAATGCTTTTTAAGCCCTTCTTTTTAAAAAAGAAATCTGATATTCTCACACACGTTAGGTTGCACATTTGCTGTAACAAACCACACACTGCTGATTTGCTGGGTTTTTGGACTTTTTTTAATAAAATGTTTTCCAAATAAATGGCAAAATTCCCCATGGACATGAGGGTATCAGCAGTAGTGCTAAACATCTGGCTTGTCTCTGTAGACTGCACCATGTGGAACCCAGAATATCTGGTTCAGTGCTGTGCCTGTCTCCCAATTATATTCAAAACATCAGCTTTTCTTGGAGAACATTTGGTAAAAGCTTCCTTCATTGCTTTAAGCCAATTCCCGAGAGGATATTACTGCTTCAGATTGATGTGAAATTATTCAGATTAGAGAAAAACAAAGTTATGAGCATTTGTGTACAGAACAAAATACTGCACTGCAATTACAAGTATAGGATAAGGAAAATTCCAACAGCATGGAATACATTGTAATACTAATTTTCCCCCCAACATTTCCAGCTTTAATAGAATATTCACTGGTCTGGAAGACTAATTTTTTTTAGAACAAAAATTATTAATGTTACTAAATTGAATCAACAGTTCTCTCTTACCTAGGCAGGAAAATGCCTGTCCTGTAAGTACAACCCACAGCCAATACAACCAACATCTTGATTTTTGTCCCATTTCAACAGCTGTACGTCAGTATGATAAGGTACAGAAAGGTGAGAGAATGGACTTCCTAATGATAAGGTTAAGGAGTTATTTAGGGAAAAAACCCAAGGCAAATAACTACCTTTTTTCTAATGTTAGCAAGTTCTATAGAAAACATGTCTGCCTTAAATTGTAAACCCAACAGCCAGAATTATCTGCAGCAACAGGATCTTTCAAAATCTTCTGAAAGAGACTCACTGAATTAGAGATTCTCTGCAGTTGCATTGTCTTCTGATTCAATTGCACAGATTAATGTGATCCATTGCTCTTATGTGCTTCAGTTTTACTGCATTATGTGTATGTCATGAACATGGTTTGTGGTTGAAAAGGGAATTGTACTGCCACAAGATGAGAGTGAAAAAGCATTATTAAGAGACAAGTCATGAACATCCTTATTATGGTCTAACAGCCATGCTAATAGTCTCCCTTCACATTTATGTGTAAAAGGCACTTTAAGAGGCAGTGTCTTAGGAAATAAATTTAATTTTGACATTAGGATGCTGTTATAACACACACAGCCTGTAGATGACATAAAATGGTTGTCTGCCATATACCTCAGCTGAGAGGCACAAACAGAACCTTGACTGGGGGGAGCATCAGTAACCAGGGCTTTTAGTGCTGGCCTAATTTTTTGTACCCAGAAAAACAATATTCTACCATTTAAAGAGCTTTTCGCCTTTGTTTGCAGTTGGGATATTGTTAATATATAAATGATGACAAGAGGTTTTCACCCAGATTTTACATGTGCAAAAATTCCTACATGAAGCTGGAACATCTGTCTCCTGGAAATGGGGCCCAGGAGAAGACAAAGAACCCGTGTAGATATGAACCTCACACTTGCACTTCAGAAAGGCACCTTCTACCTGTCCTTCCACCCACCTGGTCCTCACCCAAGGAATTAGTTCTTTGTACTGTTTCCAGTGTCTACAGAAACAGAAAAACTAAAGAAAGATGAAAAACTTCTGTGTGAAATTTCCCTCCAGGGAACTAACTGCAAATTGCAGTGGTTATTAATACTTGTAACTCCAGCCTAATCAGGGAGAATTAAGAGCAAACATTTACTTTGCATCCTACAATCTATGATGGGGCTAGAAAATAAGAGCTCTTACTCTTTTTGGCACTGGTTTTCATTTTCTTGATTTTGTTGTTTGCTTAAAGAAAATAAGGGAAAAAGGAAAGCTGTCTTGGCAAAGATAAAAGCTCTCTTGTCACCCGGGATATGGAGAATGAAAGGTGAAGTCCAGGGTGAAAAATGGGCAGGGAGAGGGCTCCCCTGCCTGAGATGGGGGTCTCTGGAGGGTGTGAGTGTGGTGTGGGCTGTTGCCTTCTCAGGTTTGTAGCTGGGAGTTCCCCTTGTGAGTAGAGCTTTAGCCCTGACCGCTCATGATTCTGGATGTTTAGTGTCAAATTGGCCAGTCTATTCCATTTCCTAAATTAATGTGGGAATTCTCTTTGCTCAAATCATGCCTTATGCCAGTTGACTGTAAAAGTGGGAGAAACTCAATACACAGTTTTGAAGTCATCCATTTCCCCCATCCAAAGTGGTTTTGGCCAATGGGGTTCAGTGCTTTCATTTAAGCAGCAATTTTACATTACAGATGGAAAACAAAATGGTTAAAGCATGAATTCCAGTAGGATTCCACTGAACTTTGAACATATATGAGAGAACAAATTGTGATGATCTTATTATTGCCAAAAGTTATGTTGCTCCTCAGCTTAAGATGCTTTTTAATGCAAGCAAAAATTTCGTGTTCTGGTCCAGCACTGATTGATGTGCTCTGTCTGAAAGTCAGATGGAGAAAACCTGTGTACTGATCCTCCCATGAAACAGTTAACTACATTGTAATTAATAATCTATTCCCTGTTGTTGTCTGTAGAATAGAAATATATTTTTAAGTAGCATTCACCTTTACCTTTTTTTTTGCTTATTTTTATACTTTTGTGTTTATACACCGTTCTTATTGACTGAGCAAGATTAGCAGTGCAGATATTTAGCAAGCTTCCCTTCCAACAGTGTTTTATTTTTATTTAGGAGTTTTTACTTTGTAGCCAGTCAGTGTGTAATTCTGATGAGCTGCGTCAAAGGCTCACCATGCCAGATCTTGTCTTCGTGACATTTTTGGAACTCCAGAAATAATGGTGAGGAGTTAAAAATGCAATCCAACAAGACACTGCAACAGGCAGCTACCTAGAGAGACTGCAGGAAGTAATAGCATTTATTAAATTTGAGAAAAACTAGCAGCTGACTATACTTTGTGTTTAATGCAAATAATTATGTATATTATTTTGCTAGAACAGCTTTGACAAGCCACTCAGATGGTTTAAACAGCATCGTTACACGCATATCTGACTCGGTTACTGTTAAGGGACTCAGTTGATTTATTAGTGCAGTATTGCCTTACACTTGCTTTATTCTTTGGACATGTTTCCAGAGGGTTTAGTTTCACAGTCTCTTGGGCATTGCTTTTTGTTGACTAGCCATCATCTAAACTTGGCCAAGAGCAATCAGATGAGCTTTCCGCCCAAGCTCTATAAGCTACATCTGTTCTCAGTAATTGACAACGCAGAAATCCTCCCCCAAAACTCCTCCTTGGGGCACGCTGTATCCTCACTTGCCCTGCACATCCATCACTTAGTTGGCTCTGCACATCAGTCACCTGCCTTGGATACACTGTTTGAGCAAAACTTCCAGCGTTGGGGAAGAGATGTGGTTTGAGGGAGAGAGGTGGCATCACAAGCAGGAGGGCTGAATTCAGGGGGCCTTTGGCCGTACTCAGAGGATCCATTTTGGGTAGCAGAGGCCCACAGCTGTTGCCCTGTTTCTCCCATGAAAGTCAGGGCATTTGGATTTCGGCTGGTCACATTTTCTGTCCAGTGTTTGAACCATTAGGAGTTCCTGTCCCTGAAGAGAGCATTAGGTGAAACTGCACTTTCTGTTTTCTACCACCACGAGTGTTAACCTAAGGAAAACAAAAGGAGGTGGGCCACAGGGGAGCAGAAAAGGCCGTGGATCTGTGTGAGCACTGCCCAGCAACAATAAAAACATCCCCCAAATTATCCTGTTTCCAGCACAAATCCAAAACACAGCCCCATACCAGCTACTGGGAAGACAATGAACTGCCCCAGCCCAAAGCAGCACACTGAGGTGTTTGCATTATCTCCTTCTGCTTTTATTAATGGATTTTTATGTGAGAGTGTGATGGCTGAAAAGCAGCCTGCTGTGGTGGCTGCATAAATTTGGAAAACTGTTCTTGAAATCTGTGGTATGACCTGTGTACTGTTGTGTGTCCAAATGGGTTTAGTGTATCATAACGCTCCTAGAAAAACAAAAGGACAAAGAAGATGGGATTGCTAAGGGAGACATTAGATTTCATTTCACACTGGTAATAGTTTAGAGATGTGTGCTGAGCAAAATGGGATTCAATTTTGTGGCACTTTTCTTTTTTATTGCTGCTAAGTGATTTCAATATCCAGTCTAAAGTGATATTGAGAGCGTTCGATGGAACGGGGATGAAATCAGGGAGTGCTGGAGGCTCAGAGGGGGCCACAAATCTCCGGATGACTGGAGGGAGCCTTTTGGAGCCATCCCAGCTGACCTTAGCGGGTGTTATTTAACCTGGAGGCTGCTGGTAAGTACCTTGCAATGTAAGGTATTGTTGGGTGCTAAAGGGAACGACGTGCCCAGATTGCATTTTGGACACCAATTGATGTTACTTGGTTATGGCTTTGGCCGTGAACTTCCCGCTCTCAGGAACATTTATGGCTAAAAGTTTATTGCCCATCTGTTGCTGCCTGATAGACATATCATAACTGGGAAATGGTTTAAGCCCTGCAACCTTTCAATTTATGGCTGTTGGAAGAAGATGAGGATTGTTACACAAACAAGGAGGCATACCTGCAGTCCACAAGGCGATGGTCACAAGTACTGTGCTTGGGGGCCACTTCTTGTGAGTGTATATCCTGCTTCTGGTGAGCATGCAGGTACAGAAGGTGAGTGGTGGTGTTTGTTCTACATATTCTACATTATTATGATCAGAGTCATTTCTCAGTTTCTTGAGCTTTAACTCAAGTGTTCATAAGTTGGTTTATGTACAGGATAGAATCCTAAATCAGATGATGATAGGAGGAGCCTGAGGGGCACAGGTGGAACTGTTGAGACTATGTGTTTTGGCTTCTGCAGATTTTGGGCAAAGAACTGAGGAAGTGTGAAATGAGGGCAATGCAGAAAAATATATCAGACAAAGGCAGCGGCTCAGTAGGCGCACACATTAGCGAGCGTTTCAGAAATCTGTTTTTGTTTTCTATGTAACAGGGTTACAATAGAAAAGCAAATTTCTGTTCTGCAAGAAGAGGCTCAGGAGCTGCACTGTATTGTCCTCGCTATGCTTTTGGAATCGTTTATATTTCCAGGCATCATCTCATTTTCTCTTACAAAATACTGAGTTGCTGATAAAGTGCCATGAAATTTAAAAAAACAAAACAAAAACAACTAACCTTTGAGAGGCTTTTAAATTCATGTCTTGCAGTTTAACAACCTTGGCTTTTTTTCTGGAACCAAATGGCTCCTAACTTACATTAGCATAGAATATTTTATACAGTTTCTGGGGAACACTGTGAGAGCAAACTTCTGCTTTTGCTCTTACTTAGCTGCATAAAATTTTGGTTTAAAACTGGTTTGAGTAAATAACATAGAAAACCGGCCATGGTTTGGTCAAACCTTCCCATGGCTTTATTTATTCCGTGTGCCGTGTTTCCATTTGAGTGCACAAATGGTGCTGTCACTTGTGTGGGAGGGCACGTGAGGAGGGAAAGGGGGCTCTCAGCAGCACAGGGCAGTGGTGGCCAGGCAGCCATTCAGCTCCCACCAAGTTTGCTTTGGAGGGCCCTGACAGAGGGGGCACCTGTGTTGGGGCTGGCAGGAGAGCAGGGCAGAGCACCCAGCGTTCCCACCTCTCCTGCCTCTGCCACCGAGCAGTTCCTGGCTCCAAGGGGCTCCAGACGTTCCCATGGCTTTCCCCACTAGGCCTTTATGTGAAGTGACAGCTCTGGCAGCAGACATGACTTCTGCAGAGTCATCAATGATTGCTTCTAAAGCTTCATTAGCGGTGCAGAGCGCCCCAGCAGTGCTGTGCTCAGATTTGAAGTGGCACTGTTTCATTTTTCTATATGTGAGAAGGATATTTGCTTTGTGCTGAGATATTTCGCCTGTGTAATAATTCATTGGCTTCTATAGCACTCAGGGACCTTATTTTTTAAGACACAGAACACATTTGTGAAATGTGTATTCCTGGTATTATTATTTTTAATTTTCTCTCGGCAACTGAATTTTCTTCTCTGCTGCAGAGAATAATGAAATGAGATGCATTTGCTGGATTCCAGTTTAGTCTAAGAAATCACAATGGCAATTTACATATGTTTTACCCTTACATCAAGATTTTCACTATTTACCATAAATGGATTAGATTCTAGTTATGTGCAGAACTGACTGGAAAATAAACTGGCATCCGGATTTGCATTCATTCTGCGCCAGTGGTTCCTCTGTCAAATTTGCTCAGTGTGGAAGATTTGGCCAAGAGCTGGGTTTGTGTATTACCTGTTACTGCAGGCAAAAGCTTCAAGTAGGTGTTGGCCCAAACCCCTGACATTTATAAGGAATGACATATTGTTACCAGGGAATAGGAATATTGGAATTACAATGCACTTAGTGCTCAGTGTAGGAGAGGGCTGGGGGAAGGCTTGTGCCAGATAGCCAGGAGCCCTCATTTATAGAGTGTGAAAATAGCTGCTGAATGCAAGGTTATTGCAGCATGTGACTTCCAGGTAGCTTCCTGCTCCCATTCCTGCCCTCTGCGGTCTGGGGGATGTGTTGGGCAGGCAGCAGAAGAGCTTGCTGTTAGCAGCATGGTGGGTGTGCTCAAACCTTCCCTTCCAACTGAAGGTGTGTGATTTCAGGGGGCAAACATGTTAATTTATCTGTCTTTTTGCACTGTTTCCTCCTCATGGATTTTGTTTATAGGTGTAGCTAACTATGGACAACTGTAACCAGTGAAAGTTAAAAACAAATGTTGGTGTGTGCTTATGAAATATACATGAATACTCAAATGGTCTAAGCTAAGAAAATATTGTCTTTCTGTATTTACTTTCTATCCTTATTTTTCTTTTTCATGCAAAAAAAAAGGAAGAATTAGGCCTAATGCCAGACTGTCCCATTCTGAGGTAGCTTTTGTTCTTTGTTGACTCCTAAGCAGAACCCAGTCTTGTTCAATACAGTACATGGATTTTCCTCATGTGCTGAGTTAAGTATTTGTTTCACCAACCCTTGTTCACTCTAGTGTCAGACAAATTTTTAGCAGAGAAGTTTAAATCACCCTTTACTCTGCTGTTCTCTGTTGCCATCCCCAAGCTGTTGCAATGTCCTGATGTCCAGTCCAACACCATCATGTCACCAGCAGACTGGAGTTGATATTACTGCAAATCTGTGATTGTAGTTGTTCCTCTTTCCATCTAATAGAGAGAGGACGGGAATCTTAGGTAGATTTAGTACAAAATGTTTCAGCCTGAGGTAGGCAGATTTGTTAAAAGCCAGAATTGATAAAATTGGATATAAGGCTGTGCTTACACAAATAGAAACATTTTAAAGCCTCCAGTAGAGCAGCTACCTCCCTTTGCAGCCTTGTGCTTCTTGGATGCACATTCACACCCCTAAAGCATGGCCTCTCTGGACAGAAACAGAGAACTTTGAGCCATATCCTGATGTCCCACTCCTGATCATCTCCTGGTGCAGTCTGCTCATTGGTAGTGACTTGTGTAATCTCTGAGCTCCTGCGTGGGTGGGACTTCTCAGTAAAATCCATGAGACATCAAGTGGTGCAAGAGGGACTCTGCCCTTCTCCTCAGGGAAGGAAAGCTGTGGATTGTCTTTGGCCTCATGCACATGGATTTCAACAACAGACAGACACACCTCTTGTCCTCCTTCTCCAGCTTCCCTTCACCAAATGTGAGAAATCAGGTAAATATGAAAGCAACCTGCTCTGGGCTGATGAGCTGGAGGGGCAGATGCAGAGGTTTTGCTTCCATGGAGGTGTATACCAAAGATACAAATTTTAGGGAATAGAGAGATGTGAAGGAGGCTGTTTGGGATGACAACACTGCTCTGTGAATTAACAGTCAGCTCTGTCTACATCACACTGAAAGCCCAGCCCCTGTTCTCCTTTCACCAGGGGAAAATTTCCAAGACCTCACAACAAGGTTCCAGCTCTGCCATGTGTCCGTGGGTGGTGACGTGCACCACTGGCTTGGCTCCTGCTGTTGCTACATTCCTCAAGCAAAATTGTGGCTTTGTTATACTCAGTTATAGATTTGGTCTAAACCTGCTTGTATCAGTGCTCTGAGACACAGGACACAACTCAGGGCTGATTCCGAGTAATAATTTGTCTCCATCCCTACAGAGTTTTCACAGGCATTTGGGACAGAGAGGCACTCATTAAACTCTAGAGGTTGCCCAGGTTTTCACCTGTTCAGGAACATCTACCTTGTGTTCAGTAGAAGGACTTGAAATATACTTAAATTGGTCATTCAGAAAGATCATACACCAAGAGGTAAAATAGATCTCCTTTACTTTTAAAATTCAGCTTGTTATGTTTCATCTCCTAGAAGATGCCAGTGAACTGTTGTTTGCATACATCCCTGAGCAGTTGCACATCTCTTTACCATGGTGTTTTATTATCATTTGTGTAGGAGCTCTTGGCCCTCTCCATGCAGATGCAAAGTGGTATTAATTGTGTAGGGAGCACATAGGCTGTGTGTGATGTCATTAGTAATATAATGAACAAGTCTCAGGAGCTGAACAGATTGGTAAAATCTAAAAAAAAAAAGCCAAAACCCAAACTAATAAATAGGATGGTAATGATGTTTTGATATTATTTGATGGGCAAGTGACTGCTTTAAGAGATCCTGAAGATCTCAGTTCCTAATTGACAGTGACATCTTGGTGCTAATACGATAATGGTGATGCCACTGGAAAATGAATTGATGGGGACACACAAAACCAGGGACGTGCAAAAGGACACCAGGAAGGGCTTCCTTAAGTAGTAGGACACTTCAGTGAGTGGAAAAAATGCCTCTCATTGTTCTCATTTCTGCTCTTTGGGGTTTGGTTTTGTGTGGTTTTTAAATATATGGTAATTCCTTTATCCCTTTTATGTTTTTTTTTAATCTCACAGTATCAGTGTTCCGACTGCTTTAAACAGAGAACATTCCTGTGACCTGTTTCAGAGAGAAAGTATTTTAAATTTTCTAAGCCTTTCCTATTATAAAATTCCCCGTTAAATACCTGACATATGGAGATAACCTGTACCCAGCATAGTCTGTTATCAGGGCTCTTTTGTTGCTACTGCTTTTATAAAATACTGTGCATGAGCAAAATTTTACTTAGTCATGCTGATCCTCCTAATATTTCAGCACAGCAGAATCTTGCAGTGAAATAAAACTGAAAAATGGCTAATTTCACTAGACTATGCCTGTACTTGAGGGTAACTACCACAATATCACCTTCCTGGCTCTGTACCATTGCCAGGAGGTAACAAATGTACGAAATAAAAGCTGTTGCAAAGGTGTGCTCATGGTCTAGAAGTCTGGTCTAGTTTTCTCTAGATACAACACAATTCCATATTTCTCTAATTATATTTCAGTCACATGGATAAAATCAATCCTGCAGACTTGAAATTACTTGCTGCTTTTGATTCATCATGTAGGAGCACATTTTAATTCTCCAAGAAGGTTAATAGCTTCATGCATTCATTGTTTAAGTAATTTCTTAAATCCTCAATGCTTACATGAGCAACTTTATTGGCTTATATTTTCTTTTATTGAAATATATTGCAGGAAATACCTTAGAGCCTGCTTCATTAAGTTCCACTGTAAAATGCTGTGTGCCTCAGAAAGAAAGAATACCAGTCTGTAATATTATTCTTTAAGGGAGACCTCAACTTCCTCCTTGAAAAACTGCCACAAGTATCTCTCAACTTCATTAGAGACACCAGTAGGAGCTCCTGTTCTGCTGCTGCTGCTGAAGCCAGTGAAAAAAGGCTTCTTTCCTCAAGGATCACTGTAATACCAGGATTAGAATTAAGTTAGTTAAGAAAATGTTGATTCATCGGTATTTTCACCTCAGGTTAAGAGAATGCTGCTTATAACCTAGGCAAAACTCCCCCTTTTCCCCCAGGATTAGAATGTTTTATTATTATTTTGAGTATACAGAGATAGAAGTGCAGAATGATAGAGCTGAGATCGAGATGGGACTCCAAGGAGTGGTGTAGCTGTTTGTGAAAAGCAGTGCTGTTTGAAATGGCCCTGTGAGTTCATAATGAATATAATTGCTTTCCATGTTGGTCGTTGGGTTTGATTCCTTTTGCAACAGCTGGTTTAGTAGAATTCATTTGATGATGATGCTGGGTGATCTACCATAGTGAAAATGTATTGATTTTCTGAAAAGTCCGTTTTTGGAAATGCTCTTACACTGTGTTTTTACATACATTTGCTCATAGCTTAATTGCTATATCTATAAGCTGCTGCACATCCTGCCAATGTAGCTTAAAGAGCCACATAAAGCTGTGAAAAAGGTTCAAGACATCTTTCTGGAGCAAAGAAGGAATTAAAGTTTTTTAAAAGTTAAATTTCTCAGGATTTATGTCAGCTTGTTGCCTATACACTGTTGACACCTCATGTAAAGCATCTGTTGAGTTCATGTGTAAGGGTTTATGCCACTAAATGACTGAGCTCAGTAGGTCAAATTGTGCATATTCAGGAGATTTAAAGACTTTTTCACAGCTGAAGAAAAAATCACAAGAAAGAGCAGCTTAATGTCTGTTTTAAAACTGTTAAACCTGCAGAAATTCCTAAAGTATAAAATGGAAAACACGGCTGCTTGCTGTGTTTGGTGTGCACCTAAGGGAAGCTGTGTGAGGGAACATTTCCAAGGAGGAAGGGAAGGGACAGTCTGAGCAGAGGAAAACACAGAGAATGGCAGTGATGGCTGTTGTGTGAAAGATGTTTACAGCAACTGCTAATGCACTCTGTGCTTTCTGGGTATTTGAATGGAAATATTTCCCAGTGATTCTCCCAGACAGTGGCACTCAGAAGCACTGCCAAGTACCTCCCTTTTCGTGGAGTTTATTTCAACCTCATTATTTATTTCACTTTTGAAAATAGACTTGACATTTTGCTGCTTAAAGAAATTAAAGAGTGTAATAAAAAGCTGGGGTTGAGCAGCAGTGGCTTCCTCTGCTGAAGAAAGAGCTGTGTAAACTGGGTATCAGACAAACCTCCTTAGCAATAGGGGCAAGTAGATCAATTTTTAAAAGGCTAGCAATGAGCACTCCATATCATTAAATCTTCTGATTATTTGCTGTTTCAATTCTCAGCTCACAGGATAATAAACAAGGCATATGGACATTGATGCTCCCTTCATCCCTGAGGATTGGGATTTAAACCACATGAAGTTACTTTGTTTATTTGGATTTTTAATCTGTGTTGGGAACTACTGTTGGTACTCAGGTTTGTTTATTTTCTTTGTGGCTTTGTTTGTTTTCTAGTGCCTTTAATATATCACACTTGATATATTACTGAACCCCTGCATAGTTCATTAGCATAGCACAGCTCCCAGATGAATTGGGGTGAGCTTGCTGAGTCAGCTCACAGAAGGAAGAGAGGAATCATATCTGGCAGCAGCAGGGAGTTCTTTTGGCTTAAGGTGGGAATGACCTAACGTTTGTCATCTGTTGTTTATTCTCTTGTCCTCTGCTGTTTGAGGAGATCCAGTTGGGGCTGGTGGGATTGGAGCTTTTATTGTTAGTGTCACTGTGTATTTATGGATTTGTTTGGCACTTTGTGGGGAAGGTGCAGAGGTTTATGCAGTGATCCTTGGAGAAGTTGTGTCCTCAGCAAGGAGAAGGATTTTTCACAGGAGTACGTGCCAGAGGCTCGGCAGCACACGGACTGCTCGTGGTCATCAGACCAAGTTCAGCTCTTGGGATCAACATCACTGTTTTAGTGGTCATGGAACGTGGACAGGCCAGTGACCACACAGGCTCCTCAGGGTGATATTTAAGGATGGAACTGGCCTTGCAGATATTCTGTGGCAAACAGGTCACCCCTCAGTACCAAACCCCTAAAGGATTGCTTCAGCCCACAAGGTAGGAGCGAAACTGCCGTTGAAGAGCAGAAATGGCTTTGGTTGACAGTACAAAACAATATTAATCCCACATTAACTTCTGGGTCACTGCCTGTGTAGTCCCTGTCAGGACAGTAACATTTATGCATACTGCACAATCTAGGATCATATTGGGGTGGGGTTTTTTTTTTTTTTTGGCTTTTTTTTCCCTTAACCTTGCTGTTCAAGATAAACTGTAGCAAAATGGGATAGCATTTTGATTGCTGTAATCAGACCTACCACACTTAAATGTTCTGAAGTGTTTTTCATCTCCTAATTTTCAGCTATCAGTAGCATTTATGACCCACTTTGCTTCCTCTTGAAATCGCAGCTTCTGAAACACAGCACCATAAGAGGCTGTCAGCAGCCTTTTCAACTCTGAACTCCTGTTTCTCAGCACCTCAATAATATTTTTTGTCCCTGGATCCCAGGAAGCTCTTTTGGATCATGAGTGCTCCTTCTTCCTTCCTGATCATGCTGAAATTTCAAGAGTAACGTTAAAAAAAGCCCTAGAAAATTATTGGGCTGATTCCTCCCTTAGTTTATTGGGCTCTAACTGCTAACTGCCTTCGAAAAATGTAGCCCAAACTATTAATTTTTTTTCATCTCCTCCTTTATTTTATCAACAAATTTAATTAAACTGACCACAAAAGAGCCCAAAAATGTAAGTACAAAAGATACTGTATTTTTTGACAGATATGAATGTGCTAATTAGCCTTCAGTTCAGCCATGTTAAAAAAAAGGCTTTAGAACACATCTCTACTGCTTTTTATTAAAAGTAAAGAATTAGAAGAGTACCACATGTCAAAGAGTAAATAATAAAGCTTTCAGTATATTGAGACAATATTGGTAAATCTTACTGATATGCCATTTATAAAAAAAAATACAGTGCTTAAATTCTAATGAGATTCTACACTGTTGTATCTTCCTCCAGCTCTGAGAACAAGGTAATTTATACTCTTTTCTGGAGCAATTTAAATTGTTTCTTTTATGTTGTACGGTTTTGCACTAATGTTTCTTTTCAACTTCTGCTTCTGTGGGCCACCTTTCTCCTTGTTTCTTATTGAAGTGCTGAGGATCATTTGAGTCAAATCCATTAACTTTCCCATGGTTTTCAATCAAGACCTTTGCAAAATGCCCAGTTCCACAATGCCTTTAATGGAAAATATAGATTGCTTCATATTTGATTTAGACCTCACTCCTGTGCTTGTTTGCTTTTTTCCCCCTCAGGTTATCAAGCATTGCATGATTTTTCTCAGCCTTTTCTTAGCATAAGCTAAGTTGTAAGTTGGGCAATTGCTCTGCCTCTAATTATTTTTGCACTGGACTGAAAGTCATTAATGTTATTTCTGATGATTGCAGCTGATGCCCTGAGAATGAAAACATTCAGTGGGAAATCCAGGATCTGCTGGAATTAAGGAAAACTTCCTCTTAACATTTTTTCCTACCCATCTGGGCATGCAGGTCTAAATATGATTAATGGTTTGTCTCCAGCCCATCTTTATTAGAAATATTGATAATCTTTAATGGAAATAGTAACCATAGTTAAACTGTGAGAGTATACAGTGTATGAGCAAGGGACAGTATGGTTTGGATGGGTACAGTGGGCTTTTCCTGCACAAGAGGTAATTTCTGTTTGTGTCTCTTACCAGTGTTTCACTGCTGGACAGACAGATACACAGAATAAAGAACAGGGAAGTGGCTGTGTAGATACCATTGTTCTCCTGAAGTGATTGTGTTGTTCTTGTGGGCTGCAGGTGGAAGGAAGGGCTGCTCTTTTCCAATCACCTAAAAGCATCTGGAGAAGGGAAGGTAATGGACTCGAGGTTTTTTCAAGGCTTGTGCAGAATATGACAAATACATGAGACTGCATCACTGAGGCCTTTTATGATAGATGGAAACAATGTCATTTGTGTCACAGCTGTGCTCCCAGAGCTCTGTTTCCAAGCACAGTGGAATGGGCAGAGCTCCTGATGGGAGTGATCCAGTGATCTGTTTCACCTGTCACAAGATTTTGGGATGTAGTATTTGTGTGTGATTTATGGAAGGATGGCTCTCACTCACTAAAAATGTGCCTCCCAGCTTCAGCAGGTCTGACACACAGTTACACTTCCCAGCCTGCCTGCATCCAAACACAGAGTTTGCACGTTGAAGAGATTCAAAGAAGGGGGATAGGAATTACTGTCTACTATAAGAGAATTAAGGAGGAAAAAATAATCTAATATGGCCCACGGGTCCCTCATGTTTTACAGAAGGTTTCTTCCACAGGCTCTCTTTGTGATTCTTTTGCTTCATTTTGGCCTCCTCTTTTTGTCAGTCACCTTTTAAATTTTGGCCTGAGAGCATCCTCAGTGCAAAATTGATAAAGCCATGCTCAGAAGAGTGATAACTGGAGACAGTCTCAGTAGAAAAGCCCTCATTCCATCACTTCCCAGGTTGTACTGGATGGGGATTTTATTTTATTTGTATTTTCATTCATACAATATTTCAGACACAGGGCCAGCTTGGCTTCTTGGGTTTTCAGCAGTGTGGGTTGTTGGTTTTGTTGGGGTTTTTTTCATTTCCCCAGTGACGAATCTGATGTCACCGATGCACTCAGAGTATACACAAACCTTGACAGAAAAGAGCAGATTTGTTTATTGAAAAACATCCCTGTGTTACTTCTAGTGGCAGGGAAAGTGTAAAGGCAGAAGATGATTCAAACCCCATGTGTCCTGACTGCAAAGTGAATTTTTAGGAATGTGGGACACAGTAAGCCAACAGACTCACTAGATGGCTTTTTTTTTTTTTTTTGGTTTATTTAATAATTTCCATTTAATCTTGTTTCCAAGACACAAGTCTCTCCAGCTTCTCCAAAGTGAGCATATGGGCAGTGTATGGATATCACCACTATGTCTTACTATCCAGCTGCTATTTGTGTGCCAGTGGGGAATGGCTGCACAGCTGGCTGGAGTACCCTGAGTGATCCTTCTGCTTACCTAAAAATATTTCTGAATAATTGTAGTCAATGGCCATTTAATTTGGGCAGTTGCTGATCCTTGGCATGGATTGTTGAGAAGTTAGGATAGCAGAGAGAAAGGAGATTGAATTAATGGAAGTATGGAAACTGTTTCAAGGGGAGAAAAGGCAGTTCACTCTTTCTTCTCTGCCTTTATAGATAGAGGGTTGGGGTCACAGAAGCTCCATGTGGGTTTAATATCCTTGAAAATGCCAGGAACAGAGTAATTGGATGACTGGAACAGACTCTGGATGCAGCTCTTTCGTCACTGCCCTCAATGAATGCGATTCTTTTCCCTCTGAATTCAAATCTAACAGAGACTATTGGCTTTCAGCGTGGATGGTTTCACCTCTGAGCCAGGCAGCAGCCCCAGTGGTAAGGTACAGATAATTGTAGCAAATCACTCCAAACCCTCCTGAAAGCACTGCATTATGCATGCACCAGCTTTAAAAATGGACAATTAGAAAGACACCTCTTTTAAAAAGTGCTTTTGTGGTGAGTAAAACAAAATGATTTCTTCAGGTTCCAGTGCAAAATGAGTGGCTACAAAGCATGTGCACAGATTTCTGGAGGTACCATACAAAGGGGATGATAATAATGACCTTGTTCTGTCACCAGAGAGTCTGCACAAAGATTCCATCGGCATTTTGCACACTATGATAAAAAATGTGTGAAATCCTCAGCATCAATGAAGGTTCAAAGTGAAGCAGACTCAAGCAGGATGAGGTGTCCATAAAAAAAGAAATAGCTAAATGATGTTAAAGAAGCCAAGATAACTGAAAAAATTAACAGCATAATAGCTTATAGAGTCTGCTCCTGCTAACAAAAGCAATGTTTAGCAACATGTTTTCATTCAGTCTGAAGACACAGTTACGTTCTAGAATGAACAAAATAGGAGAAGCATGAGTATACAATGGTATTTTGAAATTTGAGGTTAAGATACTTGAACTCTGACCTGTCCAAGGAAAGGGAGTCTTCCTGTCTCTGCCAGCATCCTAGTGTTGAATGATGCCTGGCTGCCTGTGGCACAGAGCAAGCCCAAGCCATCAGGATATGGACTGTCTGTGGGAAGGCATGAAGGGATTTCCTGGAAAGGCTTCCCCTTTAGGGAGCCTGGGATCCTGCAGTAGCTGGCCCTGATGAGGTTGAGGTTGCTGAGGCACTTCCCTATCCATAAGGGACAAAAATCACAGGCCCAAAGCCCTCCCAAACCTACTCTGTCCAAGATGGAGTGGTGGATGAAGTCTGTCTTTAACCTAAATTATCCATGAATCTCTAAAATCAAACCCCAGAGGTTTTGTGTTCAGCTCTTGCACCTCCATAGGAACTATATTCTGGAGACCTTTTCCCGTGGAAGTCTCCTGCCTTGTATCTGAGGCTGAAAACAGCTGAGACAGAAGTATTTGGGGGGGCATGCTTTTTGGTTTTTTACCATTTACAGCTACACATTTGTCTTCAAAAGCAAAGGTCAGAGGGTTGTGTTAATTAGAAATATTTCAAGAATGTGTATCTCCGAGCTCTTCAAAAGCCAGATTAATAAAAAACAGAATTGCAGGAAAGGAGGCTAGGGAAGATGAGAAAAAAATTAATGTATTTGGTTTTAGACTTGCTTTTGTGATCCACATCTCTACGTACACCGAAGTCTTAAATCAAGCAAATTAAACCTTACCACAGTTCACCTTTGAGCACAGGGCAGAGGCAGACATGGCTCCAGAGGTCACTGTGCTACTGCAGTAGCCCAGCAAGAGCCAGTGTAATTTTGTTTAAATTCAGAACATGTTCTGACAACACATGCCCATCTGCTAACCCTCTGGCTGAGAGTCAGGTCTGCAAAAGGAATCTGAAGATGCAACTCCTGTTCTAGTCTGATTTTTTGCCCCTTCAGATGCCTCCAAGAGCTTTTCAACTGCCCAAAATGAGCTCCTAACAGTATAAGAAAATAAGAAATTAATGCAGGGGGGCAGAGAGGCAGGTTAAAAGAAAGAGGGGAAAAGCCAATAGTTTGTTGTTGAAAAATAAATGGGGGATGGATTGTTGAAGGCTCTTGTGGCAAGGCAGTGGTACTGATTATTGTATCAATATGGTGTTAGAGCCATTCAGGTATTCTGATGGACCTTCAGATGTTTTTGGCAGTTCTGTGGTGTTTTTAGCATGTGTCATGAGAAAAACCCACTCATTCCTGGGAGCTGGTCCACGAGCCAAAAAAACCAGGCAGTCTCCTTCACTTATCCTTGTTTTGTGCAGGTTGGAACTCACGTTACAATATGATGAATTAATTGCATCTTACAGCGCTACAGATTGGCTGCACCAAATTGGCTGATTGTAAAAGATTTCAGTGCAGTAATTATCACAGCTTTGTTCAAAAGGGCTTTTCTGCATTTGATATGATGTATGGATGACCATAAGTCAAGAAGAAAAAAGAATGTTCATACATTATTGTTAAGGAGGGAAAACTCATATGGGAAGCAGAGTAACAGTTCTGATCAATAATGGACAGAGAAAATGTGGGACAAAAAATAGCCAAAAGTCAGTGCTGGCAAGTGAGAGAGGCAGAGACAACAGGCAACAATAGCAAAGGCCTTACAGACATTGAGATGTGGATGTTGAAAACTGAACCAGTGAAAAAATAATCAATGTGGGTGTAAATATACAAATTTTGAATGTGAAACAATCAAGAGTTTTGAGTTAAAAGTCAGTCTCACTGTGGAACCTGTGGCAGCAATTGGTGTGCGTACGAGTTCAGCCTTGCATGGAGAGAAACGGGGAATAAAGAGGACTCTGTCTCTTTGAAGCATTTGGGATGTACTTTGTGGTGTTAGAGAATAGAAGTAAGGAATTTCAAAGTGTCATTATGATTAAATGAATGGAAGTAGTATGATAGGGTTTTAATTTGCAGCCTAATTTTAAAAATAAAACAACAAATGCGAAACTACAGAGGCGGGGGGGAAGCTGTTTGTAGGGTTTTTGTTTGCTTTAGAAAGGATATTTTCTTTTCCACAGTTTGGGCTACAGATGGGTCTCATGGGATTTGCATTCCAACATAAGGGAGATATTCAGGCTTTCAGATTTCATTACCACTTTCTTCATTATTGTGCCTCGAGGAGCTATAAATAACACATGGCTAATTTGTGAATATGGCACGTTCCAGGGAATGTGTGTATTTTAATCAGGGTACCTTCTGACATTTGGTAATTGGTTTACAGATTTGTTATATAATTTCATGAGTATTAAGTTGCTAAGAGGAAAAAATCTTAATTTATGTGATCTAAAATCTGCCCCATTGGACCCTTACAGCAGCTGTGCCTCCTGCCAGGTCGGAGGACAGATTTTAAGCCAACAAGTACATAAACTAGCAGCTATTTTTTCATTTCTTATAGTTTTATTAAACTAGTAGTTACATTCTTCACATCTTTCTTTTAATTAAAACCTTTCTTTCTGTGTGTGTATAAATCACTGAACAGCTCTTAAGATGTAGGCAGATTTGGTCTGGTGAGAAATCAGGTTTTATGTTGGAAGGTGCATGTTTGTTCCTGGTGTGTTTTTTTGGCATGTTTATTAGAACAAGTCACATGCCACTGGCATATCTGCATCTGTGCACTGAGAACATCTTCAAGCAGCTGTTCACTTACTGCCTTTCCTCAGCTCACCGTCCCAAATTAGCTTTATTTCCAGCACCAGTTGGTTCTCAGGCTGTCTTGTGTAATCCCGCTGTCCTGAGGCCTGGAAATGGGGTCGGGAGTCATTTGAGGCTTTGTGTAAGAACAACCTGTCTGAAGTACCAAACATATGACATGGAGTAATAAGGAATATTATCTTCCTTTTTTTTTATTGTTGGAATCAAAAGTACAGAGAAACTGAAAATTTACCTGCTTTTAAATGTTAGTTGTTGTTATTTGTTTTCCCTCTTGCACAAAAAAGACACACTTGTCTGCATTTCTGAAGTTACCTCGCTCCTCTGGCTGTACCTGCTGCCACGCGATGTTTGGGGAAGCGCTAATTAGGGAGTGTTTCGGCTGCAGATGACGGAGCCGGGGCTGTTCATTTATGTCATTACTCACTGGCTGCAGGCAGCGCGTGCCAACAGCAGCATCGGGCAGGGACATCTGCAGGGGAGCAGCCGGAGGCACGAGGGCAGCGCGTGGCAGGGAATGCATGCCTTTAATTTACCTCATTGCCACAAGTGGGCCCTGTTCTGGAGCCGGCTGTGGGGCACTCCGCCATTTTGTGTGAGTGTGAGGGGTCACTCCGCCATTTTGTGTGAGTGTGAGGGGTCACTCCGCCATTTTGTGTGAGTGTGTGGGGTCACTCCGACATTTTGTGTGAGTGTGAGGGGTCACTCCGCCATTTTGTGTGAGTGTGAGGGGTCACTCCGCCATTTTGTGTGAGTGTGTGGGGTCACTCCGACATTGTGTGAGTGTGAGAGGTCACTCTGCCATTTTGTGTGAGTGTGAGGGGTCACTGCGCCATTTTGTGTGAGTGTGTGGGCTCACTCCGCCATTTTGTGTGAGTATGTGGGGTCACTCCGCCATTTTGT
>JACBWW010000034.1:5475020-5505933 GCA_020086605.1 Lanius collurio | reverse complement strand
TGTGGGGTCACTGCGCCATTTTGTGTCAGCCCATGGGTCACTGTGCCGTTTTGTGTCAGTGTGTGGAGTCTCTCTGCCATTTTGTGTCAGGCCATGGGTCACTCCACCATTTTGTGTCAGTGTGTGGAGTCACTCCGCCATTTTGTGTGAGTGTGTGGGGTCACTGCGCCGTTTTGTGTGAGTGTGTGGGGTCACTCCGCCATTTTGTGTCAGGCCATAGGTCACTCCACCATTTTGTGTGAGTATGTGGGGTCACTGCGCCATTTTGTGTGAGTGTGTGGGGTCACTCTGCCATTTTGTGTCAGCCCATGGGTCACTCTGCCATTTTGTGTGTGATCACAGGCTGACTAAATGATCAAGGGCTGAGGTTTCTTGTAAGGGTTAGAACATCCTAGAGATGCTTCTCCAGGCATCTCTTCCTGTGGCACACATGCACCATATTTTTGCTTTCAAAGTCATCTCTAGCATTACTTACAAGTGTGGTGGTGTACAGTTCCCATTACTTTTGGACTTGAATCCTGATATGCGAGCAGCAAATAATATGGCCTAGAAACGGAAGCAAGGTCCAGAAGATCTTGGGAAGCTGCATAGGGATGTGAGGGCACTGGGGAATTGTACCTTCCATGCTATGAGCTGTGGATAATGGGTAATACCAAACAACTGGAGGGAGGGTGGGGTAAGAAGACCAGTCTGGATCTGGAATTCTGAGGATTTCTATGCTTTTGTTACATTTTTCAAATGCTTCTACTTAACCAATGCAGTATTAGCATTTTTAGAACTGATGCTGAGTAAAACAAAATTATGGTACAAGTCCACTAAAACCTTGGTTGGTTCTTCCTAATTGGACTCTGGTTTTGTTACAGCAAGGATCCCATCAGCCACAGTGCTGGGTACAAAGGAGAGATTTGCCTGCCTGGCCAAATGTCCCCGCTGTTTGTGCATGGCTCTGGCTGCCCCATATTGCTGAAGAGCACAGCCACCTGTGGCTTGTTTTGACATTAAAAATACCAAGCACCTGCCGTAGATGTTGCCATCTGTCACTGCAGCACAGATTGAGGCAGTTTGGTTTGTAGTAGGCTGGCTCAGACTGGGCAAGGTACCAACGGTTTTGCCTTTCCAGAGCTTCACCTCTGCTGACATGTTGAAAACCTTCAGAGGCTCCAGCTTGTATTTGCCTTCTGCAGACTGCTGCTGGAATTTTAGGACATTATGTATCAGTGTAGGTATCACTGAGCCAGGAGGAGTGATGAGGGTGCCTGGAATACTCGTGTTGCTGCAGGGACAAGGACGCAGAAGGGGCTCTCTCATTCCCACGAGGAAGGTGAGTGACTGCAGTGCTGTGCAATATTGCCCAGGAAAAGTCACAATTACTTTCATGTTGCTAGGTGGAGAGCCCTGAATGTGTCTGGAGCCTGTGGCTTGGGAACAAATAATATTTCTTCAGGGTCTGATGAGGTAACAGCTCTCCAGCTGAGCCAAGCTCCTGGCTTCTCCTTTTGAATCCTGGAGCCAGTCCCTGCTCCCTTGGACTGGAGTGTGGTGCAGCCCTGCCAGCAGCATGTGAGGCCATCAGCTCTCCCATCTCCTGGTACATGTGGGTGCAGGGGTCTCTTCCCAGAGGATGCTTCTTCTGTGCCAGGCAGCACAGGGATTCACTGGGGCTCTCCATGAGGAGGTTCTCACCTTGGGGAGGGCACCTCCTTCAGAAGGTGCTCCATCTGGAGTGCAGACACGCCTTTTTTGAGCATATTGTTGTTACACTGGCCCTTCGTTCCTGCTCACAGTATTGTGGTTGGTTTTTTAATGAGTCCAGAGAAATTCCATTAAAGATATCATTGGGTTTGGGGGTTTTTTGAGGAAAAGGCAATGCTGATAACAATACTTTACAAACAATTTTTGTCAGTTTTTGTGATTTTCGAAGATGTCCACTCAGTCACTGATGGGTTATACTGTGCTGGCTTCAGCTATGCAATGCTGTAACTTGAAATACTGGGGTTATTTTTTTCCTTTTTTACTGTATATGGCCATAAAATAGAGACTTTCCCATAAAGTAGATTAAGCAAGATCTTTGATGCTTTCATTCAAAGAACAGCTCTTCCAGAAGGTGAGCATTAACAAGATAGGCAGTGTCACATTTTCATGACAAGGTTCAGACTGAGCAGATCATTAGAAAGAAAAGGATCAAAGCACTTCCACATGTTACATTTTGGGTGGATGTGAGTGTGTCACTGGCAAAAAAGCTCAAGTAGCAAACTTCACAGGAGGGGAGGCTCACTCCTCCTGCCTTTCTGTCCATTCCCATTTCCTTCCAGAGAGTCACAAACTTGTGGAGTTTCAAAGGAGTTATGTTTTAATCCAACTGGTAGGGCTGATATAGCTCTGATGAGAGACTTGGACATCAGAAGAGATGTTGGCTCTCCTTCATTACTAGTGAGCAATCCAAATACCACATTAAACAATTGTTTAATTCTTACTGGATTTACAGTAATCGTCTTGGTCTGGAATTGCCTTTGTTTTTTAGTAAGGGTTACTTATCTAACAAAAAAAAAAAAAAAAGAATAAATTGACTAAATACAGAACAAATGTTTTTAGCTGGTGCAGTAAACAACAAAATTTTAACTTGTGAATTTTACTAAAGTTGATTTGTAATTTATTTAATTCTAATTTATTCACTTAGTTAAAAATTCTGAATTTTACCACATTATAAAGCTGATTGAATGTGTAAACCTCCTGTGCTCTGTGTCTCCTGGTAGGACATGCTGTGCTGTCTTCCATGGACACAGAATACATAACCTAGAGCCCGAGGGCACAGGGAGCTGTTAGATCCTGATCTCAGGGTGTTCTGCAGCCACAAAGGGCCCTTCCCCTGCTTGCTGAAATCTGCTGAGCTTGTTGGATTGCCATTGATCACATCCATCTCCAATGGGAGCCAGCTCCTTGTGCAGCTCCAAGAAAGCAAGAGCTGCACCCAGGTTAAATGTTACACACTAGGATCGTGAGGCATGTATCCAAAGTGCTTCTCCAACTTTTTACAGAGACTCTAGCACATTTGAAGGGTTTGACAGAAAAGAATAGGCCAGGGCAACAATGATTGATCCATGTTTTTAAGAAAAAAATTGAAGCCATATTTTCACCAGGGGCTTCAGACGGACATTGATGTATTTATAAAGAACAAGCCCACGAGCGCCAACCTTTGCATCACTAAAAATGTAGCCTGCTGCAAGAATTTACAGCTGGGATGGAAGATTCATAGCTGCTCCCTTTATTTATTGGAAACATCTCTTGCAGCTGAGTAAAGACATAAATATGAAATTAAATCACAAAAACTACTTTGAAGTAGTGCTAAGGGTAGTTTTTAAACCTAGAGGCCAGGACAACTTAAAACTAATGTTGAAACACAATTGAGATGAACGGTATTTACTGATCCATTATTCCATCACTTTACAGCTAATATGTTAAATCCCAGATTATTGGAGAGCATTTGCTATATTCTTACACATAATGCTCACCAGGAGGACTCAAGGGCAGCACGTTAGATAAAGGTGCATCCATGAATTTCTGTCTTTGTGATTTATAGTTTTGGTGTCAGTGTAAAATTATTTTTATAGTTTATTTTACCAGCGTGCCGTGTGAAAGAACTTTATATGCTCTTGAAAAATAGCTTCATAAACAACAACAGGCTGTGATATGAGTTCTTTGAGTGCATAGATAGGGGTGTGAATGGCAGGATTAGGTTAATATTCTTTGTCCTTTTAGGTCACTGCAGATATTTTAAGTGGCTGCAGCTCCATGGGCCAGGGAGCATGGGAGAGCAGAGCAGCCAGGAGCAAGGGGGCAAAACACAACCCACCCCCAGGAGCAATTAGTGTTAATGTGTTATTTTGGATAATGATGATCCATAGTTTCTACATAGTGAGTTTTCATCTCTACATCTTGCGGCTCCTTATCTCAATTTTGCAGGTTGCAAAACTGATTAATTACACTAGCAGCATTAGTATAATTAGTGCTGATTATTCTTTGAGCTTTTTCTTCTTTAATCGTCTGTCTAATTGGAACTAAATCCTCATTTATCAAATAGTGTAGGTTTTAGCATCTGAAGGCAGTGGATTTTGTTTGAGTCTTTCCACCTTGAACTCAGGCATTGTTATAAAAGCTTTGGGAATATGTCTGTGGGATTGTACTGATTATAACTGGATCTGGATTTGGCACTTTTTAGTATCTGGTCATTTCTCAAATGTTTTGATGTTATAGCTAGCATTTTCATTAAAAATCTAGGAAAAAGAGGTGAAGAATAACAGACTGGAGACTCTTACAAATGACCTGCCATATTTACACTGTTACTCCATGGCAGAATCTAAGTGAAATGATGAGGGAGAATACTTTGTTGACCAACCTGGAGAAGTTTGAATTATCTTTAATCAGGAGTTGTCAGGATAAAAGAAAATACATGGAAGCAATACGTGACTGTTTTTCACAACATAAATGCCACAAAACCTGAAGAAATGAGGGCTGTGCCACACTTGTACTCGAGCTGCTCTCTGCTAGCAAAGCCTGGTTACGGTGATGGGTCGTGCCGTGACAGGACATGAGATAAAAGGAACAAAACCTGGAGCAGTGGTGGAATGATGTAGGACAGGGAATCAAGTCACACCCACAGTGTCCCCACGAGCTTCTGCACACAGTGATGCTGTTTGCACCATACTCACACCTGTGTGTAAAGGGTGAGCCAGGCCCTGTGCAGGCAGTTTTTCACCCCCTGGCCTTGTCCTGTTCAGCTGTGCATCTGAAACATATTTGGGCTGCATTTAAACACGATGGTTAAGTTATTCTCATGATTCTGCTGCTAAAGATGGGCTTAATCTTTCCTCTGTGTGGAAAAAACCCATTTTTTGTATGATGACTCATCTTGATTTAACATTACCATATGCTGTTGATTGCTTTACTCAATTTAAAACGTTGAAGTTAGGTTTCACTGACATTGTCGAGTAGGGATGGTGCATTATTTGTAATATATGATGTTTAACTGCACTCACTGCAGATTTAGCATCTATTAATTTTTACTAGAGGAGAAATAGTTGCCTGATGATCAAGTTTCTAGTGAGAAAGAAGTTCTCATTTTGTAGTCATGATCTTGTGCTCTTTTCCTTCTTATTTTCCATGACTGTAAAGCTTCGTTCTTTGGTGTGACTGCACACCAAAAACCCAGGCTGTGATTCTGTCCCATTGCAATTCTGACTACGAAGTTTGAGTTCACTTTTCAGGCTGATGGGCTCTCATCACCTCACTGCAGAGAAAACAGAAAGCAGTGAGATGGGAAAACAACCAGGAGATGGTACACGTGTTGCTTTTTTTGTCTCCTGACCTTCCAAATCTATGATGCTGGTGTATTTTAAAGGACAAACTGTGAGAAGCACTTAAAATGACATCATATAGTCTATTAGCCTTTTATATAATTTTCCTAATATTTCTAACCTTTCCAGTTGCAGTAAATTTACCTGGGCTTTGTTGTGTTTTGAGGTTTTTTATTAGATTTTACGTAAAACCGTATTAACTTCTTTAGATCTGTTTGTTCCTGCTACAAATACCATTTCATCATCACCTGTTTTACTCATTCCCACAGCCTGTGAAACACAGGCAATACCCTAAAACACCTCCATCCCTACAGGTGCATTAAAATGCTGGAGAAAGTGAGTATAATTTGTAATAGAGTAATTTGATTTTTCCACAGTTGCTGATACTTTCTAATGTAAGTTTTGAAAGGCCTTATGGCTGTAGCAGTGAGGAATGCTGGGCAGGGTGTGGGTTACAGATACCTGGGCAGGTATTTTTGCCACGTGTAAAATGAGACCAAACATGGAGAAAATGCAAAACTGAGAGCATTGAGCTGTCTTCATGGCTGTGAGTGTGCCCCTGCCTGTGTGGGCGCTGAGTGCAGGCTGGGGGTGCAGCTGGGGGTGTTACCCCTGCATGGCCCTCCAATATGTGGGGTGGCACCTGCATGGGAGCCTCAGTGCATGGGAAACAGGGGGGGCTTCAGCATCAGCTGCAAAGTCAAGCACAGCTGGAAGAAAAAAATGTTATCAGCCTAGGAAAGGCAAAAATAAGAGAAGTATTGATTTTTTTAAACATCATTAGAATCAGTAATGCATCACTTCCTTGTGAGAAATGACCCGTCCTCCTCCTTTCCAATCCTGTTACTTTTGTAATGAGTTTTTATTAGGTAACCTATTTTCTGTAAATTATAGCCCAGGTTTCTCAACAGACATCAAACATCTTCTCAGTAAGGATACCTGTTTAATTATTTATTTCTACTTGGAAAAAACACATTTTGCAGTAAAGTAAGAGTTGTAATGGAAGTGATATCTACAATAGAATTATGGATATAAAAATGTTATTTGCAATCCTTGGTTAGGTTTTCTTCCTTGTCATTCAGACTGTTCAACTTTAAGTTTTCTTAAATCTTTCCTGTTTAGGACTTAATGGTAAAGTCCACTGGTGAGGTGGTAAAGACACTTTATTTGGTTTAATTCTGTCTCTGAGGCTGATGGGTTTTTGCTGCCTGTGATTCTGAATTCGTTTGCATCTTCCTATGATTTTACAGTTTATCTCTAGATCATCAGATTTCTCATTGGGGGTGGAGGGTGTTACATTTAATACCTTTGGCTATTTTGGTTCTGCCTGGTCAAATACTGCACTAAACCTCTGTTTTCTAGTCCTTTTTTGGGTGGCCATCAGAGCACTGTGAACTATTCAGCTCAAAATACCAGCATTAACGATAGCCAAGGGAAGGACAGCTTCTGAAAGAGTGACATCAGATGGATTTGTTCTCAGCCTAGAGCTTTGAAATAATTTTTACTGTTCTCCAAATAATTCTGGCATTATCCATAAAAGTGATCACAAAGCATGTTGTGTTTTATCAAAGACACAGGATCTTTTTATTATATTAATGTACACTTTAATGAGAGAACCCCCTGAAATAGGATCAGTCCCATTAATTTTCCAGCTGTATTCTGTACATTGTTGCCTCTGGAAGGAAAGTAGAACAGGTTTAGAGCTAATCTTTCACCTGTACACCAGATCCCTTCTTATGCTTAGTTCTGGTGTAAATGACAAAGGTTTGGGGGTTTTTAAGTACTGTTTTCAATCAACTGTTTCATATACCCTGATTACAAAGAATATTTGGAATTTCATATAAACCTACCACCTTCTCTCAATGCCTCACAGCTTCACATTTAATTATTTTAGCTGTTCTTATTATATATGCAAGGAGAATCATACAAATGATGACTTCAGCTTGGATCCATATTGCCTATGGCAGCAAAATGTCCTTCCCTCAAGCTACTGAAAATGTTCATTCTTTAGCAGAGCAGAGTAACCAAAGCACTCTGAGTAGCATGCACACTTTGCTTTGTACCTTTGCCCTGGGTTCAGATTTTTTGTGCTGCATTAATGTTTTATGGAGTTAAAACAATTTCCTGATCTGATGGGATTCCTGCAGGATATCCTGCAGGATAATAATTAGGCTGGATGAATTCAATGCAAACACTGGAAGGCTGAAGAAGAAGATAAGAGGATGCAGTTACTGAGCAAGGGTGTTCATCCTGGGCAATGTTTGTGGATGATTCCAGTAGCATGGTAGGATTGAAGGGCCCCCAGCAGCAAAAAATGAAACATGCCACTTAACTCTTATTCCAGGTTTCTGTAGGATTTTGGCACAGCTTTAATGTTTTTATTGAAAGGAGCCCTTAATTGTGACACAGGAAACTGCTGGTGCTGAATTGTCATATTATCCACAGGGTGTCAACAAGGAATATTGAACAGATTCAGTGTTCCCAGAGTAGATGAGTAAGAGTAAAACTTAATTAAATGAAAGACCTAAACTATTTTGTATAATGAACACAGTTTTGTGCAGTTACAAAGTCCCAGCCTCTAATCCCCAGTACTAAGAAGCTGAAAAATAATTACCAGTTGACCAGCAAATTCTCAATAGGAGAGAAATTCTTGGGTTTGTGTAGTTGGGCTCTACACCTGTGACCTCTCACATCAGATGCAGAAATTATCATTCAGGAAAGGGGTTTGGTCCTGCTCTCTCCTCCCCTGTCCTGTCCTCCTTAGTGGTGTAGCTGTCACTTAAATGATGCCTAAGTGGATTTAATCCTAAGGATCACCCGTGCCTAAGAGCCAGGGAGAGGAGAGTTCCAGACTTGAATGAAGTCACAAGTAAACAAGTGTGCAGGAGGACACTCTGTCATGATTTTAAAAGAAAACAGGATTGTTGAATGTGAACTTTACAAAATGGACATGGAGGATCACATTAAGGGGAAGCTGCAAAGGGCAGTGCAGCCCAAGGGGTGACCCTAGCCCATGGCTGAGGGGGAGGTCAGGCAGGAGCTTGGTGAGCGAGTAAAGAGGGGAGAATGTGATGTCAGAAGATGAGAAAGGTCAAAACAATACATGTTATAAATAATACATAACTTCAGTTCATGGCTGCTCATGCTGAAAGAATAAAACCTGGTCTCCTGACTGTGGATATTCATAGCATGGATTTGGTGCAGCTCTTGGGAGAAACTGGCACTGACCAGCTTGCTCTGCCTGCCTGGAGGGCTGCTCCTCACACAGCTTCCCAGGCTGCCTCCCAGCTGATGCCTCAGGGCTGGAGTGCTGTCCCTGCAATCAGAGGTCAAGGATAGCCAGCAATGCCATGGGGTACCTCCTTGTGGTCAGAATCCACTGGTCCCCAAACACGTGAGGACAGGCTCTGCTACCAGCTCTGCCACTGGGAATTTTCCTGAAAAGGCTGCAAATACTTCAGAATTCTTCACTGGAAAGTGAAAGCAATGTAATTCAGCTGCTTTGCTACTCAGTATTTTTGGTTAGGCACCACATGTTTTTATGTTCCATCCTAACAAGATAAAAGAGGTATGGATGAGCAAAGAAAACAACATAGAGGGTTTTATATAGGAGTTGTTAAAATTAGTTGCTTCTACTTCACAGAAATTTGTAACAACAATTTTCAGTGTGTTCCTTATTACACCTTTTTTTTCCCCTCTCTTTTGTATGTCACAAAGCAACAAACGTTCCCCTCTCTCTCATGGCATTTATCTTTTTCTCTTTCTTTTTCTTATGAGATAGAAGAGAAAATGCAAAAAAGAAATATGAAAAACAAAACATCCTTTGAACATTGTGCATTCCATTAAACCCAGCAGAACAGAACCAGGAAAAAAAATCCAAAAACTTGTCAGTTCTGAGGTATAACCCTGTCTTCCTTTTTGAATTAGAAGACCTATCTAGACCTACCATCTCTCCTTTTAGCAAAGCTGAAACTTAGGAGCATATGTTTGGAACCATTAATTCTCAAGGAAATCTATAGTTTTCAAAGCCCTCATCTCATGACACAGTTTAGTCTTATTTTTGCAGAAGGACTCCAGAAATTTTAGATTATAAGCTTGATGATTTATATCCTGATATTTTTTATTCAAACAGCGTCAGCTACTTGAAGTCTCTGAACCTGACAGAGCAATTGAGTAATTTATTTTTTAACGTAAATAGGGAGAAGCTGTTTTTTAACATTTCTATTTCTTGTCCAAAAGGCATGTAAAATCAGCACATCTGTAGAAATGCAGATAATTTACATGTGAGGACAAGGTGAAATTTAGCCTTCTCAGGCAGATGACATTTATCCATCGGCATTCACATACTGTCTTATCAACACATGTAGACACTTCTGCTTTTGAAAAGCTTCATTTATCACTTGTTGAATGTTTGAAGCTGAACTGTTTTTTTTGTCAAAAAATTGTTTCTTAGATTGACAGATTCTGATGATAACTAAAAAACAAGTCATCAAAACCCCCTCAGGTTTTTGTGCCTGCTGAGCAAGGAGCTCTGCACCTGAAAACAGCCTAGAACCAGCAGAGTGGTGCATTTCAAATATCCAGAGTTTATATTGGTCGTTAGATACTGAAGTTGCATATGAAGTACATTAGAAATTAGTACTGAAAGTTTCCTGTTTAGCAAAATTGTATAAACAGACACATTTTGTTTCCTGTTGGTTTTATAATTAGTTGGCTTGTTCCTGAGAATAATTTTGTCGTCTTTATTTTCACAAGTTCATATATCTTCTTCAATCAGCCAACACACATATTTGTCTTACAGACAAATGCATTATATGCTACATATTTCATCACTGAGTGGCTGCCAGAAATGCATTTCCATATCTACTCTTCATGAATCAGCAGAACACCACTATAAATCTTCACTCCCTATAAAACTTTTTTAATAGAGGTGTATCCTCATTCTGATGTTCTATAATCAGCTTTGTCAGAGACACTGGGTCCTCTTTCCTTAAAATATTAGCTTACTAAAGATTTAAACCACTATTTATAAGCAAGAGAGAGAGAATCCACATATCCTATCTAAAATCATTAAAAGATTGATGAGTGTTCAAACCTGGAAAATTCTGGCAGAAGAATAATTTCTTTGCAGCAGCCTGTGTAATTAAAGAGAGGATGAATATTGGTAAAAACATTACTCCTTACTCTCCTCTTCTGCTCACTGGAGATGGATCACATCTTGCAAAACTGTATTTCCTCCTCCTGTGATCCCTACAGATGGTAGGTGAGTTATAAGAAATCAGAACCCCAGGGCTCAGATAGTCAAACCAGCTATTAGGACCCAGTACCTGTGAGAGTTACAGTTAGCCAAGGAATGGAGAGTTGGATGGAGCAGTCCCAGCCACTTCAGTGCATGTTGTGGGACAGCGAGAAGGAGGTGGACAGAATGGGAAAGGCATCCCCTCTGTGGTGGGAGAAGTGAGAAGGATCTTCCAGAGGCATTAGTGTTTCTGTTTGTGTGGCCATCATTCCCTCCAGCAAACAGCTAAAGCAGTTTAAGAGTCGCTGTTCAAACAAGTCTTATTGTTGTTTTCAGCAAGAGGTTATGGTATCTGCTCCAATGTAGACATGCCTTTAGGTTCCTTCTTTAAGTACACTTACTGGCATATGGAATAATAAAAGAACCACTCAATGGCTCAGGGCAAGGGCAGCATCCCAAATAGACTTGAAATAGCAAACAAATTGGAGTAGACACTTCTATCCACATGAGCCTAATGGTACTTAGCTTTGACAGTAAATGCACAAAATTACATCTGGCTGAGAAAGTCCCTCTGGGCTGGAAGTAATTGGCAGGTGGAATAGGACTCAGAAGAGCCCCATTGCTCTGGTCTCACTTGTCCTTTGGTGTCTGCTTGTTCCCAGTGCAGGAGAGAATACTGGGATCTCAGATCAGGTGCTGGCACTTGTGTATTTTTAGGTTATTTTCAAGGCATGATATCATCTGTTACCTTCAGCCATTCTTCTCCTTGAGTCACTTCAGTGGCCATTCTGAAATAATAGTAATGCCAATTCTGGGTTAAATCAAGTAGAAATGCTTTAAGTGTCTGCATTTGCCATGCTCATTTTACCTCAACTTTCTGTGGCTCTTTTCCAAGCATGTCCCACGCTTCCCTAGCTCTGTTTAGTCTGGGAAAGGTATGAGAAAAATAGCTGAAGGTCATGTGGCTGCTATCCATGCATAACTAATCCTTTATCGGAACAGATGTGCATTGCAAAGAAAGTTAATGCCTGACTTTCCAAAAGGTTTGATGGAAATCTGTCTGGGAACAGCCAGAGCTGAGTACAAGATCTACAGTGAATCTTTGCTTACTTCACTGAGGACTGGTGGAAATACCATGTGCCAATAACATTATTCAAATCAACATGGATTTAAAATCAGATGTCCTTTTTTGTCTGGAGCTTAAGGAGCTTCATGCAACTTTCCTTTGTCTAAAGCTGGCACAATCCAAACCAGCTGTACTGGGTTTATATTTCTGTGTAATAGAAACATAATTTTCATAGGTGTGATAAATTTTCATAGGTGTGATAACTTGCTTTAGTAAGCCTGAAGAGTTTAAACCATGTAACTAATCCAAATCATAGAATTTCTTTGGTTTACACTAATTGTAGATGTCAGGGTTGGTGGTGACTGGCTGCTGTGTTGGTGGGTCCTTCAGAAGTGCTGAGAGATGGATAAAGTTGGGCTAAACTGATGTATTGCATATTATGAGTAGCTGGATGAGCCCTGAACACCATACCCAAGTGATTCATTTCTGAATGGTGGTGAAAAGAGAGGGGGGTGCTTAAATAAATCAATGGTGATTTTAATAAACTGGGAGCTTCTCGCTACTAAATCTGTCTGCATCTGATCTGAATTGCAATTACCTGTCAAAAATTCATCCATCATTGCAAGTTCCAGACAAACTTTCTGGCAGCAGATGTTTCAGGGAAGCTATTTCATGTGGGAAATATATCGTTTGGTGTACAGCATTCCCAAGAACAAAAGCCAAAGCAGAAAACATTTCCCGAGTAACAGCAATAACTTGTGTGTCATACCTAAGCTGAGTTTATTGGTGAATATAATTTGTAAATGTGAATTTCCAACATAAATCAGTCCATGAAATACTACTCGTAATTCAGCCCATCTCAAAGAGATGTAGTAATTCAATATTTGTGTACTTGTGAAAGCAGTGGTATTTCTAATAACTTTAAATTCAGCATTATTAAACCCCCTCTCTGAGGGTACAGCACTGGTGACTGCCCAACAAACGTGCTGTGTGCCAGCTGTGAGAAGAGCTCTTAAAAAATTGCCCAAAGAAATGTGTCCCACTCCCTCAGATGTGTATTCAGCAGGTGTGGGGCTACCTATGCATTCCATGTCTCTCTCACACCAAAACCCAGAAGAAACTGGGGGGAAAAAATGTTTGCCTGCCACTTAATATGGGTTCATTGACTTCCTGTCATAAGAGAAAGGGCTGAGTGTGGACTGTGTGAAGGATTTAAATTCCGAATACCTAAACTCCAGTTTTTCATTGACAGCCTTCCCACCATTTGATACATGGCTGATCCCTTCTGTGGCAAGAAGGCAACGTAATGAACATTTCTTTGCAGCCATCAGAAAATTGTCATATAACACCGCTATTTCTCATCTGAACATGTACCTTGAAAATGACCTCTGAAGACAGGCTGGACATATGATGAGAAGATTGCTATCCCAGCCAAATAATACCCCAAAAGCTGTTCTACTGTCACCTCTATCAAAACCCTCCATTCTCTTTGCCAATTATAATAGCAGAATCTATCAGTCTTTTCAATTTTCATTATATCAGGAATTTACTTTGCACATTTTCTTCCTTTCTGTAGTACTTTAAAATCATGTTTCATTAAAAGCTGTTCCTAGCATAATTGGGAGCAATTCACTTATAAAGTAACTGCTGACAGATGGATCCATTTATATCTTAGGCATGATGTGCTGGGCTTCTTATCTTGTCACCTGTGCCTGGTGTTTGAGGATTCATCTTTTGTGTTGGTGGTTCAGAAAGGCTCAGCCTCATCCGCTGCACCAAGTGTGTCCTTCTGAGCTCTGGAGAACTGCTGGCTGCCAAAGGTTTGGAGAAAACATCCTGCTTTTCCTGACTTCTCTCATTCATCAGTGCACAGTGCCACTGGGGTAACGTTTTCTGTGGAAATCAGAAAATATTTACATAGTGCATGTCCACTCTTCTCATTTATTTCCTTCTTATTTATTTCCTTCTATTATTTAGCTTGGAAGGGCTGTGGGTTCTTTGTGCAAATCACTTCTCAGGGCTGTGACAAGAGATTGTGTCCCCTCCAAGGGGTTTACTGCCTCAGCACTGCCTCCCAGGGCCATCTGTCCATTCCCCTGTGCCAAAGGCACAGAGGAGAACCAAAGGACAGGAAATAAATGGTTGGCTGCATGTCCCAGGGTGCTGTAGGGGTGCATGGGTCCTTCCCTGGATAGTACACAGAGGTAATAAGTAGAGAGTGAATTATGCTGCACCTTTAAAATGAGAATAAATAACTTTTACCTAACGCAGTAGAGAAGCTGGAGCTGGCAAAGCGCAAAGAGAAGCGAATGGCACGGAATCTGATGCTGGCAGGAAACTTTATAATGAGCAGAAGGAAAGATAATTTATATCAGGACCTGGGCACAGCAGGCACTGCAAGTGAAGGGTGGCAACCTAAACCTGACCCTTTCCTCTCTTTACCTTTATGAAAGGCGGCATTTTAGGGATATGAAGAGGAAAGGGAACTTGTAGCCTTAGAAGTAGCTGGAGGAGCAGGTGCCTCGGGCTGAAGGTGGTGTGGATTGCACACATCCTCATGCTCCCAGTCAGGGTGCCATCCCGTCCCATGGGTGGGGGCTGCAGCTGTGTTTCTCTGGGATGTGTGATGAGCCTTGGGAGACAATTCATTGCTCTGGAGATTGCTTTCCCTGGGGAGCACAGGGTGCCAGCACCAGTCAAACAGTGTCAGCCTTTGTGATGAGAAGCAAATTGACTGAAGCTGGAATTGTCCCCAGTGGGTGTTTTTAACTTCCTTTTCCTGTGGAAAGATTATTGGAAAAGGTGTTCCAGGTACTTGGATCATGCATTCGAACATCTTTAAAATTCAAACTTCTTCTAAGGGAAGGTCACATGTTTCAGGCCTATATGTATAATACATTTTAATATTACTAAGGCATCCATGCCCTCAGCACAGAAGTCATGAGATGGAATGGCAGAAGGAGGACAGCAGGTAAAGCTTTAAAACACCCTCATTAAAATGTATTTTTCTTGGTTTGAAAAAATAATGAAAACCACCTCTTGATCCGTTTTCCTGAAAGCAGTGATCAAATGCTTTAGAGGGCAGTTTCATTCTTATTAATAATTTTTTTATTGAGAAGGATGAAAACTCTCTAATGTGATAACTATGAAGGAATGCAGAGTCATTTTCATTGTGGCCATGAACATTTATTTGTGGCATAAAATTACCCTTAGGCAGAAAAGTCCTCTAATATTGCACACGTACACCTGGTTCTTTCAGTCATTGCTTCATATCCTGCTGTAATGAAATACCTCCTTTCGGTGCATCAAATAAACAAGTCAAAATACCACAGACCCAATACTACATGATCGTATTTCTGTCATTTTCCATTGGAAACTCTAAGCTTCCTTTCATTAAAGACAGCAAATGTGTACTTGAGTCATTCCAAGGAATCGCAGCCCCACCACCTCCTTAAACTCTGTATTGATATCTCCAGAAAGCAATTTAATCCATCTTTTCTTCCCACCCCACATGATGAAAAGACAAAAAATCACTGTTTGAATTACATTAGCCTTCAGGTCTTCCTAAAGATAAATAATGTTGCCTGCAGGTTTACATTAGGGATTAAGTGTCTGCATTCTGAATAACTCTGGAAATAAATTAAACGAAGGGAGGCACAGCCTTTAGCTCTTTTTCTGGGGCTTTGATTCAGACTGTGATTTTGACACAGCACTTTTGTTTTACCTGTATTTGAGGACAAAATATACAATGTTTTCAGAAAATATTGTCCCTTGCCCTCCCCTTTTCCATTTTCTTAATATAAATATGGATTTTTTTTTCAGCTCTCTCAGAATGGTGAGGCTGACGAGTGATATTCCACATGGACTTGACTGCTTTGTGGCTCACCTTGGGGTTCTTAGCTCTCCACAGGAGATCCATCACCTCTGCTGCAATGAGACACCTAATTTGGGCAACACTCCGTGAGTGACTCCTGCAGTGCAGAACGGTTCCCTTCTACCTTGGGAAAATATTTCCAAGATTAATTGTCAGTTCTATGTTCAAGGTATCAATGTTCAAGTGTAGAGGTCTGAAGATCCAACAAACATATTCCCATTTTTCTTTCACAAAAGATTGAATGAATACATGCATGAAAAAGCTGTATTTCTCTTTAGGACAGTAGTGCAAGTTCTACTTTTAAAGCTTTTTGAACCACTAGGTCACCATGTGGTCTTTCCAGATCTCCAAACTTTATCAGTGGAAAGGAAGGCACACTGTGAAGTAAAGGAATGTTTCCTTCCATACTGCTTAATTAGAGCAGGCAGCCTTTTGTTTTGTTTTGTTTCCATATGGGATATTTTTGCCCTTGTATTCTTGTGTCCTCTCCAAAAATCAGCAAGGCTAAGTAAGGACTGATTTCAGATATTTCACTCCCAGTTGCCTTTGACGTGTTTTGGTTTTTCTCTTCCCTCTGGCTTTCCTTGGGTTTAGATGTTTGGTTTGAATTATCCCTGTTTTGCTTCACATTATGACTAAGCAGGCTTTTAACATAAACACCTGAGCACAAAAAATCAAGATTAAGAAACTGTTCCACTTGACTTAAAGCATTATGTTTCCTGAAATGGGATACCTGAGGTCTGAGATACCTCAGCTGTAGAAGTCAGGTTCTGATAATTACAACTCCTATAGGAGATTGCAAAATTAATTGTGTTTCTTCTCAGTGAGGGCTGTGTAGTGTTTGACTGCCTGTTTCATTGAGCTTAGGCTGCTCTTAGGACCCATGAGCCATGCTAAAACACAGTCAAAAAAACCCAACTTTGTGTAATTTAGCAGCCTACTTGGAAAGAGAAAGCAGAATACTGTTTGGCTTTATGGCAGAGGAAGAAAGTTGGTTTCTTGATCGTTGAAAATATTTATAGCTCTGACTTAGTATTCAAGGTAATAACCGGCCCTCACTGTAGAAAAGGGTATTTGTAGGGTATCTTTTCCTGGCTTTTTAAAATTGAAACTGAGTCACTTGCACTGGAAGATTTTTCCTTATCTAGGCTGCAACCTGTCTTCTTTCCCTATTTCAAGTTCAAGGCAAGAACCAGCAATGCTGCATCTGTGTCTCTGCCAGTAGGGGCTGACACCAGGAGAAAGGGAAAGGGGCACCAATTCCTGTTCCCTTCCCACATTTGCAACACTTGTTGGTGCCCGTGCCCAGCGCTTCTGTTTGGCTCAGGCATTGATTCCTTTCCCTCCACAGGCAGAGCTGCAGCCATGGCTTTCTGCCCAAAACAGATGAAAGCGGATTTGGACGCTCCTTCTCCAAACAAACCCTCCTTCCAGAGGAGCTGGGGAAAGCTTTCCCTGCGGGAAAAGGGCAGTGAGGAACAGCAGGGGCTGGCACAGGCCTCAGCAGAGGCTCGTGCTGCCACTGTTAGAGATGCTCTGCTGTGCAGCAGGGTGTGGGAGCAAGCTGCTGCTCCTCTGGGGTGTCACAGCGTAGTCCTGAGAGTGCCATGGGCTCTGTTTTCTGGCCTGCACAGAAAGGTGACTGTTCTGTAGGCTCAGAAGGAGCCTCTCCTTAGACTTGTCCCTTCAGGTTTGACAGTGACAGCATGCTAAGGGAGAACAGAAGGGCTGAATCATGCACAAATCAGTTTGGCACATCTGGGAAAAAACGCCTGTGTGTTTCTTTCCCTAAATGCTGCAAACAGGTGGGAACTGCAGCTGTCTGAAAAACTTCATCTTATTTCTATAAAGAATTTTGATTATTTTTTTTACATCATCCCCAAAGTGAGATTTTTCAGTTTTGAGGTGGTTCTGATTTGCAACAAATGCTGTTTAAAAGACAGACACTACAAAGGGTAAAAAACACCATACAAACAGAATTTACTAAAAAAACCCCCCAGAATTAAGATGGGCAAATCTTGGCATACCCTGACAGCAGAGGGAGCCTTCCAGCAATACTTTCCAACATCTCCCTTGACTGATGTGCCACAGGAACTGGAAGCTGTCACATCTAAGTGAGACTTTCACCCTTTGCTTGGAAGGCCACAGTAATTTCAATGCTCATGGTTTTAATGGGATCAAGAGGGGACTGTCCCCTGTCACCCCACAGGTGGTGGCCTGTCTTGGGGCTGGAGCTATGGGAGGATCTCTGTTCTGTCCTTGCAACCACAAACTGCGGATTAATATTGAAATAAGTATCAAAATTCTTAGAGCAATGCACCCATATGGAGGTAAATAATGCACCTTGAAGCAATTGTGGAAATTTCTATGCTAAGAACTCATTAGTATGAAATTGTTATTCATATGAAATTGTGATAAAGCTCTGAACATAAACTGGAATTCAAAAACCTTGGCTTTTGGCTGCCTTTCAGGAAAGGCACTTTATTTTCACCCTGTACTTGGTAATCCAAAATGAAAATCTAAGTGGGATCGAAGGGTAACTGCCATGTGCCATGTTGCATTGATTGTGGAAGTTATTTTGCATAGTCCTGGGAATGCACAAGTTGCCACAATCTTTTCATGCTCTCATTTATAAATCTCTAGCCCAGTAAGGTGTCTCTGGGTAGATACTGGTGCTGATGCATGAGGCAGCTGCTCGCCCTGTACGGGCAGCAACACAAGCTGCATGGGTAGGGCTGTCTGGCATTGCTGGTGCCCTCACGTGGGTTTGCCACTTCTCCCTCAATTCTGCCTTCATCCCCTCTCCTTGAACTGTCTGACTTCAGGAAGTCTCTGCTTTTGCTGCTTGTCCAAAGAGAACCTTGCAAACTTACAGGGAGAAATAAATACCATTAGTTATTAATTGCTTAATCAGTCCCCCTGTAGTTCTTGGCCTTAGGATTTACTCTGGGTTTGGGCATAAGCCAGCCTCAGAGCTGGCACTAAAAGGGATTCCCTCAGAGCCTTCAGTGAGGTGTCACATGTGGGCCATCCTCCTGAGCCTGTCTCTCACGTGCTGTGTGCCCATTGTCAATTAAGATTAATATTAAAATCAAATACTAAACAAAGTGCACATAGGTACTTGGGGGAAACCACCACTTCTCATATTCCAGTGGTATGCAAGTATGTTTTTGTCTTTGAGCTTCTTGGGCTAAGGACAAATGGATGGTTCTTTCCCTTCCTTGCTTTTTCTCCAAAGAACAACAAAAAAAATTGCTCCCTTGAATTCCAGCTCAAATTAATGGAAGTCTGAGGGAGCAGAAACAGACAAACAAACAAGGAAGTGTTTTATATTTGGGTTTTTCTTTCCATCTCGAGGCAGATGGGTTTGGTGTGTTTTACAGCCACCTTCTGAAATCAGTCTGTTATTTTGCCATTCCTTTGTAAGAGAGTAGCAGTGCTGAATCTTTATCATATTGATCGTTCCAAGGCTTTCATCTGGGACCTAGGATAACACATAGCATTGTTATTGCATTATTATTTTTCATTTGTATCCTATTGATTTGCTGCCAGGGACTTACAGGTCAATTTGCAAAAAGATGGGCTATGATTTATTTTTTTTCTAAAAGATTATGCCACAATGGGAATGCTTTTATAAGGCTGTCAGGTCTTTGGGTTTGTTTTTTCTCCTCTCAGGAGTGCAGCACATTCATAGATTAGTGGCACAGTTCCACCTGGATTTACACCCGGAGTATCCATGACTTTCACATAATTCATACGGATAAGTGGCTGTACACAAGCCTACACTTAAATTGGAATTTTACTCCTGGGGAATGGTTCTTCTCTCACTCCTCTGTACAACTCAGAAATAACAAAGTCAATACAGTTACACTGATGTAGAAGAGAGGGGAGGAGGGAGGGCACACTTTCTGTGTCTGATCACAACAAGCCACCAAAGTTTAGCATCCCCAGGTGACAGGTACCAAAAATAGACACGCAAAGTTATTTTTGGGAGCATATTTTTTGTTTGCCATCAGTTTACTACCAAGTAGTAGCAGTCCAGTTCCTAACAACTTTGTACACAGAAGGCCCACTTTTGAAAGAAAACAAGGACTCAAATTTCCCATATTTTTATTTGACTTACTGTCATTAGATTGTAGCTACCAGGACAGCAAGGATTATAAAAGTATGTGGAATTGCACTTTAATTCCTTCAGTACGAAACTCCTGCTGCATAATTTAAAAGGGGTTCGTTTTTAATTACTCCATGCAAAATGTGTTAAGTGCAGTAGGCTGATGTATCCATACACCGTGTTGTGTACTATTATTTTTGCCTGGAACCCATCCAGGTAAATCAAACCTGCAGTGAGGGACTTCCAGTTCATGTTCTATTTACACTGTATTGAATTTTCCTGGCATCCTTTCAGCAGCAGCAATTTGACAAGGGAATTTTTTTATAGCACAGAACACCTTTTCCTGCCAGTGAAGATTTTCAGTTTGGTGTGATGTTTCAGACTGGTTTGTGGCACAGAATTGGACGTTGATGTTAAACCATACTCTCACCAGCACAGGTCACTGGAATTATCTTCCCAGTTTGGGAAATTTTATTCTGAATTATTCATGGAGCTCAAAGTAAGACACAGCCCAAATAAATGCTTCACTCATAATGTCTCCCATGGCAAGATAATTATCAAGTAGCTGAACTGCTGCCCTTGTCTTATAGGAGTTATTTCAAAGAATGTTTTCATTTGTCTTCTTTTCCTACCTGTCCAAGTTTTGCTTTGCATTTTGACACCATTAGGATATAACTGTATTAGACAGGAGTGAGGTCAAATGAGATTTCCTGCTTTAAGTGGAGGTGTGAAGTCCCAAAATGTGCTGTGTCTGGCTGCTAAGTGCCTGTTAAATGTAGCACAGCAGTGCATATATATTTATAGCTAAATACTTCAGTGTGTATTTATTTTAATATTTGAGGAAAAATGATTACCATGTTCTAAGACTGCTGGAAATTGTCTTAAGCATTATTGAGCACAAAGGTGTTATTTACAGACACCAAAAGAAATTCCTTTTTGATAGTACTCATGACTGTTTAAGTTGAGCTGAGATTTTTTTTATAAAAAAAATGGAGAATTGATTAAAAATGCCAAATCCTTTCAGTGATTACTAAGGAATACTTGATTTTTACATATTTTTTTATAAAAATGTTTTAGAATATTAGATTTAGAGCATCTAAGTTGTAGTTTCAAAATCTGTTGTCCTTTATAAGCATCAAAGGCGTTACAAAATGGTCAAAATCTTCTGTTCCAGTAGAGCTCAGAATTTTTCTGTCTGACAGCTCAACAAACACAAGAAGTTTCATATTCTGCTTTAATATTAAATATTGCTTTATAAATCACAGTAACTGCTTTCCACCTAACCTGTCTTCTGCTTTATTTCAGAGGCCTGCCAAAGGATAGCTTCCTCATTTCTGTGATACCTACCAAGAATGGGAGATTTAGCAAGAGTTTCTAAGTTCCTCAGACATTTAGAAAAGACCCCAAGCCCTTTCTACAATGGTGAGTATGGATATTTATTTCTCAGCTCAGATATATTGATTGACTGAGACAATCTGACTGCTACAATGACACTTTTAGAAGTTGGGACATTTGTAGGGAATCAATGAGCAGAGCCCTGAACTGAACTTAATGCTGATAAACTGCCTGCAATCTGTGACCAAACAGATGCACAAAATCCAGCATTTTGGAGCTTCTCTTTTACATCTGGCAGCTAAACCAGATTTATATTTGCTTCACTCTTTGTGAAAAAGTAAAAAAGCCATGAAATGCTACTTACCTTAGTGTCTGTCTGTAAGAATTCTTCCTGGGTGATAAATAATTAATTGCATTAATTACTGCTTTTTCCCAGCACTGCTATACAGTGCCTGAGTTAAGAGGGGGTTCCCATCATAGCTACTAAGCTGCTCTTGGGGAAGTTCTCTGTTTAAGGCAGTGTTTGTGGTTCGGTACAGCCTGGCCAGTGTCAGGTGGGTCAGCTCCTGTCAGGGCTGGTGCATCCTTGCCCAGCCAGCAGGTCACTGAAGGGTTACTGATGCACCATCTGTTGACTTGGCTCTTGGAATGGGAATGATTCATGGCAGGAGCCCAAATGAGGAATAAACGCTCAGCCCTGTGTTGGGGATAAACATATTTATGAAGCTTCAGTGAAGTTACTTCATGTTGGTTCCCAACTCTAAGGAGATCTTTTGGGCACTTTTGTCTGTAACGCCCTCCTTTCTTTTTGCTAACTTCCAGAAGTACATTCCAGAGCTCTGGCAAGCCCCCACCTTTTGCACAGTGCTGTTCCAGAAGAACTGCCCAAGCAAATCCGGTTCTGCGTGTGCTCACCGGGGCCTCGGCGATCCGAGTTGTGCTCTCACATGCAGCAGCAAACACAACTTAATATTATATAACCTTTCATCTCACCTGAGGTACTGCTGCAGAACAGGGTAAAACATACACCTACAAATGGGTTTTATGGTGCAGAGAAGCCAAAATTCCATGCTAGATCAAATCAAGTAGATTAAATGTCAACAGCTATAACCTTCAAATGGGACTTGGAAACTCAGTCACTGGATTATGCTGAACCATTCTAATTCTCCATAAATCTCTTCATGTCTTTTGATATCAGTAATGAATCTATAGGATAATAAATTATTGTGTGATAATATAAATATTTTCAAAGTACACCAAATTAATCTTTTAAATATAATCTCTATTAGGAAGCAAGTGCTTCCTTAACATGAACATTGTCACAACCTAGAAGTGATGAATGGATGCATTCCTGTGAGGTGGAACTAGAAAGGCACCTTCTGACTGTTGGGTTGAGTTTGAGTTCAAACTGAAATTCAGCAGCATCGGGGCATCCTCAGGCTATGCAGTCTCACAGTGTAGCAGGCTGGCTGTACAAATTGCTCTCAATTGATATTTCAGGTTCCCAAATTGTTGCTCTTCCATGTTGATCCGAAATATGTTTACAAAATACGTGTATAATATATGTGCAGTTTATATTGCAAGATTTGAGGGGGTTTTCCTTAACAAAATACAAACTCTGTCACAGGTCTGGGTAAAGACTTTGCACAGTAGATTTTATCCAGGTGATTCGTGGCCAAGTCTGTTCTGTCAGTGTCTGGTCTGGAGAGCACAATCTCTTATTTTTTTCTCCCCCAGAACATTCCCTACTCCCTTGCTATTACTCCTTTTATATAATCATACTTTTTCTTAAAACTTAAGAGTAGCCATTCAGAAAAATCGTTTTTCTTTTCCCCTCTCTTTTGGCAGGATGAATTCCCAAGGATGATGTGTCACCACTTGAAGACTGATCTCACAAAGGACAAATCAATTCTGAAGTGAGTCCCAGTGATCCTTTTAACAATTAGCGTCCCTGTTTCCCAGGGCTCTCCCTTCACAATAAGGTCTAAACATGTGAAGTCATTTCTGCATGTTCCCTGCAGTATTTTACTGTCTAAAGACAGACAAAGGGATCTTCAAACTTTCTGAATTAGTTCAGAATGAGGTAACAATACACATTTTATCACCCAAGCACCGCAGCAAAGGAAGTGTCTGATTTCCCATTTCAGAGTGACTCTAGAGCAGGACTCGGTGCTTTGTTGCATCCGTTTAACACAAGGTACCTGGATGGACTCCAGGGCTACACAGTGGGGTTATTTACCATGTGTTATACAGGTGCTGAGTCTAAATGATCTCATGATCTTATGCCCAGAAAATCTCTTACTCTACATAATCCTCGTGACCTTTTCCTCTGTCACTCATTTATCTACACTTGGAAGAGGCTGGCATGTGGCTGATTTTATGGATGGTGTGCTGCATGTCCTGGGATCAGCCTTAATGTGCTGTAAATCTTTACACAGTCATTAAAGCACTATTAGAGACCTCAGTCTTGGACTTTATATGGTCATTGGAGGAGTTTTACAGAGGTTATTGTTGTGTTCCTCTGTCTCAAACGACTCAGCAAGCGCAAGGCAGCGATTACAGAAAGGGCTCCTTAGCATCCAGCCTGTATGCAGGGAGGTGGGGAGAGAGATTTCAGAGACATAATTCACCCATTCACCAGAGCACAGTAAAACACCTTCTTTATTTCTGATTTTATTGGTTCTGTCTGCTCTCAGCTGGTGCCTGAACATTTTATCTGTTCACCATGCTTTTTTCTAATGCAATAAGAAGAGCAGACAGGATTTTGCCCTTTATTTAAAATGTTTTGCCACATTTAGAGGTAAATCACAGCCACTTATCTGTGTTGTATATTTTCAGACTTATCAGAGAAAGAAATGTTTTGATAGCGAGCTCTACAGGGTGCAACTGTGGTCAGATAGGAATAGTCTCTTCCTACCACCTTCCTTCCCTTTGCTCTGATTTAAACCTGTCCCTCTCTCCACATCTCTGGGAGTCAGGCACCCATGTTCCTTCGTGCATAATGAAGGAAAAATGAGAGGAAAGATCTGGCTCCCAGTCTCTCCACAAACAGAGTTTGAGTCATTCACATGCGGAATTCAGCGAGCAGATATCTTTACTTTCAAGCAGATCTGTCTTTTCAGAAACAAGCTGACACTCTGGGCACCAAAACAGATCAGAGGAACTACAACTAAAAGCAGTGTTCTGCCAAAGCTGCAGGCAGGAGTCTGTCAGGGAGAATGATGGAGCAAGAAGAGTGGTGTTCTAAAAGGCAAAGGGGGAAGAAAGAAAGAGTGAAAAGTGTAAGAAACTGGAAGCGACTTCAAGGGACACAACGCTGTTTAATGGGGCAGAAACTGAGAGACAAGTGAACTACAGCGCAAGGTGATTTGCATTTTTCCAAGATAATTTGTAAAAGGTGAAAAGTTGGAGATGAAATGCTTTGATTGGCCTTTATCTCACTCTGCCTGTGCACTTGTGTCATTCATTTCATGTAATAACCTCCACTAAACAGTCAGAGGCTGCAGCATAATTTTGTTGACCTTAAATTAAGGCAAAAAGCTGCAATTCTGGAATTTGAAGCTTGTAGTACCTTACTGGCTAAAGGGCAAAATAAAGAAGTAAAGATGAATGACAACTTTTCACATCATGTGAAAAATCAAGGCTTATGCACCAGAGAACTTCAAAACAATTGATTCGTATAATTTCAACTTATGTCTCAATCCTAAAATTGCATTAAAATTAAACTTTCTGTTTTTAATTCTCATTCAGTGGAGCTTAGATGAACCTCAGATTCTAGGTGTTCTCATGATGGGGGTTATGTTATGGGAATTGTTTTCTTTGCAACATAAAGCGCCAAGAATGGGAAATAGTAGCAGTTTGGGGGGGTTCTTTCTGCTTTCTTTCCTTTTTATTCCTTTCTATCCAACATGGCAGAAATTCAATCTAATTGAGTAGCAGGAAGGCCATCTACATTAAGTTAACAAGTGAGGAAAAAAAGTCAATCTTTCTGCCTTTGAAGGAATTTATAAATTAATACCAGGAGAAAAACTGTGCCTGCAATACAAAGCCAAAAGATAGCAGCTATTCTGAGAGAAGTTTTCACAAATCAACAAAGAACATAAACTAGCAGGGAAAAAAAAAAAAAAAGCATTGCTCTGGTCTGTGTCCCTAAGAAGAGGAACTGAAAACCTGTGAGTATAAAGCAGGTATGAGACGGTTGTCAGTGGAATGTCAGCTTCTGGCAGAACAGGAATAACTCACAAGTCTCAGGATGAGTCTCTGCTGCCTTGCACATTGTACAGTGTTTTAATCAAAGCCCAGAATGAACAGTTTCCAGCCAGCCATAAAACACCACATCAGGCCACGCAGAAAGAGGATTGCAGCAGAAATGGGGCTTCACCAGATCTGTCTGAGATCTAGAACTGGTACTAGACAGGGCTCAACTTGAATAATTTTCTTAGTTCCTTCCTTTGCCCTTTCACCCCAAATATGTTTATCTTGTGTTTTGCTTCTGCAGGCTTCTATAAATCCTCAGAGGATCCATCTTGGAAGCACTTCCAGGGTGGAAATGCTCTGACCTTTAGATATTGACAAATGAGATGCATATCCTCATGTTATACATTATTGACAATAATAGCAGTTAATTCCATTTCTTTTGTGAATAGTTTATTTTTTACATATTTCTATGTAAAAATTCATTATGCAGTTACCCTCCTATAAAATGTAATATATATGTCAGTTCTGTTATTCCAGGGATGTAAATGCGGTACCACATATTGATAAACACATGATATCATTTAAACCAGTATCTGCAATGTCACTCGTGAAAAATGAGAACTGCACAATACTCTGCAGTATGAGGCCTTTAATTTATCCACCAAGGCACAGCGTGACTGGTAAGGCAGCTCCTGTCTCCTGTGCTCAGAGGTAATTCCTTCTCCACATCAGCTCTGTGCTGGACCTTGCTTTTGCAGATGTTGCAGCTGGTGCCAGATTATGTGTGGCAGCTTTGTGATGGGGAGTATCCTCTAATGAGGATTGCACAGCACTACCAAAGTCATTTCAATTAGCACTCTGATGAAAGGGAGAACTGAACTCCAGAGGTAGGAACCAGTTTTTCTTTATTTCATTGTATGGAATTTTTTTCTTAGAGTGTGTTCAGGGAAGGATGGGAGGTAGAAGACCACCTTACCTTTCTGGTTGTGTCTCTTTCCATGGTACATCATATCCATGCCTCTCATAGCTGACCTAGTAGGTCTGTACTTTCTGAGAGGAATCCAAGAGAAAAGTGTTCAGTCTTTTGGGCCCCCAGAAGAAGTGCCAGTTTTTGCAGCAATCCTTCTGAAAATATTTCTGTAAAATTCTTTTTTAATTTTTGATCCTACTCAGACACATTAAACTGATAAAATACCCTGTAAGTAACTTCACCAGCCCCAGTGGAATGGCTAAACTCTCTCAACTCCAACTTTGCATTATCACACCATTTAATTAAAGTAAAATTATAAATATAATTATGGCAGGTTCTAGGTCATTGGCTCTGCATCTTCCTGATTAGGGCTGACCATAGCCCTTGTCTGTATTTTCTTGTCATGGGGACTGATCAGTCCATGCTTCCTAAGGGACCAAATGCTTGTTCTGCACAGCTCCTTGGAGCTGAAGGTGCTTGCCCACACTGAGTGATGAGTGAGACTGTGTTATGTTTCTGTTAGCAGAGTGCTGTGATGGAAATTTCTGTTCCAACACACTTCCAAACAGAGAGAAATAAAGGGAAAAAAAAAAAGGAGTTAAATGCCAGAAGGCAGCATTTAAATGCTAGAGTGGCAACCAAAGAGGTAAGGGAATGAAACACCGACAGAGGGAGGAGAGGAAGGTCACTGTCCCCAGGGACAGCAACACCAGATGGCCACAAGCACAAATCAAGAATTCTGCAGATAGGAGTTTTACTCTCGCCCTTTGATTTTTTTAGCATAATTTGCATTTTAGTTTATTTTCATGGCCATTGGGAGGTTGGTGAAGGGCCAGATTGCTCTAAAGGGAGAACATTTTAATGTGTACATAGAGTGGGATATTCAGAGATACTGTCAGCATTAAACTTACTCAGTTCTCTTTATTGGGATGACAGCAGCAATAAAAGAGCCACCTGAGGGTCTCTTCCACCTGAGATGCAAATACCCTCTCCCTTTCCTTGTGCAGTCCTAAAGTTTGCACATAGATTTGCTGTGGGGGGCTGGACACTGCTTACACTTGGATTTAACTGCATTTCTGGGCTGGGCCAAAACTCCCAGTGGCAAAGTGAGAACATTTTGGCTTTTCTTAGTAAAGAAGAGGCATTTCTTAGTAACGGTGATGAGCTGCTTCAGTCTCAAAACAAACATTGACTGCACATCTGTCCTGGCAAAATTAAAAGAACTGACCTTAATGGTGATTACCAGGGAATATGCCCAGATTTTCATTTGAGACGCTTGCATTTCCAGCCCCTTTTGCCTCCATACAGAAAAGCTAATGTTGCACAAAGAACAGTCAGGTAAACTGCTGTTCCTGCTTATGTTAGTTCTGTAAAAGCAAACCACCAGTATTCCAGATTCTGTTTAACTTCACAGCCTTTGGAGTTTTTCTTCCACTGTATTTATATGTATATGCATTTATTTTCTGGACATACTCAATTTTGCTGGCACAGGAGATAAAAATAATAAAAGAAAGCTCTTCAAAGATCGAGGAGTAGGAAACAAATGACACTTGTGCATTTGTCACTGATCCTTGAAAAATTAGGTGAGCTCTAGACTTACTTTGGGATTTATCTCTGCTGGTTGTGCTAATGTGTTAGGGTGTTCCCAAAGAACCCTAAAGAAACAAATTCTCTGTTTTGTCTCTTATTCATGGCAGGGGAAGAACAAGATGAAATTTCAGGTTCAATTGCTTAAAAAACTGTTAAACCTGTAGGAGAAAGATGTTTTCTGCTGCATTGTTTGTCATAAACAAAATTAAGATTATAAAAAAAAAAACCAAACCACAACCTTAGTAGCCTTTGCCAGAAATGACAGAAATGAGACAGACACAGTAATCTTGAAGCAGTTGTTCCTTCAGTCTTTCTAAACTCTGAAGACAACTAAATTAACACAGAAATCAGAGCTCTCACACACCCTACAGCCAACAGCTCCCAAAATTATGAAAACCCTTATTGATTCAGTTTATTGCTGTCCTGAAGCAGAAAAAGTGACTCTGCACTTATTTAGTCCTTTTACCTTTGTCTGAGGTTTGTTTTTGCCTTGTATGGTCCCACTGAAGAGCAATGGAGAGCAGTAACAAGGTTTCCTTAATGCTGGAATCATAAAAACTTGTTCCTTGGGAGCAGAGACCGATTTCCCCCTGGCTACAGCCTCCTGTCAGGGACAGGGTACGGAGCAACCGGGGCTCCCCTGAGTCTCACTCAGTACTTTGTTTATGCAAAACATTTGGGCTCATTCCGTTGGCGGATAAGGAATAAAGATGACGCATCCTGGACACTGTCCCCTCCTCCCCCTTAAGTGCCCCCCAGGATGGCCTGCGGCTCCCAAGGCAGCATTTCTGGAATCAGGCATCTCTGAAAGTGTTTCTAACAACACATTCCATCACTTCTTGTCTCTTTTTATTCAGTGCAAGCATAAAAATTTCTGAGATGGACTATGAAAAGCAATACATAAAATCCCCGACAAATGATCATAAATGGCCCAGCTGAGAAAGCAGATCTTGTGTAATTGAATAGAGGTGGAAGGTCATTCCTAACACATTTAATGTAACAGCCAAAGCAGATCCTTATGGCACCATGACACTGAGATGGAAAGATCACATGCTTAAAATTATTTGAAAGGAAAATAAGCAGCAGGAGGACAAGTGGGTAGGTGTGTCGTTAACTTTGTTGAACACAGTTTAAAAAAACAAAACACAGTAGTTATTAAGCATATATTTGAGGAGACACAACCACAGATATCTGCAGAACATTTACGAAGTGCTTGACAAATGGAAAGCCACACCTTTTTCAGCAAATGCCACGGATGCTGTGCACCCAGACGTGGAGCATCAGAGTCAACCATCCCCCTCAGGAGTCCTGCTTTCCTGCTTGGAGTGTGCATCCTTTCATCCTGGAGTGCACACCTGCACTTCAGATTGAGATGAAGACAGCATTTAATAGGGGGAAAAGGATGGGAGCTTATCACCCCATTAAATACTGGCACCACCCTTCCATACATTCACTTGAAGACGAGCACCAAAGGATTACAACAAATTCATCCTGTACAGAACAGAAACCACGTTTCTTCTGCTGCTCTGGGCAGTCCTTAAACACAAGAAGGAGCCATAGTTTTTTTCCATTGCTGGTAGTGCCGCTGAAGAAATTCAATAAGCCTTCTCTGTTTTCCTTAGTTGTCTCCGATTTTCATCCCCTAAAAATGGGCATCTGTGATGCTACAAGAAATAGCAGCATATTCCTTGGAAAACTGCCAGAAAAGAACCAGAGCAGGTCCCAGACTGGGGGCTGCCCCTTCCAGGGGATTATGTGTCAGCTATGTTAGAATTCCTAATTATTAAGACACCTAATTGGCTTTGAGGAGTTCCACAATGTGCCTGGGGAGAGTAATGATGAGTGGATCCCAAGGGATGGAAATCACACTGCTGCGCTGAGCCACATGCCTCAAGTATGCCCAGCCCCCTGTGCACCGTGTGCGCCCCTGGAGACCAGGTGTTCCCCTCAGAACAGATCCCTGCGATGTGGGCTCTGCTTCCCTGCCACTCTGCAGCCTTGGCACACAGACCCTCTTTGCCTCTGTTTCCCCCCAGGATGGAGTTTTAATTGACAGTGGTGAAGATGTGGTCAAGCTGCTGCACGTGTCTGCGGAGGAAGGGAGAGCTGGGACCAAAGACCAGGAAAAGAGTGGTTTCTCCAGTGGAGAGTTGGCACAGAGGCATGTGTGCCAGGGTGCAACTGGGAAGACTGGGAGCCGTTCCATGGCAGCAGCTCATTTCCCAGCCCCTGCCCCACTCTCTGCTCCCAAAGATCACTGGGAGCTCACCCAAAGCACAGGGCAGGGGGGCCCAGCAGGCCTGCCCTACCTGGGCTCAGGGGCAAGAGTGGTTTCTGCAGGACTTCTGTCTTGGTCTGATTCCAGCAACTCAGACTGGCTCCTCCTGCATCCAGCAGGGTTCGGGTGGGGATTTGATTGGGGGGTTTTGTTTGTTGGTTTGGCTTTGTATTTATTTAGACAGTGGTTTGAGGGTCAGTTTTGCTGCTTCATCAGCTTTACACCCTGCCCAGCTGCCTACTGCGTGCATGGATGGGTTCAATCTGCATTTTGCTTCTTTTGCACCGCTGCTTTGTATTTTAGACTCTTCATTTTTTCTCTTTCTTCTCTTTTCCTTTTTACTGTTTTCCCCCTCTTTCTTTCCCCTTCTTTTTTAAATATTTCTTTTCTGCTGTAGGGTTTTTTCCCTTCTCTCACCCCCACTGCTTTCCTGTCTTTTAAAAAAAAAAATTTTTTCCATATTTTTTTCTCCTCCAGACCAGAAGCACCAGGGGCAGCTCCACAGCTGGAGCCACTCAGTCCTGGCTGTTACTGATGCCAGGGAGCTGGTTCCTCTACAGGATGTGTTTATTCCTCAGTTTGGGGCTCTCTGTCATAATGTTTTATCAAATAAAGGTTGTGTGGCATTCCTGGGTTTGATGATGGTGTTGTATGGAATGGGCCAAACCCAGATTCCCCAGAAAGCAGCAGTATGGGTTTCCCTGTACCTTTGGACACCTCCAGAGCCAGGCAGCACAGACAGAAGTGACTCCTAAGCCACTCCCGATGATGTAACCAAGTTTAAATGACAAGAAATTAGAAGTCCTGATTGAAACCAATGTCAAATCAAATTTTGCTCAGTTTTCGGACCCTCGTGCTTTATATGCTCTGCCTTAGGAGCCAGGAAAACAGCTCTGATTCCC
>JACBWW010000034.1:5420727-5455038 GCA_020086605.1 Lanius collurio | reverse complement strand
GGTGCAGATCATGAACTTGGCCAGGGCCATACATTCTTTTTGGTCAAGGACAGTTATAAGCAACTTTTAGTTAGCATTTCACAGCATATTAAACAAGAGATAGCTCACAAACAGAAATAAACATACCATACTTAAGGCTGTAATGCTGCCCATCTAACCCCATCCCTGAGACCCAAGCATGCCTGTGCCTGGAAGTGCTGATGAGGGAAACAAATTCCACACATGTACATAAATGGTCCACTGGGGCAGTGCAATATTAGACTTGACTGCACTGGAACAAAGTGCCTTCATTACACTTCTGTGATAAATATCTCCCTTGCACTGCTGCAATTATCAACAGGCTTGATTAAGGGACTGATTTGAATGCAAACAGCATAATTGACCCATGAGAAAAGAGGAATGGATATGGCCAATGCAGCCTTTCAGTGCATTACAAATAGATGGCAGCATAGGGAAATGCCACTAGTCTCAACTTATTATTTTGCCATTCTCCTTCAAATGAAAAAAATTAAAAAGATTTGCTTTTGTTGCATAGAGAGTTTATACAATTTTCCAACATATGTGACTGCCCTCTGAATAGCCTTCAAAAAGTTTGAAATGGGTAATTTTATTCAGTGCATCCATAAAGTCATGATCTATTTTGGGATGTGAAAAAATGGTAATGAACATTTAGCCAGACGCCCTTTTCTAAACAACAATAAACAGAAGATTACTGGAATAATACTTCAGTTTGTTGTATCACTTCCTAGTGAGTGGAGATAAAAATGAAACAAAGAGCTGGAACTTTTTGAACTAGTGAGATGTGATTTCTGGAGCATTCAAAGGATATTAAACTTTACAAGGAGTGTATATATCAAATATCTGGGACATCTCTCCTTTATTTACTACAGTTTCATCCCTGTATTGACTTGAATCAATAGCAATTAGCATATCTTTAGTGCACTTCATCTTCAAATTGCCCTATGCATAGCACCTAACACATCTTGCCAAGCCTTTGAGAGATGGGTACCTCAGGGCATTTCATTACCCCTCACCTTAAAGATGGAGAAACCGAAAAGTGAGGAAGCAATTCTGAATTGTTAAGCTCATGTTAAAGAAGTTTCAGAACTGGGTCTAGGTCCAGATAAGATTACTGAACATTGCATGGGCAGCTTAAAAATATGTAATGTCCTTAACTATTTACCTCTGTGCATTGGAAGACTTGGGAGGGAATAAAAATTGCCTCTAGAAGTGCACAGTGAAAAGTCAATAAACAAAAGAAAACAGTATCTCTCATGTTTCATTATGAGTGCACCTTACAAAGGGTAGTCCCTAACCTGTTCCTGTTAGCAAACTAAGTGATGAATTTCTTAAAGTACAGACAAATAACAAAGCTAATACAATTACTGAAATGACATCTAACTTGCATCCTAGAATTGCTGATGAAGGATGAGTGACACTCTTTGAAAGGTAAGCATATTAATAGTGTTGCCTTAATTTGTTCTGGAGCACTAGGGGAGTTTGCTCATTTCCCAGCATGCACACATCTACTCTTCAAGACGACATTACACAGATTTGCACTGTTCTTATCTCCAACTTAAATAACTCCTGAAACCACAAAGCAAACAATTCTAGGGGACATTTACATTAGCTTGAAGTTGATCAAGAGGCATGAAAAATACATACTTATGTCACTGCATCATGGCTGTTCAGTTTGTACTGGTGCCATTTCCTGGTTCTGCTGCTACAAGCTGCACCTTTAGCATCACTTAACCCATCTCCTTTACATACTGACAAATAAATCTCTAAACCACCATAATTTTAGGTCTGTATCTACCCAAAATAGAATCAGATTTAAAAAAATAAAAATTGACATATAGTTTGTGAAAAGCCCACAAAACTAAGACTCTGCAATTATTAACCAATAATTTAGGTATTCTGAAAGTCTCGAGCCCTTTGTGGAAATTCCAGTTAGAAGGAGAATCAGAAAGAGAAACACAAGCTAAAACCACATGAGTCTCATCATAACATGAAAGCACAGGAAAAGCCTTTTTGCACTATGGAATGGCTACTTCAGGGCCATGCTGGAAAATCTTCAGGCTATTTAGAAACTAAGTTATGGCCACTGAAGTAATGTAAGTCTTCAAGTGAACGAAGAGCACAGCTCTCCAGATATATATATTACATATTTTTAAAAAGGCTACAGAGATAGAAGGTTTTTTAAAAAATGTCTCATCTGAAATTTCATAAAAACATGTGAGTTATAGCAATGGGGTAAAATGACACAAGCAGTCTCCATGCATCCCAAGACAGCAGCAATCGTGATGCATGCTTTGAATATCTGAATTTCCGTCCATACTTCAAAAAGCAGTTAAAGAGATGTGAGTTGGCGATACAGCAAAAAAAATTAAGCTTATGACAAAATATATTTTTCCTTTATAGAACTGCCCGAGGAATTCTGGCATCTCTAGAACTGAAATGCAGACACAATTCCATTCTGAAGAGTTGAAAAAGATATACTTACTCAAAATTCATCAAGTCCAGTGAACTGCTGGCCTCCAAGGAGGACACAGTGAATGTCAGCCCATAATTCACTTGATCAGACTTTTAAAAACTGCCTTGTCCCATGAGTCCCCAGTTTCCAGAAACAACCTTTGCCAGCCAGACATAGCTACTGATGTGTAAATCAAGTGTACAGACAGCCAAGGCTGCTCCTGGTGAGCAACCACTGCAAATAAACACTCCCTTAACATACTCAGTGATGAGAGGCACAGCATAGCAGTAACGTGGTCTCTAATAACTCAGCTGAAAAAAGTGCATCAGGATTTTCTACTTTACAATATAGTTAAGTATTAATTGAAGTGGCAACTGGAGTCCAGATCTTTCCCTTGTCTCAATAGACCTCTTTGACTGCAGACATTCATTCCCACTATCTTAATAAATATTCACGTATTTTATATAACTTCGGGTGGACTCACAGAAAGCAGAGCCAAACAACCTTTTGAAAACCTATTTACTTATTTCTGACAGGGATTCCCCTCTCCAAAGGTGTTAAGACTAACATGCTGAGGACAAAAGAGGCAACTGTGCATCCATACCCTGACAGAAAGCTCAGAAACTGTAAATTTTTGAGTTCAAACAATGTCATTGTTACCTGCAAGTCAGCAATGTCTCAGCAAAGGCTTGCCTGATTTTCTGTAAGAAAACCCCCAAGCATTAAAAGAAGCTGATTTATGCTCTGGGTTTTGTGACTGTGCAATATTCAGGTTGATTTAACCAATCAATGATCAAACCAGCCTTAGAAAGTCAGTAGCTACTGACTATCTCCCAGCTTGCAAATTAATTCCTAAGAGAACACTGAGCTGTGAAGAGCAACTGGGTCCTAATGTGATAGGAGGGGACAGAAAAGATGAGACCAAATCAAAGTCATCGCTTGTATGATACAGAGTGCCTGAAATCCTGCTGCCCAGATAAATGAACCAGCAAAATAATAAGTAGAGGAGCCCTTAATTGGCTTAGTTACCCAGCCATTTAAAAAGAAATCCAGCTTGATGGACTTAATGTTGATTTTTCAAGCCAGAGCCCTTGACTGTTATGGTTAATACAACTCTACCCAGGTTTCTCAGGCCATTTACTACCATGTAGCAGGGATAAAATTGAGCAAGGAGAACACAAATTACAGTGGTAAGAACCCTCTACAGCATAAAGCTTTGCCAATAGAGGTCAACTCCCCACCCTTCATGCAACAGCTAACAGCAATGGCAATACATCAGCTCCACTCCCAGCAGCAGCTGAAAAGTACAGATACCCCAAACAATTCCACTGCCTTGAGCTAAGCTATGGAGATGAGAAAGTTTGAAACTCTAATAGTTTTATTTTGAGGTTTAACTTAGCCTTAAGAGATATGCAAGAATGCCTTGTCACCATCTGTACCCAGTTATTCTGGTACCAGGACACAGCATAAGCATCCTCAACCAGATTGCATTTTTCTGTTCTCTTCATGTGGGGTTGGTGCAATGAACGTATGGACTGAATGCACCTTTCCTTCTCTTTAGATGGATGTTTCTTTGCCCACTTTCTTAACCTTTTTTTCCCTCCTTTTGCCTCCTTTATTCCCTTGAAGATCCAGGAGTTTAAACTATAAAATATTTATTATGTGCACATTCCGAAGAATAAAGATGCTTTGGAGCTAGAGATGCTGGTAACTCTTGAATAATTTGAGTCATGTTTTTAAGGGGAGCACTTGAGCAGCCACCAATACCCAGGTGCTCTGCTCCTGCTAGTGCTTTATCTCATTGTGATCTCCAGTTGCCCTAAACATGCTTCTTTTACCTTACCTTCCCTTTCATCTGCTTCATTTGCAAAAGTGTTTCAGATGAATAAATAATAGAGAGGATGAGGTAATGCACACAGGCAAAGTTGACAGTTGTCAAGCTTTCACCACCACCACATGTTAATGTTCTACATCTCTCCATCCATCTTTTTAATGTGTTAATGACGTTTGTACTGAATGTGTTAAGCACAGATGTGAAAAGGCCACTTCAGAGAAGACAAAGAAATATTCAAATGCTAAGCAACTATGTAAAACCTGAATATTCTATGTTCAACTTAGGCTTCCAATTAAAAAGAAAGAGAGGAAAAAAATTCAAAATTGAGAATCCAAAATATACTAGCATGGCCTGCTAAGCTCATAGCTGAAACACTGGTCTAATCCTGTCATTAACAATATGAGTGACATTTGTTATAACAGTGATAAAGTCATTTAATTACTAAGGAGAGCATTGGAAATATGCGAGCTGCCTTGAAAAGATGTGGCATTTGATGACAGGGTGCTCTCACCACAGGGTTGTAGATGCAGCTGGATGGTTTAGAAACCCAGATATGAATCTGAAGATTGTCAATCACACTTTAAACTTATTTAACAATATAAGAAATATTCAGAGAGATAGACTAGGCTATTTATAAAACAGATTACACACTTCTAGGGCTCTGTGTATGTGCTGATGTACTATTACTAATATATTGAGTTTTCTCTGCCTCTCTGTCCATCACAAACACTCATCTGTGTGTCACACACATTCAAAGGAAACAGCTGAGAAGAACAAGTTTTAATGCACCGAGGATGAGGCAAGGAAGGAGGACGCAGGTATCCTGCAAACACACATTTTACTGAGGCAGGATTTACCATTACCCTCGTGCTGTATGGTTTCCCACACCTTCACTGTGCCAAAGCGGGCACTGACACCACTGGGAGAGCTGCTGTTGGAAGCTCAGACCCTGCTGCAGAACTGTATTCACCAATGCATTCATTCTACCTCTCTTTCCATTGCTCTTTGAGGAAGAAAAGCAGGGAATACGTTGAGGTAAATGGGTGAATTGCAAAGAGAAATTTTAAAAATAGCTGGACAGTTCCAGAGAAAGATTCCTGAACATCTCTCCAGGCATACTAACCATGTATCAAGTATCATCCTTCCTGAAGACTCAGAGGAAGCATTTGTCAATGAAGCTCTTCCTATTCATATGTTTTTCCAGTGTTTATGGCACTTTCACTTGTCCTGGACATGACACGATGTCAGAGTAGCATTTTCCCTTCTGATGCCTTTGTGATATTATCAATGACAAGAAGAAAGGTGTGCTGTGTGTACAGTAACAGCTTTTCAAAGGCAAATAATTCAGATGCTGGGCCTGATTTTTATTTCATAAAGGGCATCAGTTAGTGATTAATTATGAAATTAAAATAATGAAAGACAGCCCAAGGTACCTGCCTTTGAAAAAGCTGTTACGGCGTAGGCAAAATGTCCATCTTCCCAGTGGGAATTGTGCTAAGCAGACACCAAGAGGGGACTGCCTCTACAAAGGAACACAAACTTAAGGTCATGGCTGACTTCCCTAGTCCTCCAAATCCTCCCCATATCCTCCACTTAAACTTCTGGAAGCTACAGCTCTATAAACCCTCCCAGTTTCCTAAAGCTGTAGCTTCTTTTTTAATTCACATAAAGACTTTTGGAACCATTATAAGCTTTAGGACACGAAGACACAAAAGGACACAAATGTGTCTTCACAAGCCTAGGGTTCCAGAATTGAGGCTTTCCAGCAATCCAACACCTGCACACCTACAAATCACCTCTACACACCTGTCTCTCTGTCCCCCCTTGCTCGTCCTCACACAGCTGCCTTTAAGTGAGATGAAACTTTTCACTGGTAAAATCACAAAAATCTGCCCTGACTTTTTGACAGACATTTTTTCAATGGTTTCAGTCAATTCCCCTCTCCACTTATTTGGCTTCCCCACCTAAGAGCCTGGAATAAGGAGTCCTGGAGAGCTGGTATGAAAGCAGCTATAGCCAAAAGCATTTTGAAATCCTACAGCTGGAAACGGGATGAAAGAAGAAGGTTCTATCTTATCAAATCTCTTCTGATTTGTTCTATTATGCCAGCAGATTAATACACTAAGAAGTGACAGCCCATTTTAACACAAGGTGCTATTGTACTATGCCTTAAGCTGCCACATAAAATTAGCTTAAAAGGTGATTCATGTATATTGCAAGGGTCATTTCTGATAAACCAGGTAGACCCTTAATTAAGCTAGGAAAAAAAAACAAAACAAAACACAAAAGAAGAGAAAGGGAAAAAATAATACATCTAGCTCAGTGGTGAATGGCATAAGAAGCAGCTGCATCCAGAAAAATCTGATGGAAAGAAGAGAAGCTCATGCCACACTTCAGATTGGAAGCAAAGCAAGGTTTCATGAAAATGAGAGAAATGAAGCAACACACTGAGATTTACCCTTGAGTAATGGGTATTACCTATCACCACCAAAAGGTTTCATGTAAACAATTCAGTACAGAATCAATTTCCTGTATTTTGATTTTTCAGCTGACTGTATAAACATGAAATAATCAAGTGCAGCAATTTCTGTATTAATTGACTGTATAATTCCTATGGGAATCCCAGGCATTTAGTGCAGTGAAAATGCTTCTTTATATAACCTAATACTGGCCATTAACCTGATATTCAGAGGAGACAAACTGGGTTCTTTTCTTCTGGCCCCACCAGGGTCAGGAGGCAGCCACCAGCTCGGAGTGGGCACAGCCTCTGAGGGTGTCCATAGTCCATCACCTCCTGGCAGCAGTCCACTGATGGACTGCAGAGCATCTTCCCTGCATTTGGGTACCTAATCCAATCCTCCATATTTTCCACACCACTAAAGCAACTGTCTAGCACCTTCCTTATCCACTCACCAGTTATCTGGAAGCTATTTCAGAGTTTAGAAAGCCAGTATCTTTTTTTAGCCATCTTATTCTGTTTTTTCCTCTTTTAATTCCTGATCTAAAAAGTCCATAGAAATCACTGCAAGGGTGGTGAGCTTTTTTGGTGTGTTCAGACCTAGTTATATTTTTTCTAATGAAATGTTATTTGTCGGTGTCATTGTGAGTTAAGTACATCCCAAAATCAATCCCAAGTTCTTTAACTTCCCAAAGGTTCTCCTTTTTGCTTCTATTCTTAAGGCAGTTTTCATCTAACTACTGCAGTGTATTACTGAAGCTAATGGTTTAGCAGGCTGCAAGGATGAATGGGACCTATCTATAGATAATAAGTGCCTCCAGTGTTAACTCTTAACTATCATTAAACAGCTTTAGAAAGAATATAAAATCTCATACTACAGAACTGGAGTTTCTAGGTAACACGGGTTTGAAAGAAATTCATCCTCTTGAAAGGTGAATCTGTAATTGCCTACTGCAGGATTTCTGTAGCTCTTCCCAAACAATCTAATTCTGGTCATCACCAGTGATCTTGATCTTGTAGCCTGAACCCATCTTCTTGTCCCTATATTTCCTTTTGTTGTATTCACAGCCTGCTTTTTTTTTTTTTTTTTGGTCTGCTGACATGCAGGTTCACTCTGCAAATTTTATTTGAAAGTTTTCTGAAGAGCAGACTTCCTTATTTCATAATTGTTAATATTAGATACAAATATAAGATTTAGTCCAGAGCAATACAAGTTAAAGGAGTCATTTCCCTTGTAATTTATTCAGGTCCTTCTCAAAGTGTGGCTGTAGTAATTAACTAACAGGTCAGAATATTTTGATATAGATATCGTATTTTAAAGAGTTAGTCTAGTGGTTTTACTTCTGACTTCATTTTTTCCTTTATCCCAATTTTCAGGGGCTGTAAATATTTCTTAATTATGGTGATGTTCTCTCCTGGTCTTAGCTTTTCACTTGAATCACCAGTGACTATAGCAGAGATTGAATGTGACTTAGCATTTTAAAGACAAAAGCAGAATCTGTAAACCCTGTGAGTTTCTCCCCCAAAGTTCAGTAAATTCCAGAAAATCCTAATCAACATTTGAAGTGGTCTTCAAAACAAAATTGCAGTTCTTTTCAAGACACATTAATATTGGACAGACTTGCAAAACTGTGATGCTCTTTTATGTGCCTGTGATTTTACTGCTCGAATAACAGAGCAGCAGCTTGCTCCGTCTCTCTTTTGTGTCACACTGGAGTTAAAAGTGCTGGCTATGGGATGACAAAGGGAAGGAAAGGTGGGATTTGCAGCAGCTCCACAGATCCTTGACAAAAAAGGAAATAGGAGGAAACGTGGGAGGAATGAGCAGTGAGTGATGTCCACCTTCTGGCATGGCTAGGAAGGGGGAAAGGGCTTGTCCAAAGGGATCCTGGAGCTGAACAAAAATGAAAGCCCAAACAGCTTTAAACATGGATGAGAGAGGACAACTTGAAAAGAGAAAAAACAAGAGCTCAGACACAGCCCCAAGCAGCCCTGGCTCCAGGAACACAAGGGTGTGCTCCTGGGGATCAGGCAACATGCAACTACCCCATCTCGTGGTCCCAGTGTTACTGAGGCTGTGAACACCACCAGGGCACCACACAAAGGCATGTTTGCAAAGCTCTTCTCTTGGGCCCCTCAGCCTAGCAGAGTTCTCTCACAGCAAATATGAAAATTTTACTCATTCCCAGAAGTTTGCCAAGTGTCTCACAAAACTAGTAAGCCCTATTTCCCTCTCCAAATTCAGCTTTCAGAAAGATGAACACAATGTGACACATCAGTGGGGTCCCATTTCTTAATTTAAAAAAGAGAATAAAAATAACTGGGTAGCCAGCATGAACCTTGGAGGTACTCCTGAGGTTTTCCTGCCCTGCCTACCATGCTGAACGTAGCTGCAATTCATATTCGTTATTTCCTTATTTAACCTGAGAAATAATTAGCTATCATATGTCCTTCCATGGACACATCCAGAATGGAGTCATAATGTAGTCCATAAATAAAAATAGCAATAGTTCACCAGCATGATAGTTTGACATTCCACAAATGAAGAAAAAAGGACAAACAACCTGAAAAGGTTGTTTGGTTATTTATAAAGTACAATTAATTACACGTGTAAATAGATTAGCAACAACAGCAGCTCCGGACAAGCAATTAGACAGCTAATTATAGGAAAAATGCAACTGAAGGCTCCAACAGATGACCACCCGTCTGCTCCCCATCCCAGGTGTTCAGGTGCAGTCCGGGTTGTTTGTTTAGCTTTCCAAAAAACATCTGTTCCCACAGCTCGGACACAGCCACGAAATGCAATACACCAATGTACAAAGCAGCTCAGCTCTCTCACAAACAGTTTCCTTTTCCTTGGTCCAGCCCAAGGCATAGAAACTTACATGTGAGTTCTGCCCCCTTTCTCCCATTATAAAACCACTTTCCTGTTGGAAAAAAAAGGGGTATGATCCTTTACATGAGAATGTGCCATTTTTTTTCTGGATTACTGCAGTTCTTTTAAAATCTGCTGTTTTACCTCACTAAATACAGTATTTGGGAAGGGATTTTTTTCAGTAATTTATTCCCTCAAGAGAAGTTTATAGCAACTTAATTAATTAGGCATGAATCTAAGTAAACATGAAAATGCTGATATGCTTCCAAGTGCCTGCACCTACTTAATTAGGTTTTGTTTTGTATTTATCCTCCAGCCTGTATGAAAGTCTCCCATGTGACAGGGGCACTTCATTTCCTTCCCATGTTCAATGCCATCTCACCTTCCACAGCTCCTGTCTCAGTTAGGAGGGGAGAGGCTGCCCCAATCATAACAAACTAAGACAAAAAGGAATTGGAGTGAGAAAATTAAAGATATATAACATTGTAATAAGGAAAAATATTTGCCCTCACATAACTGTTCCTAAAAAACTTCCTCAAGTTAACATGTAAATTCAGTTTTGCACTGGAGATCTGGTTGATTTTTCACAAGAATTTAGACTTTTTCTAGACTTTACTATATATTATATTGGATAGCATTCACATCTATAATATCCTATTCCCTGGATTCATTAACACAACAGTGCCCTTAACAGAATCACAGAATCCAAAGTGTAAAATTGCTCTGGTTTTTAAAGGTTACTTCCAGTTTCCTGGACACATATTTTCGGTCTTCACACTCTTCTGTGCACTTCCACCACACGACACCTTCTCACGGCCCAATCTGAAAACAAGGTCATAGACAAATACAAGGCACAGACACTCTTCAGTTCCCACACTAATAGGTCACTAAGAAAAGGGAAAAAGTCTGAGGCTGCCACTTCTAGGAAGTAGCAGGTAGAGCAGCAACACTGTCAGTCTTTCAGGTATAATAATTGCTCTTCTTTGTCAGTACCAATGAATGCACTTTAGCAAGGTAGGGGCCTTGATGCTAAGGAAGGCTGTTTGGGCAGCAGTGGTGCCAGGTTAAGAGATTATGTGATCCCATGTGCTGATCCCACCATCCATTTCATCACTACTGGAGGTTACAGACTTCTCCAAAGTGTCCAATAATGTCTGTGTAACTGCTTCCAACCCAGTTCTGGTTAAAGCATTCCAACAGCTAAAACACCCTAAAAATGGGGGGTTATCTAACACAGCTCAGTTCAGCACAACTGGCCTGTGGAGAGACTCCAAATGCACTTACACTGACAGATCTGAGAGGCCGATTCCAGGGAAGGGGTGGGGAACAGCTGAAGATGAGGGGTGGAGCAGCAGGAAACCTTTGACACAAACTGACTGAATCCGGAACGGCAACCTGACAGTGCTCTCCCAGTTTTACACCCCAGAGAGGCACAGTGAACGTCAATGTCTGGTTAGCACAGCGCTGCCTGCTGAACACCAGCCCCTGTCAGCTGGTCCTCTCTGGCACCTCACCTTCCCCTCCAGGCCTCAGAGCAGGAGCAGGTACAGACCTGCAGGACACAGGGACAGCACTGCCAGGGACAGGTGACGAACCCGCTCGGAGTGACAGCGGGAGAGGCTCACGGAGCTCCCTCCTGCTGCCCTCAGACACTCCGGGCTCAGCGGGAGGGTCGGAACTGAGGACAGCTGGTGCTCTGCTTTGTTCCAGAGCAGCTCCAGGGGGCTTCCCAAGGCACCCTCACCTGGCTTAAGGCCGGGGTTAATCAGAATGGAAAAGCATGGCTGGGATGGTTGGAAGAAGCAGTCCTTACACAGGGCAGAGCTTATAAATGCATTTCCACAATAACCAGGAGTATTCTTCCCTTCCTCTGCTGGGCCAGCTCAGTGCATCTGCCTAGGGCTCTCCGTCCTCCCTCACTTTTAGAAACACCTTCCCACCTCCTCCAGGGGCCCGAGAAACCCCTCACAAAGCCACTTAGGAACTCCTCCCTCCCCCTCATCTTTTTCTCCCTCTCTTCTATCAGTAGCTCACTGCCAGCCCAGGTTCTGAGCAATGCCAGAGCTCAGGACACTGGGGGCTCCTGGTTCCTGTACCCACACACAGTTCTAAATCTGCCAACAAGATCCACAACTACTTCCCTAATTTTTCATTTTCTTTCATTTTAAGAACATGCCACAAAGTTCTCTGTATCAACAAGTGAAACTGGAATTCTGTAACTCAGAAATCTCAGCTCTGCTACTTCACACATTTTAGAGTTTTGCAGACAAACGGAACATGGCTTAGCTGAATACCTCTAAATAGCTCTTTTATAAAGATATATAACACAAAGTCAAGAAATGCAGCAGCAGCAAAAAAAAAAGAATATTTTTGTTGGTTATTTTCCTTTCAACTGTATTGAAAAGCACATAAAGGTGTTCCTGACAACATGAAAACACTGGATTTCTCACCTGAAAGATGTGCAGAGTCACAAATCAGGTGCCTTCCTCCTTTTCCAAGTCCTCCTTGATACTTGGATTCTTTGACAGCTTTCCAGTTTGTTTTTAAAAAACACTACTTAACTGTGTTCACCTCTTTTTGAGAACTATTTGCTGGTACCACTGCATATAACATTAATTCCCAAGGCTAAGATTTCACTCAGTAAGTCTGATTTCTTTAGAGGAAAATGATTTCTCCTTTTTTCTACCTTCTTATCATGGTCTCAGAACTATACCTAAACACCAATCATTTTCATAAGTGAATTACACATTTTTCCATCCTGTGATTCTCAGCGTTGCCATGAGAGATGGTGGCTCATAACCACTGCTCTCAGCAAGGGACCACTGCTTGCAAAATAGTGACATACTAAGGGCTGAGCAAGAATTTACATAATAAAGCTTAATTAAAAATTTTCTTTTCTTCAAATGCAAATGTTATCTGGAAACAGTTGGTTTAAAGATTAACATCAATTCTGGAAAACTAAAAAGGTCCCTTGATATTTTCAAAAGGCGAATGTTATTTCTTAGTCAAGCTCTTTCAAATTGTAGTTTACACTGGCTGTTTGTTGGAGATTTAGGGCTGGGACACAATTTGGCAATTAAAGCCTGAGACATTTTCTAGCTACTCAGGACATGAAGTTCACATTTCACAAATAAGAAAAAAACTTAGAGGAATAGTTGCTGAGAGGATCTGACGGCTGCAAGTTACCATCAGCTGCAGCCCCCCTCAAACCCTCCCATACTGAGTGGGAGACGTTTAGAACAATGAAACACTTTCATATAAGCTTTTTTTCCCCTTGCAAAATAGTCATCATATAAATCACACAAAAACGTCAGAATTATTACAGGTCAGAGAAATTCCAACAAAATTTTGAAGTCTGTGCATTTTTACAATTGCATATTTTCTCGGTTGTTGCCCCTCTATAATTAATAGCTATAAAAATAAAGTAGCTTAAAAAATGTAGCACATACCTGGTCATGTGGTCACAGCTTCAGTGGAAGAGCCAGAGGCAGTGGATGAGGAATGCTGGTGTGGGACACATCCAAAGAGTCTGTGTGGGATACTGTCGGTCCTTTGCACCTTCACCCCGTGTGTCTATCCAAAGCATTTTTATCGGTTTTGCAGTCACGTTTCAGTGACAAATACAAATAATACAAAATAACAAAAACGGCCAAGTCAGTGTGATCTCTGGAACAGTCCCCGGCCGGGGCTCCTGCCTTCCCCCTCATACACACTTCGTGTGTGTAACACTTGCTGATGATTCAGGCAGAACTCAGCGAGTCAATTCACATTTAATGACTTCTTCGAGGGTAGTTTTACCACTTCTCGAGCTATAAACTCAATTATAAATTCTTTTTCTCCACACTTCACGAGCAAATTTCCACTCTGGAGCCGGGACTGTAACATTTACCACAGCTGATGAGGCTGCGGTAATGGCGGCAATCCTGAGGCAGGGCCAGACGGGCTCACTTGCAACTGAAACAGCAGCCAGGGCTTCCACGAATCCTAGGATTCCCCAGATCCCCAGGAATTTGGTGTTCCTGGAAGGCAGCCTGGGAGCAGAGCTGCCAGGGACCGCAGCTCCCACAAGTCGATCCCATTTTCATACGGACACCAGGAGGCGCCTTTGCCCTCGAGGCTGAGGCGGCTCTGNGCCTTGTTGTATCGACTGGAATGGCAAAAAATTCCAGGTACCTGGACTAGTGTGAAAGAGAAATACGGATTAAAAAGTAGAGCTATTCTAATCCCCACACTATTAACTATAAATATTTTATTTATTATATGTAGGATATATCTCTAGGATATATTTATATGCCTGTAAATGATGAACATAACTGAAATTAGATGTGAGGATATAAAACCACCAGGGCTGTGTTTATAGATAAAGCTTCAGTCAAATATAAATTAGTGGTGTTGTGACTATTTTATAGCAGAGTAAGGTGAAAAGCAGATATTCAGGTTTCCACTCCAGTGCTATGCTTCCTCCCAGAAGAGCTCAAAGTAATCAATTTATTTATCAGAGCAAAAAATACCTGAAATTTTACTATTTCCTTCGTATTGATTCCTGCTCACTGATGAGCTTTATAGGGCCCTGATTTACACCACATTCAGTTATTAATATTACCAATTCATTTACGGCCTACACCCAGAGTAGCTTATGGCTTCACATATGGATAGTGACAGAAGCAGTGATAAAGTAAGATATTTATGAAGCTCAGGTACTAATTATTGGAGACTTGGCTGGCTGAAGGATGCCTTTTATCTGCAGGGTAGTGCAAAAAGACCAGTCTAATCTGTGAAGCTTCAAAACTCAAGTTAAGGATTCCAAACACAATCTAAATCTGCTTTTCCCAGACCAAAAAAATGGAGGAAAAAAGAAATATAGGTAATTCAAGGCCTGCTGTTCCTAAGTAAGAAGCATCTTTGGCTGCTGCAATGATTTGCTGTGTTTACTTAGGAATTCCTCCTTCCTGCTTGACTTCTGACAAGGAACCGCTGTTGAGGCAGTTCCTTTGATTGGAATTCTCAAGATAATCCCAGCTCTATTTTGTCTTATGTTTGTCATCAAATAAACACTACTGGTATCTGAAACAGAGCCATGAACAGCTGTGCTAATTATACTAAACCAGCACCTTTCTTTAATCACCCTTTTTATCATTATTAGCTAAACAGTAAACTGAGTATTTACACAACATATTAAAAAATTACAGATGACACACATCTCAAAAAAAATCTGTACCTGTCTGGAAACCATTACAACCTATGGACTGTGTAGCTGATAAAAAAATGCAGTTAAGGTAGCCTGATGGTCTGAATAGACCATTTGTGTCAAAATTGTACTCCTAATTAACATGGATAAGATCTTAAATTGCTAATTCATATTTTTATCTCATTTACAGGAGTGGAATATTTTAATCTTGGAAATATTGAATTGGGTGTTGAATATCATACATTTTTCTGTATGATAGAGAGAGGCTTTATCAGAACATAAGTTTTAGAGTAAATTTGGCTTATTCTCATCAAAACCTGCACATTATTGAAGAAATTTCTCCTCCAGTAATCCAAAAAAGGCTGATAACTTTGTATGTCCATGTCTTTGGCACACCTTGTGTTAAAAGGGGGTAAGAATGCTTCCCAGGGACTGTTCTGTTGTCAGCTAATCAGATACATGAGGCACATTTACATAAGTGGTGTTCGTGATGTGATAATAATAAGGGAAATCATGGATTATAATGCATTTCATTTCACTGTTGTTCATTTTATTGCATCCCATTTAATGGACTTACTTCTCTTCACACTGTTATCTTAGTGCTTCACAATACAGTATGAACTCTGGATTTAATTAATAATTTAATTAATATTCTCTTTGCCTTTTCACCAGATTGTTAAGAGAAATATCCATACAAGATCTAGGAGTTGATCTTGAGATACCAGAACGAGGCCACTTGCTGAGTAAAGCATTCCTCATTGGCTTTTGTTTTATTCTTTTGCTCATTTAATTAGTTTCATTCCCTTTTGTGCATTTCAACCTACTGTAAAATTACTGTACACTTACAATGTTTTCTCCAGAATAAATTAATATTGCCAAAATCCAAGTGGGGATAAATTAAGCATGCCTTTGAACTGCTAATATCAGCTATTTCCTAATTTTTGAGGCACTGACTGTTGATATGGGTTTAATTGAATCCATTTGGATAATATGTATATTCTTGTACATAGACACGCTTTTCTCAATTATCTTAATATGTGTTATGCCAACTATGACTATGTCTGCAGGGAAAATATATTACTAAAGTTGTTATTTAATAATTAATCAGATATTAATCACAGTTTTTTGTGTTTCCAGCCAGCTGAGGCATTAATGTTTTTTCAATATTTACCAAGAAGTTACATTTTTATGTAGAAATTAATTTTCTTTTCCAGTAGAAAAAGATGTTGAAAATGTATACAGACAGAGGTCCTTTATTTTGCATCATTCTACTCAGTAATTCTCTCTTCTTCCTTTATTTTTGCATTGCATAAAATCTGTTGGTTTAGATGAGCATTTTCAAGAATATATATGTGTATGTATGTATGTGTATATGTATATATATGTGTGGCTTAGAACATACAACTTTCATCCTCAAAATCTATGTTTTCATTTCAGGGTACAATTCACATCTGCCATTTTAAATGACAGCTTCTATTTTTAGGCCTCCAATTGGCTTTAAATCACTTTAACCTCACTACCTTAGAAGTGGGGGGTTTTCCCCTGCTCTTCCTCTCTTCACCATAAGTTTTAGAATTTCTTTGATTTCACCAGACCCAGCCTGTGTAGATAGCTGCTGTAAGGAGTGATTTGATTACCCTGGTGCCGTGCCTCACTGAAAATAGGCATACTTAGTGAAGTGGAATGGGAGGAGATCAATAAAACACCTCTCTGTGTTGTTAGCAAAGTACCTCATATACTGTGCTTGTGTGCTGCACAAAAAGCAGCACTGTAAAAGCTGCAAATAACCTTCCAATTGTCTCAAACAGACATTAATCACTTGTTTAATATTATCATTTGTACTTGATATAAGACCAGCCAAGACCCAGTGCACAGCCAAGAAACAGAGAAAGATGAATGCACATTATAAATATTAGCTAACACATTTCCAGGCTATAAACTCACTTTGTATCCCTCTCTTCCTGAAGGATTTATTCTCCAACTTAATAACTGTATGCATCCTGTCCCATAATGGTTCTCCTTTCAGACAGCTATTTACTCACCTCATGGTATCTCTTCCCAGGCTTCTTCCTGTAGGACACCAAACTGAATCTCATCCAGAACAATGCTATGTGCCCATAATGGCAACAGTATTCCAGACTCTTTTTGAAACTCCACTGAAACAGCTAATTAAGCTCATATTTTTTTTTTTCCCTGAAAATTTCAGGGGCATACAAATTTATATGGTGAAATAGGGATCATGGTGAAAACAGATATTGTGTCTGGAGCTGACCTTTTTGGTAAATAAATTACAAGGAAACAATCATCTTTCCAAGGCTGGTGGCATTACACTGCTGTTCCCATATGCCCCCGTGTAGTCAGCTTTTGCACAGTAGGAATGAGAAGGAACAAGAACATGCAGGATTTTTTCATCCTTTTCAATCTGAGTTTTCATTTTGCTTTGCCCCTTTCTGTTTACTTCTTTGTTTCTTCATTGGGAATTCTCACATTTTAGCTTGTATCTGAATTCTCCAAAGGCCTTCCATAGGACAACAAGGAAGTCAAGCCTAAATTCTCTTTCTCTAAATAACAAAAAGCTTGGGATCATCAAAAGTTTGGGATCATTTCTGTTCCCAAACCGTAGCACCACTGGAGAACAATTTTGTTCGTAAACAACAGAACCTTTTCCTCCTAAATACATGGCATCAACCCAAACTATGTTACCTTGTTTACATTTTACCTTCATTGCTTCTCAGAACAACATAAAATAAATTTTCCTGAATCAGAGAATTTAATACATCTGCACAGAAAAGTTATAAAGGATTCGGGATTCATTCATGAGTTCCACATGATCTTCTTCTGTCTCCCTTGATCTTCTAAAACACAAGAAATACACAAGTAAGAACTCCAGAAAATGAAAACTGTCCCTTTACACTTTACAAATGCTATCTAATGCTTTTCAGGTTCCTAAATGAGAAACTTGTTTTGGAGTTTCTCAGTAGGATGAAATACACGTCCCTGTGACATCCAGACTTCAAGCAGGCAGGAGATTTTCTCATTTGGACTTTTCTCATCATATTTGGAAGCATATGCTCTGCTGAAAATGAATGAGGTTTAAGATCCCAAGCTAGTTCTAGTTTGAAGGTCACTGCCCACATTTATCACCTCTTAAAGGCCTTCCCAGAATCCATAAAAGAAAGGCTTTTCTGGATGTTTTCTGAGAAGAACACAGTAAATTAAAACTTGGTACAAGTCAGCAGCTTCCCAGATGGCTTATCATAATATTGAAATTATTGCAGCAAGCATCTCTTTTCCCTCAGAAGGCAAAACAGTGGAATGGAATAGGATGAAGACCCTAAGTGTGTGTTGAAAATGATTTTTTGTGTGTGTGAGATTTTACTAAGAAACAAACATTTAACTTGACTCATAACTGGGGAACTTGCTGAAGTGTGCTATTAATCACCTCCTCCTGCTAAGATGGCTTTCCTGAAGCACAGCCTCAGGACAAACCACAAACTCCTTAGACAAAACACTGCAAGTGCAGAAGAGCTGCTCCAAATGAATCACTCAAATAAACATCCAGCTTGAAAGCTAGATTTGAAAACTCACTTATATCCTGTAATTATATGCATTTTCAGATATAACAGAGGTGTCTTTTCAAACAAGAGGTGTGTGCATAAAGCAATAATTGCAGAGCATAGCACTCTAATATGCTTTGTCAAGTCAAAGCTAACAAGTTATAAAGAGACTGAAACTTCCTATTCTCTATCCCACAAGCCCAAAGGCATAAGATGTATTTGGTTTACTTTATTAAGAAAGGATATTAAACCAATCAATCCAGGAACCAGGACTTGTGTGATTCAAAAATAAGCATTGCTTCTGCATGTTGCAACACCCTATATGTCCTTTAAATTAACTTCTAAATCACAGAAGTACCCTATCTTGAATCTGGTCTCCAGAGCACAGCTGTATGAAACACTCAAGGTAGATTTTAAGTAAAACTTGCACATAAGGAAAAACAAATGGCATCCAACTGTATTTTGACACAAGCCACTTTCTCTGCATCAAGTTTGCTCAGAAGAATCACAGTGGAGCACAAAAGGATGCATCACAAGCTCCCAGCACAGTGACTGATTGGAAACTACATTTTGAAAGACTGGCCACTATATCCACTAAACTTTTCTTACTCCTACCTGGACTTCTTTAATTTCCTGAGGGGTTTTTTTTAGAAGAATGATAGTCTTCAGAGAGAACAGACTACAAAGGTATGTGAAAGGAGCAGGGCTACAATAAATCCTGAGGAGAAATTTTCTGTGGAAGAGCACTAAGTAGTAGGACATGAAAGACAGGCAGCTTCTCAGATGCTGCACAAAGCTGGAATTTTTGAGACCAGACCAAACACCCACAGAAATGGATTAGATGAGAACTAATAGTCAGAGATAATACAGATGCAAACCCATGGTTATTAAGCCTCTTTCACTCTGAATCACTGGCAAAGAATAACTTCTTTGTGGTATTCTGGTTTCGACTTCTCTTGAGTCACTTCCCATTCATTAATTTAGAAATCTCACAGCTGTCACCAAGAGGTACCAATGTGCCTCTCCACGTGACACAGGGACACCTTGCCACCCAGAGCAGCTGTGCTGAGGGCATCCTCACACAGCTCTGCCTTCCGTGGAAGCTGGGCCTCTCTGTGCTGGAGGGCACTGAGCTGGGCTTGTGTGGGGGTCCTGTTACAGTCACACTGTGCAGGGGGAGTACACAGAGCTTTGGCAGGGCATCCCCAACACAGAAGTCACCAAAAGAAATCACCTTCCCGAGGTGATGTATGGTTGAGCTATAGCACCCCTCATGCTCCAGGCACTTTTGCAAGGCTGTGCAATTATGCACTGTCCCACTCTCAGAGCTCATCTAAGCCTCATGCCACTGCAGCAAAGCAGACTTGAGCCTATTGATTACATACCTATTTATGTTATGAAGGTGCTTTACTATACAAAATCTTTTTTTAAAAAAAAAATCCTATTTCTCTATGGAAAAAAATCTGTTTAATATGTTTTAACCTAAATAAAACGGCCAGTTTGAGAAAAAGTAAGTGATATGTCTAATAAAATCATGAAATGCAATTTTAAGCTACAGTGAGCTGAGTAAAATGTGGCATAGGAGCCTTCATTTTTTATTAGAGTTCATTAATCTTGTTAATGACTTATTGAATATCATTGTAAAAATTGATCCCAGTGGCTACATTGTTGTCTGCTTTAGCAACCTCTTCCAACAGCCACGTTGAACTGATGGAGTATTTCTTTAATCCGTCCTGTGCAGCTTTGCAGGGAACACTGCAGCAGATGTGCTTTATGGCTGGGCACGATTTAAAAGGTTTCACATTGCCCTGAACTGTGCAGGAACATCTATTTTTCCCTTTTTTACTTGGGTAAGAGGAGGATATGCACACTCAGAGTAAGTTAGCTATGAATGCAAATCATCAGCTTTGCTTTCTCTAGTTTGCTGTCCTGAGTTAAGCTGAAATTCTATTTTCAATGTAAAATATTTCAATAAATCTTACATATAACAAGACAATTTCCATCCCAAGCTTAAGAAGTATAAGCACACACCCTATTTGAAGAAGGGATTCCAGCAAGACAGACCCAATAAATCGGATTTTAAATGAAGCAGAAAAAGCTGACCTAGGACTACTGCCTGGTAATGCTTTTGCTGCCCAACTTGTAATACATGCATTTGTTTATGTTCAATAAATTTACTGAATAGCAAAATGAACACACCCCTTTATTTATAATTCCTTGTTTAGATGAAACTTTGACATATTTAGGAATAACCTGGATACAGCTAACACACAAATGAAAGGTCATAGTACATCTTAAAATTAATTACTTCAAGCCTTCTTTTTAAGTGAAGAAGCAGCAGTTGACAGTATCATTGAATATTACCAACACTATCTATTATCAACTCACAATTTTTGGACAAACAAAAAGCAGAATAATTTTTCTCTAAAAAGAGACAGAATTTTTAATAAAGACAAACCCAAATTACTTCAGATAATATATCACTACAGGAAAGACACTATTAACTGTATCATAATGGATTTAATTCCAGTAATGACTAGATTAGTAGCACTGTTGCTTTATATTAAAAAAAAAAAAAAGAGATGTATTTATTAAAACTGGACTCCATATTCTATGAAATGTGATTCTTTTATTAAGAAAGGCATTGGTCTTTTTAGCTTTGTCATATTAACTATGAAGTAGCTTTTTATGCAAAGTCTTTGGATTTTTCTAAATCCTCCAAGTTGATTCCCATTCCCTCAGTGGGTCAAATCTTCTCTGAATTAGTGAACTTTACCCTGACATACATTGTGGAAAATGAAGCAAGAAATCATCACCTAATTTCTCTCCCACTTTTCTCATTCATGCTCTCATTCATCGTGTTCCATGGGCACCCAATATTTAAATAACAATAGCTGGCAATTAATAATTGAAACATCCAATCACGTTTAATAAAAAAATAACTTCTATTTTATCTCAGAGTTTTCTACCTCGCTGCTGCACTTTTTGTAGGACATTTTCCCAATGCTCTTTTTGCTTATGGAAGTCAAGGATCCTGACAAAATGTTGAAGTCAGTGATATGGCTGCTAAAGCAGTTCCCTGGAAAGTATGCCATGCCAATTGATTTGCAGATGATCCAACCAGCAGAAATGAATACACTAATTTATTTTAGATATATAGGAATAAATCAAATGTTTGCCAGAGTAGCCTAAGCAGATACGATGGAAACAAGCAAAGGCTGCACACCTGTTGCAATTGTTTGAGAGGGAGGATTCACATTTCACTAAAATACCACATTTTATGTTCTTGAGATTAATCCCATTACTCTTTGGCTGGAATCCTGAGGCTGCTCCCATTTAGTGGACAGCACATTTAATCATATTTTTATATGGTTCATAAAGCAGATGAAGTCTCTTCTGTGCATGTCCCCAAGTCCTGTGTTGCCACAGCTCCCTGTACTAGAGATGGAAGGTGCTTTGGAGGAAAAGCCTTTGCCAAGCTGCCAAAAGGTTCAGTGTGTGGCATGTGGCAAACCTTGCTCTCCCATGGGCTTCCTAGCAGGAATGATCCCAGTGCTCTAAGGGGTTAGCTCGTTTGCTTCACATTATTGCACTGTATTAACCCTCTGCACAAGTTATTGGTTTAATCTTTGGTATTTCAGGTGCCAAGATCAATCTCCTCAGAGAAAATGGGAATGGTTGCAGTGCTGCAGCGTTCATTTCTGCATGCACAAGCCAGGCTGTCACTAGGGTTTAGCAGCACTGCCACTTCAGGGGAGCATGCACTTTGTTTTCCAGATGCTTCTCTGCTGAACAAGGAAAGCACAAATAGTGATTTACAAAATGATGAAGCTCTGGGAAGTTTAGAAATGTTCTTACATGTATTTTCTTTCCTTTACAATTAGCTTTGCTTCTAGCTGGGTATCTTTTTACTGGATGACCTCTTACCTCTTTGTGCCCTTCCGCTTTAAATTCTGTATTATCCTCAAAATTTGTACATGGTTCCAGCTGTGTTTCTGCCATGTCCAGCACATCTCATCACCTCACCTGACAGCCTCAAGGAATTGCAAGCTCCCCTTTAGCACAATGTTTAACTAATGCCACCAAGCATTCTTCATTTTCAAAAAACCAAAAAGCTCCTAAAAATACTTCACTACTATTGAAAAGCAAGTTTCTGGCATTTCACGTTTCTTACAGATTAAGGAAAACCGCTGTAGCTCCACTGAGTTAATGGGATCTACTCACATCTAACTTGATGACACAATGGGCACTTGTTTTTGTATTAATCTCCCACTGTACCATTTTTTGTGCAATTCCCCCAGGGACAGTGGAGATGAAGAGGATGCTGACAGTCCTAACTAAATTCTAGCCAGAAAGTGCAGGAAATGGACTGCATTTACACTGGGGCTATAGATCACCTTCCACTTAGTGCAGGAAGCTGTGACACGTGTGACTTCTCTGTGATAACCTTCACCTCAAAGGAGCAATTCAGCTCTGCCTGACTGTCAAAGTGTGTAAAAAATGCTCATCTGGCCCAAGGGACTCCCTTGGATCTCTGCAGAAACCACTCCCAAAGCAGGTGAGATATGGAACTGTCACAGCTCTGCTGGTGTCCCTGAGTCACCACAGAGAGAAATATTTTCACAGCTTTAACAACAGAACAAGGCAAAAATGGGGGCAAGGGGAAGACACAAATGGAAGATCTAAAAGCCCACCTAGAAAAGACACCTACAGATTTCAGAGAGTGGTAGTTGCAAATTAGTCTATAACCAAAGGGAAAAGCAGCAGAAACCCTTCACACATGTACAACAAGACATTCAAACCAACTGAATCATCAAAAGGTAAGGAACACTTGCTCAGGGCTCTGGTCATGAGCCAAAAGCATATTTGTTTTTCTATCAGAAACAAAACAGAAGTTATTAATTGTGGCTGCTCATGAGGATAACTGAGTTCACTTCTGTCCATATGTCAGGAACAGAATTTGATTTTCCATGTCTGCCAGAGACTTTTCTACTTCACTTCTCCTACATCAGGCTATGGGCACACAGTTGTCAAAACAGAAAAGGTAACAGAGATGGAGAATAAATTGATTCGGGCAGACCTACAAGAGATTGTCACAGGAAGAACCAACTAGGAGAGGACTGGGATATTTCAGGAGGTAAACTGCACAGAAGAATGCAAATTTAAATGAATGTTTACTTTCCACAGTGTTTTGTGTCTCCAGGCAATTACTAGCAACACTCAGCAAGGCTTCCAAAAGAAGCAGACATGTAAGGAAGGAAAATAGCAGCTCCAGTGGGTTACAGAGTTGCAGGCAATCTCAATCTCTGAGTGACAAGGTACTAACTCATTATTTGCTGGGCTGGCAAGGAAGTTCCAGCCTTTTTTTCCTGCACTCTGAATATTTTAGTCCAACAGGCCAGGGACTAGAGAGATTTTTATTCCCTCTCTTCTGAAAGGGCAGGCATGGCTGACTGTCCTCAACTGGATGAACCGCATCTCTTGTGTATTCCTTAGACAGAGGGAATGGACCCTACCCTGGTTTGGGGCAGTGCTCTGCCCCCACCTCCCCTGCTGAACAAAGATCATTCCTGGACCTGTTCTGGCAAGAATATCCAGTTTGGTTCCTTTGTCAGGACCTTCAAAGCAACACACTAAGCTGAATTACATTCCAGTCTCCCAGAATCCTCATTTTTCCATCTTCACTAAAGATTAATCTAGAATTAATACAATACTTTTCACAGTCTTGTAAAAGAAGCATATTTTTCTTAATAAACTTGATTTAATAGAGAAATTTTAAGTCTTTGAATTACAACTTGGGTAGGATTTTCAATTAAAAAATAGCGAGAAAATGAAAGACAAAGTTTGCCTCACTGCATTACAGTCTCTCAAACCATTCTGATCCATAAATGTTTTAATCAAGATTCATCTACCAGACCTTTTTTCCACTGGATGATTCCATCATTGATTAGATACATGAAGCAATTTACATTAATAACCACAATATTACACCGATTATTTCTTTTATAATGAAAGCAGAAAAATAGCAAAACCTTGCCAGAAACTGGTATTAAAGGATTTCTAAAGCCTCATATTTAAATAGCTATAAAATAATTTAACTGTACATATTTGGTAATGCAAATCTAATGGTTTCAGAGGAATTCTCAGCTTGTGTAAGGTAAGCTAGCATTCAGGAAGTCTAATCAAAAAACATTCTTTCCCCTCCTGCATGATTAGAAATTGTGAGGATACTTCTCTTAGCTGGTAGGGAAAAAAAAGAAAAAAAGAAAAGAAAAGAAGCCACCCCTTTCTTCTGCTTGATTTTTATGTCATAGCACTGTACAGCTTCCTGGACCATGTTCCAAGGCTCTATTAAAATCTAATTCCTGTGAGCAAGTAAACAAAGGAAAAGTACGCTGCAAAAACAGGGATCCAGTAGTGAAAACTTGCAAGGTAAAGGGAACCACTAAAGCACCAGATTAAAAAAAAAAAAAAAGGATAAGAGAATGAATTAATTAACATTCTGAGGATTAATTTAGCCACAGAACATCTGCTTTCACATGTCCCTCTGATGAGATCCAACATGAGTGCTCGTGTTGGTTGGCTTTGAAGTGGTATTTTATTATCTAAGAGGTTCTGCGTACAGATTTTGATAGGGATTATGGATATTTTAGTACCAGAGGGGCCCCTGGGCCTCTTCTAACTTCTCTTAGTTCCTTTCTTTCCACGTGACTTGTACCCATACAGCATTCTCTATTCCTTGTTGAAAAATTCTCCACTGGGCACAGTTACAGTTTATATTCTAATTTAAGACCATTTAATGTTCCATCCCTCATCTGCTTTCTCCACAAAACAGGATGTTTTAATAGTTCTTTCCTGTATATTGTGCTACACAGAGAGCTAGTTACCTAAAAATGAGACAAAGCTCTTACCCATTCCTTTCATTCCTCCACATTTGCTATTCCCCTAATTTAATAGCTTCTTTTCTAAGAGCATCTTTCCAATTGTGTCCATAAAGGCCCAAAAAGGTCCCAGGGTTCTAACAATATAGGAACCATCTGCAGCATTTTAAGAAATCCTTTTTAAATCTGCAAAGTTTCTGAGTCCCCTTCTTGCCCTCCTGATTATAAACACAAGGCTTACAGTTTTCTATTGAGGAATGCCCATGCAGAAATTTTTTAACACAGCAAATCTGAGAAATTCACACTGACCATGATAAATAAAAAATTCAGACTCAATGATCAGCAAAAATAATTCATGCACACGCAGAGCTGACCTTGTAAATTAAGAATTAGGCAAATTGGTGGCTCTCAGCAGTGGTGGCACTGATGGTTTTTAACTGTACCCATTATACATGGAACAGATTTCTCAGGCTTTTAGCACTGGCCTACCTAGACTCCTTTATGAATACAAAGTTATTTTCATTAATGAACTAAACTAATCCCACCACAATTAATAAGCAGCTTGTTTTCCTACCTGTAGGTAGCACAAACCTGCAGGTCATTAACTCCTCTCCCACTAGATAATGTCATTAACACATGCAATAATGATGTTTTCCATTACTCTGTGTTACTTCATTGAGCATCAGAACTAAAAAAGCATTGAATTGACAGCAAAGTCATTTCAACTCACCTATCCCCAGCTAAACATTAATCAGTCTCTAACTTGGTCATCATATCAAAATAATTTCCTGAGAAAAAACTCTGAACTTGTTGATGGCTGAACAAATTGAACCGGGAAATAGCTTTTTGTATTTTTAAAGGAATAATTGATTCTGTGGCTCTGTGGTTGCTGGTCAATACAAGGTAATTGGAACCATCATGACTAATGCACAGATCATTTTACAGGCTTTATTTGCATGAACATCTCCTCAGCTCACCTCGGGTGTGCTAGGCCAGGACGTTTCCCCTACTCTTGGGGGAACTGGTTGTTAAGCCACATATGCAGTTCTTACCAGGCAAAGCAAACAATCCTATGTATGCTTTAGTTTATTAAAAGCATAATTTAGCTTGCTATTAAGGTATTATTTTGAGTGTGTCTGTCTGATTACATGGGTCCTCATAGTGAAAACAAAAATCTCTTTTTTCATCTTGTGTGTATTATCAGTCTTGATCGCCATTTTTACTTCAAAAAAGAAGAGTTTTCAAAATACTTTCCACCTTCTTCTTATTCCCCTTTTGGAAGTGCCACTTTGGACCTCTGGCATCTCACTACTCACTTTTGGAAAACCTGGAAAAACTGGCCAGTGTCCTTGCCAGAAAGAGACATTATCCCACCTCCTGCATAAATCATGTGTCCCTCCTGCATCTTCTGAACCTCTCATATTTATTAGCAGACAAATACTCTGTTCCTCAAAGACTTTAATGCATTCCCTTGCCCTCAACTTGTACCTGCAAAGCAATTGTGATTCCAGTTGTGTCACTGTTAAATATGCTATTAATTACTTCAGGAAGACATTATCCCATACTCAGAACAGACTGTAAACATTTTATGTCATTAGGTAATGCACTGAGGCTGTTTTTAATGCCATAACAGCTCTATTTATATACTGTGTTGCATAATTAGCTACTAATGAGGCTCTAACTTTCACTGCTGTAAGGCCTAGATATCTGTTCCTCTTCCAATGAATTCATTTTTGCTGTCTCATTAACACACTAAAAAACCTGCAAATTGTATTTTAATTAGAAGCTAAACTACCTCTGTCTGGAGACACTAATGAACAGACACACTCCAAGGGAAACACAAGAACTTTGTCAGTCAAGAGGACATATACCTTGCCAGAAGAGTAGCACAAAAAGATAACACAGCTCACTCTCTTATTTTCAAGGGCAGGCTCTTCCCTACTTTATTCCTTTTTTTTTTCCTTAATTTTCTCCTGTTGTATCTTCAGCAAGGAAGGCTGCCTGCCCTCAGACTGACAAACTGCAAGCTAGACCCTAAGAAACAGCAAGACTGTCTTAGAATCATGAGGGGGGGGGGTGTATTTTGAGTCTTACTGATGCTTGCTATTCCCGTCAGTCTTCTGTGTCACGTTTTCTCTATAGCTAAAAACACAGCAGCATAAACTCATCTAACTGCATGACTTCACAACCCCTGCAATAAAATCATGAGCACTGACCACAGTGCTTCATTTCCTGACTTCTGTGGGCACTTCAAGCAATTAATCAAGTAACATTCTCAAATATATCAAGTCATCAGGTTTGAAATATACTGGGGAAGGAACAGCATCCCACTAATCTTATCAACACCCACATACAAAGGCAATTGATTGTACAGTGTTCCAGTGGTAGCAACAGAGACTCAGATTATTTTAAAAGACCTTAAGGCAACATAAAAATAAAATGGAAAATGACATTCCAAACTAATGTTCTCAACTGTATTAAAGCACTGTGAAAACATCCATCTGCAAGCAAATAACCCGGGAGCAGGACAGAATAAATAACAATTAACACAGGAGATAAGGAAGCAGCACTTTTGAAACAATATAGACAGTTCAAGAAATATTTAGGAAAAAGTTCCCATAAGCTCCTACAACTAGTGACAAAAAAGGGACTGCATTATTCTCACTGGAAATTGCTGATAGAAGCTGTATCAGAGAAACAGCAGAGGAAAGATCATCATGTACAGATTTCTGGATTAACTGCCTGCTTCTCTTGCAAACACAGGATTCTGAACTTGCTGTTCTGCCTCACCTCTTAGGCTAACTGGAACCTAACCTAGTAGATGACACCAGAGCCCTATACATGGCCAGGAGTTCTGGTCCTTAGTCTGAAATTCAGGTACTTCATTCCCATCATGTGAAGAGTTCCTTAATCTCTTACAAAGGGTTTTCCTAATATTAAACTAAGTGGTGGATATTAGGAATGCTTAGCAGTCTATTCTCCCTGAAGATGAAAATCCAAAGTAAGCCAACTTAATTAAGAATTAATTCCCTTTAAATCACAGCCCGAATTTCTCTCGCTGATCAATTATTTGTGGCATGAAATGATTTACAGGACACAAGGGCAGATTAATTTAGGTGACAAAAGTGATTTCAACTCTCATCAGAGATATTCCATCCTGTTTTTTAAAAATTCACCTTTTTAAGGTAAGTTTTGGCCTCCTTATGAGGCTCTGTGTTTTGACTTTGGTATTTCTTCACACAGAGTCCCAATGCCATTTTCATTCTATTACAACTCCTTCTCACTTCCTGCTTCAAGGGATAATTCTGAAAACTGTGCTTTAAAAGAATGTATTACCTCCTTGGAATCTCTGAAAGTCTTCCAAGGTTGCAGGAAAAGTACTGGCTCCTTAGAACACTTCACACCAGGGCTCTGAATATCAATAAAGTTCCAATGAATTAACACTGTTATTGCCCTTCAGTGGAATAACTCAACTCAAATGTTGGTTTGTTAGTTTTTTTTTTTCTGGTGAATGAAAGATTGTGCTGTCTAAGCAGCTGAATACACAAAAATGGCTACACAACTGCACGAGAACATTTTAACATTTGGATACTACTTTCTAAATCCCTTTATTTGAGCTTCTGGATCCTGCAGTCAGAGGTAGTAGCAGCTGTTTACTTAGTATTTTACTAATTAATTTTCTAATTACTAATTAGTATTTTACTAATACTTTCCTTTTTTTAAGAACTAAGTCTATGACAAAAAGCAAATAATAAAAACAAAACCTTTTTTCTCATGATCAACTATGAAGGCTGAGCAAATAAAATTAGAGCAGCAAGCTACTCTAGGCAAAAAAACTTTTTAAAGTATTTTAATGTATTCCAGATATCAGTAGAGTAGGATATGAGACAGATAATAGTCTTCAGCCCAGACTTATGGAGAAGAAAGAGTCATTTAAGAGGATCTATGGCTTTACTCTTCAAATATTCTTTTGAATTATGTACCATATTGCACAAATCTGATCTATTACAAAAGCAACAAAATTGCTTTAGGAAGCATTTCCTTCTCTCTTGCAGATGAGGATTATCTGTTTATAAATTACAGGATGAGTAGCTGACACATTTTATCAAGTGCTTCTCATAAATCCCAAGGAATCTGGTTCAATATACTACCAGATGATGATTTTTAAATGCTCAGGAGAGTTTTCATTTCAAACATGTGTGTGTTTTAATGAGTCACAGAAACAATGATGGATACTGCAGGATACTGTGTGTGAGGAAGAACAGTTCAAAGAGCAACAGCTGCATGAAAGCATAGTTAGAAAAACTACAGATCATTTGAAATATGAACTAAAATTAGCAACATAAACAAGGGCTCTGCATCCATATTTAGGTCATCAATAAGTCTACCCAATGCTGATAAAGGAATACAAATTGTTCTGAAATCAGCTGCAATGCAGCAGTTGAAGCACAGTTTTCCACTTCGTGCTCCAGAGACTCTTTGATGTCCATGGATTGCTCTGGGAGTCCATGAAAGACTTTGCTTATAAAAACAAGCATTATTTGTCAAGAGACCTAAACTTGCTACACGGAACTCTTCAAGGAAACTGGTAGTAAATGGCTGGAATTTCCCACTGTCTCCTGTACAGCTCTGAACATTGGAATAGCAAATTGCATTAAAAGAACCATTACCAGCAGATACTTTAACAAAGAAGGATGGAGTTGGTATTTTTCACATGAGTAATTCTTAGATTTGTCCCAATGTCATCTGATTAGGCTTGAAAAATGTCATTAATCAATAGGACTTCTTGTGTGAATAAGGACAACTCTCCAGAGAAGCTGAAGAATTAATTCCGTGATAGTTAATTTTAATCTACAATGGGAGCATTTCAAATGGCCTATTTACACAATTTTCATCTGAATAAAATAGAAAATGTCACCTCAATGCTAATACAACATTCCTGTAAATTATGCACATTTTTAAAGCTAATGAAGCTGTCATTATCATATTAAAATTTGGCACAGCAGTTATTTTTAAGTTATCATTGTGACTTTTAAAATATTTTGCAATTAAATTACATTAATTCGTTTGTATTACTTCTAGGCTTGTATGAAAACTATTTTTTTGTCGTGCCTATTAGGATGAATGAGAGTACTATGCTTTATTACACATGTTCAATCACATACAAAAACGTGGCTGCCTTCATTTCCCACATCAATATGGATTCTTTCAATCCTGGTCTCAGAGAGAGCAGAAACTAAATTTCAGCTGATTTCACTGGAAGCAGGTCTGAATAATGAATTTATGCTGCTAGTAAGAGGGATCAGGAATTACATTTTACACTATGTTTTTCAATCATTTACTGTGTACGGAACAAAAGATCACAAATACTTTGCTTTTAGTTTATTTTAACTTGGCAAACGTAGGTCAGGCCTTAACTGGTATAAAGAGACATCTCTTCATTTGCAGACTTGCTCTCTCCCTTTATTCCAGTGCATAATCCTGCATTTATAACCAGGAGTCCACAACCACAGTAACAATACGGATTGCTGCTGGGCACCATAATGAGAGCAGTAAAAAGCCATCACCTGGTAAACTCTGGTCATGATAATTACACAGGTTCACACAATGCCCTACTCCCTGCATGCACTCCTGTTCCCTGTGTCCCAGTCCAGACACCACCAGGAATGTGTCCATCCAAGAAGCAGGTGAGCGTTTTCCATGACAGAAATAGCATCTGCAGATGGCTGAAGATAACACCAATAATATTACACTTCACCATATCAAGACCCCAAAGCCCCCAAAGCCATATTCCCATTCTGTTTACAGTGGGGTAAATCAGCACTAACAGCACAGTTCAGTTCTACCAGGCTGTAAGTCAGAACAAAATTTCTCCCACTGGGATTTTACACACAAATGCCTTTTGCAGGAGACAAATTTGGGGAAATACTGTATTCCTCTCACAGGCAAGTGATGGATGAGACAGCCCCAAAAGATGTTTTGGCTCTGCCATGATGCTGTTGTGCTGTTTGCTTTCAGATTTAGGCAGCTTCTTAGCAAAGACCTATGAGTGTCCTTTGCTGCTACCAACATGGACAGCTGGAAAAGTCCCCTGAATAATGGGGAGCTTTCAGTCACCAGAAAGACTGAAGCAGCAATTCAAGATTAATGTGCAGCTAAGGGAGAAAAAGGCCTGCAATTAATCAGATGCTTCAGTAATTCCTTAAACACTTTTTCTTTGATTCTGCTTTCCTCAAGAATATGTAAATGAGACTTAAAAATACACTTAATAATTTTTTCTTTGTAGTGTAGATAAAAATTCTGCTGCTAAAATGGGAGACAGTCTTGTAAGGAAATTAAAATGCAGCTGCAAGGTGTGGTGATATTTGCTATCTGCTGTGTCACCATCTATTTATTAGCATGGCAGCTGCCACTAATCAAACAGAAGAAGAAAGCTGAATAAAAAACATTTGTTGATTTCATCACTCATTTAATATTTTGATAAGAACTCAGCTAAATCACTGTCCAGTAACTCCACCTATAAAACAAGACTTATAGAGAGGCTTATAGGAATAACACTAACTTAGAAAAATGGTAGAAGTGCTTTGCAGGCTTCATTAAACTTAAACAAGTTACAAGGTAGTGTACTGCAAATACAACACATTATTTCCCAAGAAGAGGCTGGAGAACTGGAAATCCAGTTCTCCATGACAGTATAAAAACATAAATAGAAATATCACCTTGCAAAATCAGCAACTGGAACACACTAAGCTGACAGATGTAAATTCAAACATTCACTCAGATGTCACAGTGAATATGGGGTTCATTCTCCAACACTAGCAAAGGTCATAACCGAGAGAATCCCTGAGACAAAACCCATAAAGTGACAACTGCCAACTGCTAAGTTGCCTTTGAGGATTTCAAACAGGACCTGCCACAACATCTTAGAACCCCCGTGGTTTGCTGTTATGCCCCCAGAAGAGCAGCAAAGCCCCAGACTCTAAAACAGCATAAACAAGGGCCACTCACCTGAAACAGCTGCTCTTCTGGCCCCCAGCTAAATCAGGTTTTGGTGAGAAAGGCCATTTTAGTCAGCAACGAGTCAACAAAAAATGAACCACGCAAAGGACTGCAGAATGGAAGTATCTGGTTCTCTGGCAGGGTGTTTTGCTGGCCAAACAGCACGTTCTTGCCTTGGGCAAGCAGAGAAGCTTGTCCCATTCCCACTGCTCCGGATGGAACAAACAGCTCTATCAATGTCTCTGTCTCTGGATTACTGCCCTCAAAGAGCTGTATTTTGTTATACCAGCTAAGCAGCTCCAGAAAATCACACAGCAACCTAGACCAGGTATTAACTGGCTCTCAAGAAGTGCAAGTCCTTTCTTTAAACCCTTATGAAGCTGACCAAATGCCCATCCCCCATTAAGAAATTTCTTTAACAAAGATCTAGGATAAGAAGCACATTTCTTCATTATCTTCCAAGAATTTGGAATAAAGATTAGGATTCTTGCAGGCTGCCCCTCCCCCAAAAAAACCTCTCCCTCCATGTGGTATGAAATATTTTGATTCTCTAGTGGGACATGTAAAATGTAGAACAATTCTGGAGATAAACAAGTGAAAGTACTTCACAGGTTAAGGAAAGAAGAGACACTTTTTTCTGCAGGTGATATAAAGTCTCACAGTGAGAAAGACAAATATTTTTTACTGAGTTTCTCTCTGCAGTTCCAGAAGTGGAACAGAAGGAATTTTCCACTGGGGTATAAGTATGCTCTTCTTATCTCAGGCTTATTTCCTCATTTGGAAACGTTACTTTTTCTATCAGTCTTCGGAAATGGAACTAAGATGAGCAAATATATATTATGAAATCAACTATAGTCTTAAAAACATTTTTCAATGGCAGACCAGAGAAGAGCATTATTTTATTTAGTTTGTCAGTATTAACTTATTTGAAGACATGAAATACACTGTAAGAAAAAGGAAGGAAGGATTCCAGGAAGGCTTCCAGGAAGGAAGGAAGGCTTCCAGGAAGGAGGGAAGGAAGGAAGGAAGGGAGGGAGGGAGGGAGGAAGGCAGGAAGGCAGGAAGGCAGGCAGGAAGGAAGGCAGGCAGGAAGGCAGGCAGGAAGGCAGGCAGGAAGGAAGGCAGGAAGGAAGGCAGGAAGGAAGGCAGGAAGGCAGGAAGGCAGGAAGGCAGGAAGGCAGGAAGGAAGGAAGGCAGGAAGGAAGGAAGGAAGGAAGGAAGGATTGATTCCTGGAAGGATTTCAGAAAGGAAGGATTCCAGGATTCCAGGAAGGATTCCAGGAAGGAAGGATTCCAGGAAGGATTCCAGGAAGGATTCCAGGAAGGAAGGCTTGAAGGCAGGCAGGAAGGCAGGAAGGAAGGCAGGCAGAATTCCAGGAAGGCAGGAAGGATTCCAGGAAGGAAGGAAGGAAGGATTCCAGGAAGGAAGGATTCCAGGAAGGAAGGCTTGAAGGCAGGCAGGAGGGAAGGCAGGCAGGAAGACAGGAAGGCTTCCAGGAAGGAAGGAAGGCTTGAAGGAAGGAAGGCAGGAAGGCAGGCAGGAAGGAAGGAAGGATTGAAGGATTCCAGGAAGGATTGAAGGATTCCAGGAAGGAAGGCAGGCTTCCAGGAAGGCTTGAAGGAAGGCTTCCAGGAAGGCTTGAAGGAAGGAAGGCAGGCAGGAAGTCAGGAAGGCAGGCAGGAAGTCAGGAAGGCAGGCAGGCAGAATTCCAGGAAGTAAGGAAGGCTTCCAGGAAGAAAGGAAGGAAGGCTTCCAGGAAGGCAGGAAGGCTTGAAGGAAGGCAGGAAGGAAGGCAGGCAGGAAGGCAGGAAGGAAGGAATGAAGGAAGGCTTCCAGGAAGGAAGGAAGGAAGGAAGGCAGGAAGGATTGAAGGATTCCAGGAAGAAAGGATTCCAAGAAGGAAGGAAGGCTTCCAGGAAGGCTTGAAGGCAGGAAGGCAGGAAGGCAGGAAGGATTCCAGGAAGGAAGGAAGGCTTCCAGGAAGGCTTCCAGGAAGGAAGGCAGGAAGGCAGGCAGAATTCCAGGAAGGAAGGAAGGCTTCCAGG